>JAJHJA010000690.1:0-428119 GCA_021202915.1 Heliconius himera | reverse complement strand
TTACCCGAAGTAACCACGAAAACAGGTACAGTTGGCTACATCGAAAAAATAACATTAGTATCTATACATACGGTTAATAAAGCACTCTCTAGACGTAGGTAACAAATATTATATAGACACATATTTATTATTATTAAACTATTAAAAGATTGCCGTCGTATTGACTGATTACGACGGTTGTAGGTGCGATCGCCACTCGGGGGAATGTAGTAATATTATTTATCAATATTTTTATTTTAGCCCAGAAGCATAGCCTAGAAAATTCACGTATATCACAAAAAACGGAGTGTCTTAACACTAGATTCCCTCTGTCTAACCAACTGTTCTCGAAGCATTGAGGATGGAGTGATAAAACTCAACGCCGCGCTTTACCTCGATACCAGAGGGAGTAAAAAAAATATTAAATATTTTATTTCCTATAGTCGGTATCGAACTCACAACTTGTCGCACATACAGTTGCACAGTTGTGCCCCTGCGCCACTGTTTGCCTCTATACATATATAAGTTTAAAAAATATATACTAAACTTCACACTGCATCCCTCGCGGGATAACTATACGGTACAAACCACCATACACTACAATCAAATACATACTGAAAAACATTTACCAATTTAAACTAAGTAAAGACTAACTAACTAGCGTTCGTTCGAACATTGAATGCACGTTTATATCAAAGTTATCTCGGCATCTGAAATCTATGGCGGTCTAAAAGATTGGCGCGTCGCCAACACTTTGGCGGAATTAGAACAGCAATTAGTGAAACTGCAAATAAAATCTCTGAATTTATGTCATATTTCAATTAAAACTGATTTATTATGAGAGCTATAAGTTAGTGGTGTTTTAGTTGATAGTATCTGGGTACAATGGAACAGGGAGTGTACATACTGTGGTTGAGCGTTCAATTTTCGGTTTGAGAAATGTTTGTGTTCGAATCATTGAGGATCTCTACGCAAAACCAAAGTGACAGATCATGAAGATCTGTCACTTTGGTTTTGCGTAGAGATGCGTCTTTGGTGTGCGTTCTCTACCACATTTATCATTAAGAACTGTTTGACCTGTTACTTGGCGTCGAATGTTCTAATCGGTAATTTATTCAGTGGATGGTATTGACTACAATACCATCAACACCACTTGTATACGTGGCACTCCACTACTGTGAGGTTTCGTCTATGGCTGCTGATGTGCAATGTTTCAAGGTCGAAACGACATGGGTATCTTCAAAAAGTGCACCTATCTCCACCTTGAAGGCCGACAACGCACCTGTAACTCCTATGGTGATGTATAAGGTCGAGGGTAGCGGTGATCACTTACCTCTGTCAGGGGACCTCTGTCTTCTTCATAAAAAAAGTAAGTATTAATATACTAATATTCCCAAAATTGTAGAGTATAAATTAAATTTTAAAACGTAACATTTAGGCCTTCGTCGTGCATTGACACTACTTCAGACTATAAACGCGACCTCACAAATTCCACTCAGGGAATGAATTATTTTTATTTCCTCACTCTGTTAATCAAATCGGGCCTCAATGTCTGGTGAATAGTCGTGAACGGAGTGTCCCCAACACTAGGTTTACTCTGTCTATCCTTCCTTATACAGGATACAGCGGGAAGCTGTAATGTGACATAAAAAATATTACCCTAGACCTTCTTAAAGGACATGGACGCCAAGTAAAATGAAACATTACGATTGAGACGTCCGTTTTTTATAGCGACCGATACGAGTCTATTTTATTGACATTTGCACGACCTTTTTTCTACAAACTGTAGAAAACATTCTTATACAATTATTATAAGTTGGAAAATGTAAGGTTTTAGTGTGTTTGTTTGTTATGAATAAAACTTTTTTAAAATTTCACTTTATTCTGTTTGAGTTATTCTACACTAAAAAAAGAAAAATAATATTATTAAAGAAAGGATCGCATTGTATACACGACAGGTTGTGGGTCCGAATTACACTTCAGGAAATAAATATTTAGTTTTAATATGAAGTCACAACCGTCATGTTCACAGTCGGACAACAATACATCTCGATAGCATCAAACTCAACCAAAATAAATCGTGCCGTTAAATTCGATCATTTGAGGAAAAAATTGGATTTGTAACACCATCAAGCTTATTATTTACTTGAGACCATAATATCGCTGTACACACGATGGTTATGACTTCGATTCTACATTAAAGTAATACAATGTGTTAAGTTCCGCCACTAAACAGAGTGTTCCTATATAAAATGTATCTGTTATCAATTCAGTATTTGGCATACATTGAGATTTTCAATGTAGGTTCAATAAGAGCAGCTCTAAGATCGAGTTTTTTGAAATTCACACGGAAACGGCAATGATAGGATTTTATATTATTCTCGTACCTACATGATGAGATCTCGCACAGATGAAATTGCTTTCTTAAACTTGTATTTATATTAATACAGTACTGTTTAAGAAAATATACGTAGTGGGGAACATAAATATCTTAATGGAGACGAAGTATCTTAACAATAGGTTCCTAGGTACTAAGTACACTAAGTTTCCTCTGCCTACCCCGTTATGTGTGGAATACAACGTAAAGCTAACAAAATAAAAAAATATACGTGCAAGATTTGAACCCGCGCCTCCTGAGCTCATATTCTACATAATCCGAGCACAGGTTCGTATAAAATAAAAAAAACTTTACCTACCTACACAAAAGTTCACCAAATAAATTTAACCTAAACCAACATACTTCTATTGTATCCATATAATTTATAAGAAGTAGAGAGCAATGATCAAGAAAGTAGAAGCAATTTCCCACCACCTATTCACAGCACGTACGTTAATGGAACTAAGCGCCTATTGTCCAAGCCTCATGTCGGGGTGATATATTGCGTGAGGCCGACAGCGCCTCACCGCTAGATAGGACACATCTAGCTTTGCTTGATAATAGATGATTTTGTACGTTTATTACATCATTGAGGCCGTCGTGTCGTGGCATAAGTGTCTGATTGCAAACGCGATGGTTGTGGATTCGATTCCCACTTGGCTTTACACGCAATATCTCTAAAATCGGGCGGAAACGGGTTGTCTTATCATTAGATTCCCTCGGCCTACACTGAGGAATGACAAAATGCGTAGTAACACTTGAATTCAGAACTTTATTACCAAATTTTGCCCCACTTTTAAGGCTATTATTTTGTAGCATTTAACCACAAATATATAAAAGCTTCCTCGGGTATTTTAAATAACGGAAAAACAGCTCTTCAGTTCTATCACTTTAATATTTGCTTTATATACACCACTGTATCTTAAAATAGAAATGTACTTGTCAAGGCACAAGCAAAGAATGAATCCACACTGTTTTTTTTTTTTTTTTTTTCGAATGGACTTTAATGCTGTTGACCTGGAATGGTCTTGACAGCGTCACCGGGCTGGGAGGGGCGAGTGTAGCTCGCCCCTGAAGATTAGAATTACGAGCTTTGATGGACGCTCGTGAAGTGATGGCGATCGCGGGGGAATGCCCCGCGTACGCTAATCATGGTGGGTTTCGTCCATTGGGACCCGCCGCGCCGAGGCGCGGGCGTGCCGTTAGATATGACTGGCCTCGCCGCCTCTTACGGCGGCGGAGAGTGGGACATGGGACTGAGGAGTGGGTCCTCCCAATGTATTGGGCGTTGGCAGCAGTGATGGGATCGTCGGGGTCCAGAAGCACGCTTCGAGGGCGTCGAAGACGTGGATGTGGGTGAGGAGCGTACTTACACGCTTCGACAATGAGTGGGTTGGAATGGGAATCTGCACGCTCGTAGTAGCGCTTGGCCAGGCGCTTGCAGAATTCCTTGAGCGATTCTAGCTCGAAGTCTTTGTGTAGGTCAACGTTGCGTACGTACCATGGGCATCCGGATGCCATTCGTAGGAATTTATTTTGGACCCTCTGAAGGAGGTCTATCTTGGTGTGTGCGAACACGACACAAGCATAGGTCATAACGGGACGGATGCAAGTTTTGTACAATGTCAGCTTGTTGCGAAGTGACATTTTACTCCGCTTGCAGATGAGCGGATACAGCCTGTTCATGACGTATGTGGCTTTGTTCCTGACATACGTGATGTGCGGCCGGAAGGAGAGTTTCGAATCTAGTACGACGCCTAGGTATTTGACCTTGGATTCCCAGGGGATCGGTTTGCCTTGCAGGTAAATAGTCGAGACGGTCTCGTAACGCTTACGAGGGAAGAGGACGGCTACGCTTTTCTCCGGGTTAACCTCGAACCGCCACTTGCTGAACCAATCGCCTAGGGCGTCGGCAGCTCGTTGCAGTCTTTCGGCTAGGATCCAAGCGGAGCGATCCGTGGTGTAAAGGGCGGTATCATCGGCATACATCGCAAGTTCTACTTTATCGGTACGCGGAATGTCGCTAGTGTAAAGCGCGTATAGTAACGGTGAGAGAGTGGAGCCTTGCGGGACTCCGGCGCGAACGGGTCTAGGGGACGATAGGGTCCCTTCTAATCTATATCGGAACGTCTGAATCCACACTGCTAATGTAATGCCTTTTATATTTTTTAAAATTAGTCAAATCAACAACTATCTTGACAAGTACAATTATAACAATATTGTATCATTTGACTTCACAAAATATTAATAAAATAACTTGACATTATAATAATAAAATTACAAACGCTAACAGCTCGGCCTTCCTTTACATTCGAGTCCCCTCGAAAGGAAAAAAAAATCAACAAAAAATGTATATAAAACTTAACCTTTTCGGCCATCTTACAATTAATTGTTCCTACAATTACATTAACACTTAACACTATAACAAAACTTAAATATATCTGTTGCACTTTTTAGTTGGCTTATCGGCCTCATGTGTGAACAGATTATCATTTAATCTAAGTGTACTCATCATTTGACTTATCGGTCTCATGTACACTCAGACTACAATCATATCAATTTCTTACTTACTAAATTATCCTAGAATCATTATCATTATCATATTCAATTCATTATCTGTTACACTCCTTAGTTGGCTTATCGGCCTCATGTGTGAACAGATTATCATTTAATCTAAGTGTACTCATCATTTGACTTATCGGTCTCATGTACACTCAGACTACAATCATATCAATTTCTTAATTACATCAATTTCTTACTTACTAAATTATCCTAGAATCATTATCATTATCATATTCAATTCATTATCTGTTACACTCCTTAGTTGGCTTATCGGCCTCATGTGTGAACAGACTATCATTTAATCTAAGTGTACTCATCATTTGACTTATCGGTCTCATGTACACTCAGACTACAATCATATCAATTTCTTAATTACATCAATTTCTTACTTACTAAATTATCCTAGAATCATTATCATTATCATATTCAATTCAATATCTGTTACACTCCTTAGTTGGCTTATCGGCCTCATGTGTGAACAGATTATTATTTAATCTAAGTGTACTCATCATTTGACTTATCGGTCTCATGTACACTCAGACTACAATCATATCAATTTCTTAATTACATCAATTTCTTACTTACTAAATTATCCTAGAATCATTATCATATTCAATTCAATATCTGTTACACTCCTTAGTTGGCTTATCGGCCTCATGTGTGTACAGATTATCATGAAAGCTAGATGCACTCATCATTTGACTTATCGGTCTCATGTGCACCTATACTTAATCATCATCATTTAAACATATGTCTTAAATACTTAACTATTATCGTTATCAATTTTGCTAGACTCATTTAACTTTACATTATTACAATAAATTGTCAATCACTTCACAATTATCTATCCTACCACTAAAATTATCATATTTACTACTAATTTTCCTTACACTATCAATTTCATTATAAGCATTCAAACTTCATCATTAATTTCGAAATTTGCTGGATTATTTTCGTTATTATGGTTAATTTCATTACTTTCATATGAACTATCAACTATATCAAAAATTAAACCTACTTTAGATTTGTTAGTCGAGTCAGATAAGTCATCATCAGTATCATTTAAGTAATTTTGATTATAAAACGTCCAAGGGAATATTTTATCAACTGAAAATACTCCTTCATATTTTCTATTTTTTTTTCTAGCAATTGGGGTATCCTCTACAATTTATCTATCATTTTCTAAAACTTTTTTAATTCTATACGGTCCTTGAAATTTCGCTACAAGTTTTTTTTGATTTGCCATTATTATCATTATTAATATCGCGTTTATATTTATTAGCTTTCTTACGTTTTAAATCTCTTTTCTTGTTTTTCCTGATCATTTGTTACTCGTAAATTTACTTCTTTTATAACCTCTTCCACCGTTTGAGTTTTATTTCCAATTTCATCTAATAATGAACTTACTATACCATCACTTTTAATACGTAATCGTGAACCAAACAGTACTTTCTGAAGGACTTTTCCCTGTGGTTTTATTAACTGTCGTATTTAAAGTTGTTCTAGTTTTAGTATTTTTAACAGCATTTACAGTAATATATTTAGTATAAGCGTCTATTATAACTAATATATAGGAGTTTCTTAATTTGCTTTTAACAAAGAGTCCAATATGATCTATATGAATGTTGTGAAAAGGTTCATCAACTTTTGGAATAGGGTGGAGCATACCCTGCCTTTTTCCAGTAGGGGTCTTGTGACAAGTACATTCAAGACAAGATTGAACTTTATTTTTCACGATTTTTTTCATTTTAGCAAACCAATATAAGGATTATAGTTTTTTAAAGTTTTATCAACTCCAAAATGTCCTAAATCATCATGATTTTTCTTCAATAATTGCGATCTAACACCTTTTGGAACTACCCGTTTCAATTGATTATCAACAACTCTATATACTTTTCCATTTTTAATTTAATTTTTTTTTGTTAATATCAATTGCTTTTTCTATTTCACTGTCTTCTAATATTTAAAATCTCGTCATCTGTCTTTTGCATTGTTGTTAGCCAATCTTGTGTTTCTACTACCAAAATATCTAATATAGACGTTTCTTCTTGCAAAGTGGTTATGGCATTCCTGCTTAGTGCATCTACACGACTCATACGAACACCAGGTCGTGCTCGATTATATAATCATATTCTTGAATTTGCAGCCACCATCTTGCCACTTGTGGTATTAAATCTTTTTTTGAGTTTGTTAAACACCTCTATTTGACAAGAATCCCATTCCCATTTAACATTTCATTCATTTCATCATTTCTTCAATAATTTGGTTAGTGGACTAGTAATAATAGCAAAATCTTTTACAATTTTTTTTAAAAAAACTAGCGAGGCCTAAAAATTGGCGCACTTCATGTTGGTTAGTAGGTGTTTGAAAATTTTCCACGGCTTCACTTTTACTTTCACCCGGACAAACTCCTTTTTCCGAAATTTCAAAACTCAGATAATCTATTTTACTAAAAATTTACATTTCGAAAGTTTCAGAGTGAGCCCGGCCTTTAATATTAATTTTAAAATTAATTCCAATTTAATCATCCCACCTTTACACTATTCGCTGGTATTATTATGTCATCCATAAAAACGTAAGCGATATTTTTAGAGAAATAGATATTTGATAATAGCCCGAGGCCAAATCTAATGAAATAATCAAATATTTATATCCACCTAAACTGTTAATTTGGTTCTCGATTCTTGGTAAAGGGAAATGTTCTTTTATAGTTTTGGCATTTAATGCTCAATAGTCAATGCATAATCGCTGATTACCAGTTTTCTTTTTCACTAAAAATATTGGACTCGCGTAAGCTAAAGATGACTCGGTAATAATCCCGCAATTTATCATTTCCTGTATCATATCCTTTACTTTTCCCTCTCCGAGTAAGTAAATCTGTATGGTCTATATACGACTGGTGAAGAATCTTTTAAGTTGATAGTCATTTCTATTAAATGAGTTAAACCTAAGTCCAACAAACTAAATGAAAAGCATTTACTGTATTCAAATAATAATTCTTCAAGTTTTATTTTATAGCCTGAATTGAATACATCGCCAACACATTTTCCTTCAAAATTTTGCTCTACGGTTGCTTCTATCTTATTAATATTTACTATATTTTTGTCTTCCATTACTTGTGCTCTAGTTATTAACATCCCTTTACGTAAATTCATTTCTTGTTCACTTAAGTTTAATATAATTATACACTCAACTCCTTTGTTAATAGTATACATTCCAGGTAATACATAATATTTTTAATCGTTTGTTTCTCTTATAGACTCTTTTACATACACTTTACATGATTCTATATTTTTTTCTGATTCTATTGGGACTGAAGCTATAGTATCAAATATTAAATATTGTCTAACGATTAATTTAATTTTTGTACCACCTATTTCACAACATGTTTGTTTTTGTGTAAAATTATTTCTTTATCCGTTTTAATAAGTACGATATCATTTCGCTCTGTAAAATTATGACCTAATACTGGGTATTTTAATAAATTATCTTCAATTTCTAAATGAACTGTAGCTTTACCGATTGGCTTTATTAGGTGATTACCAAAACCTTTTAGCGAAATCTCATGTACCGGTTTATATTTTATACGTAGATTTCTAAAATCAGATTGTCTCATTAAAGTAGATGGACTGCCTAAATCTACATATCATAAACTTTGTTACACTGCGATTTAAAACAATAGGTATTATATATTTATTTTCTAAAATGCTAGCAAACTTAACTTCAGAAATATTTTTATTATCAGCATTTCTTTGTAACCGTTTACACTGGGAAGCAGAATGTTCTAAACGTTTACTAACAGTACAAGTTATTAATGGTTTTAACCCTTAATTTGGCAAAGTATAAAATGCTATAAAAGCTGAGTTTTGTCATCAGAAATGTTATTTATACACATAAAACGACTATAGAAAAATTTGAAAAAAAATCTGAAAAGCTTAGTTTTCCTGAAAACTCATGTATGCCACGACATACACCGCCAACTACTCAAGAATACAAATCGTAAATGTGTTGTATGCAGGGACATACATTGCCAATTACTGTAGATACTGACTACGTATGTAAAAAAAACAACTATTATATTTGTTATTTATTTTTATAAAAAAATACATAGAAATTACGTAGGCACATGGTAATCTAGTTGACAATTACGGGAATTTTTGCCAGTTACGAAACAAAGGCGGACTTGGCACTTCATACATTGTACGACTGTAAGTTTTGAACACAATCGGCATCTTCCTTGTGTGGTCATTGTCATAAAATGACCAACGTTGTCAAATCGTGACGTTTCAATTGGACTGGCTTGTGGTTCTCTTTTCTTGGTGCCTTTGTTACTACCCTCAGAACGCTGGTATTTTTTTAGACCTTCGTACAATTCGAATCTAAAGTCCTTCAAAGCAATTGACTTTGTCTTAGAATCTCTTCTGTAAAGGAGCCATGCGTTATTGATACAGATGTCAAGAAGTTGGGCAAATATGCCGATATACCATCTCCTTGTCTTAAAAGGTGTTCTATATAAGGAGATAAGCATATCGGCCAAGTCAACCCCTCCCATATGCTTGTTGTACTCTTTTACAATTTGCGGACATTGAACGTCAACCTTCGTTTTGGAGTCCTTGCAGTATCTTTTTATTGTAGCTACTGGTTCAACGCCGACATAGGAACTTATCAAGGTCACTGCTTTGTTGTCATTCCACCGTACTGCGACCAAGCGGGTTTTGTCGCAGGAGACTTGAGCATGACTACCCCGATACTACCCCCTTTTTCATTTGTTTCTCTGAGGGCAAAATTGCTTCCGCACCTCTCAACCTATTATTCCTGATGGTTCCTAGTCCAAAGATCCCATAGTCTTCTCTCAGTATGTAGAACAATTCCGGGCAACTAAAAAAGTTATCACAAAAAATAAAGGCTGGTTTGGATTTAATACTTTTGCACAAAGCAATCACGACTTCCGCTCCAAATCCGATTGATACTTCCTTTTCTGTAAATGAATGGAATCGGAATGTGTCCTCTCCTCCATACAATACGAAATCATAAATCATTCCTGAAACTCCAGCGCGGACGTAATTTTTAAAACCCCACTTATTAGGTTTGTCCTTCATATATTGACGCCGCTTCCCTGCTTTTGTCCCTTTGTATGGGATCATCATCTCATCGATGCTGAATCTCCTTTCATTTTCTTGAGCTAAACAATTGTCTCTTATTTTTTGCACTAACGGCCTAACTTTATAGTATCTGTCAGAATCTTGTACGTTGTTGTCAACAAAATGTAAAAAACGACGTATTTGTTGATAACGTTTTAGTGGCATCAAATCAGCCACAAGTTTGTATCTATATCGCAAACTCCAATAATCAGTATAAGACGGCATGCTAACAATACCCATAATGATATGAATCGCTAAAAAATCCCGTAACTCGTCTTCAGTCAAACCCAGAGTACGTTCAGTTTGAGATATTGCATACATATTTGTTTGTTCGACAATATCTGTCAAAATGTCTGGGGAAAAAAACTTGTAGAAATATTCCAGGGGAGTTAGGACTGTGACGCTCCCGACAGATTCCGATTCCTCTTCTATAGAAGCCACATGTCGAAACACAGCTTTTTTCCAATTATAACTAAGAGTAAACTTTTGCATTCGTCTAGGTCGTTTAGCAACATGAACAGTGGCACGTTGTGATCTTGTTTTTCTGGAAATACGTGATGTGGAGGAGGCATTCGTCGACATGCTAGGTGTTACCAAACCAGGAGGTGCATTAGGTGCAATTAGTGTAGCAGTTGCAGGAGTAGCAAGGGTTGCAGGCGTTGCGGGAAATGAGGGAATATCACTAAGTACTGGTACTTGATTACAATTCGGTTCTAGAGATGGGCTTGAATAAACATTTTGGAAAATTGGAGTAAGGCGAACATTTTCGCTGGTGGGGTTTTCATCTAGAAGATTAAGTCTTTCTAAAGAGCTATCAATTGAGGGTGCAGAGGAGCTGGACATGGAAAGCGGTGTGTGCACACGTATTTCGTCTTCAATATCAGAATGTTCACTATCATCAGAGGGTGCATTTTGAACAGGGACAAGCGCTAAAATTCTACCCCCACGAGTTTCAAGCTTTTGCTGCAGACAAAGCAAAAACATGCTAATATACAAACTAAGCAAAGCAAAACCCTAAAATTGGCAATGTATGCCCTGACATACAAATTAAATAGAGGTATTTTTTTACAAACTTGGCAATGTATGTCACAGCATACATCATGTTAATATCCAAAATAACACCAATGTAAGAAGTTAGAACTGCAAACTTATTAGACAAATTATATAATCATGATATCAACCATAGGATTCAGTCGTGAAACTTTGCCTAAACTGGGTAATAATCAATAAAATTATATAAATACCTTGGAGAGAACAGCTGAAGGCCGCCGGTACGCCATTTTCGTCAACTAATGTCAAAACTAGTGATACCAGATGCCTGTTTTATATTTTCTACTAAAAGGTGTTTAAGTTGCAAGGTGATAAAAATATAATTTTACGTTATTTATGTATTTTCTAATACAACATATTTTTTTAAAGTTCATGTATGTCGGGGCATACATTACCAAATTAAGGGTTAAACATTTAAAACTAGGATGTCCTTCTTCTCCGCAATTAAAGCACTTTATTGGAAATGGTAGCGGTGTATTACTGTTATACGCAAAACTTTTACACATATCTATTTTTTTTTGTCTTTCTCTTCCGACTTATTGATGATTGAATTCAAGTAGGCTAGTAAATCTTCAGGAACTACAAAATTTCCAGCTTGCGATCCTAATCGTATGCTACGGTCCTCTATAGCAGCAATCATAGAATCAATAGCCTTTTTACCGTATATTTCACATCTATTCAATAAATTCATTTTGTGATAAAAATAGGTTTCTAAATGTTTATTATATCTAGGTTTACGATCAAGCATTTCATGTAAAAACTGCGCATAATTTTGGAGTTTAAATTCGGATATCGCGTTAGAAATCATTGAAAAATTATTTTAGTTTTGCTACGATGTGGATGGTATTGCTTTAAGTAGGTTAATTACTTCTTGAGTTATGAACGTAGGTACTTCTTTATCAACGTTAATATTATTTCGTGACGAACGGGGTCTATCTTCTATTGCACATTCATTATCAGAATTACACCATTCACTCACCAGTATTCTTCTTCATCGTTTGTGACTGCGATCTGGCCCTAATGAATGTTGATAACTGGAATCCGCCCAAGAAGATGACTTCGAAGCTCGATGATTCGATCTGGATCGGCATCTGCTACTCGCCTGCGAACTCAGCTCACGACCCAAGACTGGCCCACGTTCACGTTTACGTCTTCTTACACCTTGATGTTGATTTCCATTTACACTCATGACTCAAATCTGAAACTTACACCCAGTTGTGTTAGTTTACGAAATAAAAAAAACTTTAAATATATAATAAATATGCATACCTTTGTATATAGGTATCTTAAAGCACACTATTATTTTAAACAATACAAAAATAATTAAAAAAATATTTTATACTGGCCTTAATATATCCTCTTGATGTGTTAACGTGGAAATACATCCCACTTCTGAACTAAAAGCTTCCTCGGGTATTTTAAATAACGGAAAAACAGCTCTTCAGTTCTATCACTTTAATATTTGCTTTATATACACCACTGTATCTTAAAATAGAAATGTACTTGTCAAGGCACAAGCAAAGAATGAATCCACACTGCTAATGTAATGCCTTTTATATTTTTTAAAATTAGTCAAATCAACAACTATCTTGACAAGTACAATTATAACAATATTGTATCATTTGACTTCACAAAATATTAATAAAATAACTTGACATTATAATAATAAAATTACAAACGCTAACATATATAGGTTAACAGGAAGTACTCTATTAATTAGATTCCTTTTATACTTTCGAAATACGCCTTTTTGCTATGTAAACGGCCAACGGCATTTTTAACCCTTTATATCACCGTGTGACATTACTGTAACAAACCGATCAACTCCTTCTAAAATCTCAAAATTTATGTTTTATTTTCTTTTATTTCAATGTGTCATATCCCTTACAAATCTATCTTTGCATTCTAGTATAATAATTGTGAACTAGACGTCGTTACAAATAATGACATAAAGTCAAACTTCAGTTGCCGCAGATTTGTAAAATACGTCAACGACCAAATATTGAAATATTAAAAAAAAAAACAAAAACGTGTGTAAATGCAAAAGTTTTTTATGAATTTAGCAGGTAAGTAAATATTGATACCTATTTTATATTTGTATATCATAATATATGACAATTGATGGTAAAATTGTTGATTTTCTGTATGTGCCATTTCTGTCACATTGTGTTATTATGTTCCTAAAGTGCAGTACATTGATCTTTTGTCTTTTCAACAAGATTCTCTTTAACCATGAGGACAGTGAAGATGGCTTTGAAGATGATGATGATAATTATAGATCCTGATTTCGTTTCGAATCTAGAAATTTCATTTGAAGATACTCAGGAGTTGGATATCGACAATATTATTGAAAACATAGAGTAAGACGCTATTGTTCCCCAACAACCAGCCATTGCTACAACATCTTCGCAAGCAAAAAGTTCTTCACGTCGTCAAAATATAAAAAAAATTAATCATCAAACAAATTCTCATTCAAATAAAAAATTATCGACCTGGAAGTACTGCCGCGGGTAGATCATTCCACAGTTACGTGGTACGTGGAAGGAAGTTCCTACGAAACCGCACAATAGTAGATTGCCACGCATCCAGGTGGTGTGGATGATATTTCAGCTTATGGCGTACTGTGCGGTTAGAAAATTCGGCGGCAGGTAACAGGTCAAACAGTTCCTCAGAACACTTCCCATGATAAATGCTATAGAGAACGCACAGCGAGGAGACGTCTCTACTCAAAGCCAAAGTATCAAGCCTTTCACAGATTATTGGGTCCCCAATGATTCGAATGGCTCTACGTTGTATGCGATCAAATGGTTCAAGCTGATACTGGGGTGCACCAGCCCAGAGATGAGAACAGTACTCCATATGAGGCCGGACCTGGGCCCTATATAGGGCCAAACGGTGTTTTGGCGTGAAGTACCGTCTCGCTCTGTTGATGACTCCCAATTTCTTCGAGGCCAACGTGGCCTTGCTTCCCAGATGATCGCGATACTGGCAGTCACTCGAAATATTAAGGCCCAATATACTGATACTGGGCGTGGCTGTAAGAGGAATGTTCTGAAAGACTGGTAATACGATAAATAGAATTTTTTTTCTGACACAGAGATCTCAAAAAAAGAACATGGCTACTCTGTAGAATATATTGGCAGCGTTGAAGGCATAGATATATCTACGGTTGCCTGTAAAGACAAGAAAGTTGTCAAGCTTTCATCAAGCTTCGTGGGTGAACTGCCGAAGACTCAAGTTTTCAGCTACGATAAATTGAAAAAAGATATGTGACCATTGAGAGATCAAACATCGTAGGAGAATATAACCGCCATATGGGCGGCGTTGATTTAATTGACAGTATCATGGGCCAGTATAAAATAAAATTGGGCAGCAAGAGATTGCAAATCCGCATGTTCTATCATTTATTATATCTTGTTATGTCCAATGCCTGGTTATTGTACAAACGAGTACGAAAAGTTAAGAATGTCCAAGATATGCAGCGGTCCTCGGCTGATTTTCGCAAAGAAATCGCCACTGTATTATGTAAGCTAGGTATCAAATCTCAAACAAATCGAAGAAATATTGAGTCTGAAATACAGGCTAAAAAAACGTAAAGGTCCAGCCCAATACGTTCCTCTAGTAGCAGTACTAAAGGATCAAGTTGGTCTTTGGCCCGATTGGGCCGAAAAAAGAGTGAGATGTAAATATCCAAACTGATCTGCAGTGTCACAAACAGTTTGTGAAAAATGTGGCGTAGCATTATGGTACAATAAGCAAAATAATTGTTTTAAAGCTTTTCACACAACTTAGTTTTATTATGCCTTTATAAGGCAGTGTGACATATCTGTAACACTCCCTTTATTTTAATTTTCTAAGTATATAAATAAAATTTCGCTGAAATAAAAAAAATAGTTGTTTTTTATTTATTAAAATACATCTGAAAAACATCATTTTAGTAAAAAAAACGTAATTGACATATAAAGGGTTAAATAAATGTAGAAATACTTTTTTTTTAGAAAATCATGGGACCGTAGTTCTAGGTATATAGTTCCAATTTCAACTCTATCATTTCATATCTCCAAAAAATCCTAAGATAAAAACCCTTGAAGGACAGACAGACTCTACAGTGATCTTATAGGGGTCCCTTTTTTTCTTAAAAGTTACAGAACCCCTAAAATATATAAAATGTTAAAGCCTTTACGATAAAACTGTGTTTATAAAAAAGGTAAGTAAGTTTAGACGCGGTCATAATTGAAAATTCCTCGACGCCCAGTATTTCATACATACCCACAAAGTCGCGTGTACAATTACAGGTACCGCTGCACTACGACGACCTCGACGACGACGACGTCTATATATATATATATATATATATATATATATATATATATATATATATATATATATATATATATTCTACATATTTACATCTCTATCGATTTAATTTGCTATAATTCAAATCTAGACCTTCTATAGGACTTTCCACAATATTCGAGTCACTCGAAACAAATTCTGAATACTAATGAAATAATACCGACGCTGAATAATATTACCAATCTAACTTGTCTTATCATGGCTTATTGTTTTAACAATAGCCGAGATGAAGCGAAAACTCAGTGTTCATTAGAGTTTTGATGAAATATAGCTTATTTATTAGACGGTGGTAGCTAGATTGATACCCGAGTAAGGCCAAACGTTATAATGTGTTAAAATATTGATTCCTAATGTTAACTCAGAGGAATTATTATAAAGAAATTAATTTCATTGCTCCGTCATTGTGCACCGCCACCTTATACAAAATATCTCCAAATTTTTTTGAAAAATGGAAATTGGAATGTCTTAATACTAGGAGATAAAGTCACTCGAGGAGATGAAATTTTTACTTAAATTTATATTCCCATTTCTTCGCTCTGGTGTCGAGGCAAATTGCGGCGTTGGGTTCTGCCACTCAACACGCAATGCCTCCAGAATTCGGCAGAAAGTGGGGAACGGTGTGTCTTAATACTAGGTTCCTTCTGCCTAACCTATTGTGTGCGAGATACAGCGTGGAGCTGATTTTATTTAATAATAGGTTCCCTCTATCTTATTACATAGGAAAAAGCGGGATGCTGTTTTTAAAATATATTTTGTACTAAATACGTTAAGTCGGTAAACTTCGTTTCGGTCGGTTTTGTTAAATAGGTAAAGTCGTTTCGAAAATTAGCGTCCACAAACGCATAGACAAATGCAACTCAAAGACAAGCCGACAAAAATATTAAAAGTCATATTTTCGGTTCTATTACAATAATAATTACCCTCGGAGATAGTATGTATAGATTTTACTTGTTTTTTTTTTTAATTTGTTGACATATTTCGATGACCATTCGCCTTTTTGTTCGAGTATATAGAATTCAGGTGCGTTCTAGTATAAAATCACTGTATTTGCTCCATCTACCGATCGTGTAGGTTTTTTTTATTTCAAGGTTTATAAATGAAAAAATAATTAAAACAAAACCGAAGAATGCTTGGATAATGTTCATATTTGGTTGCTCTAGCCTCATAATCAAGTTAAACAGGAAATGAAAAATTTGCCACTAACTAATCTGTTTTTACTCGGAACTATAAGATATATATACATGATTTAAAAAATAGAAAACATAGTGATTTATCAATATACAAGAATATTACAATATATTCACTACACTGAAATCGAACCAACATCTATCGACGCATAAAATACCATTTCAATATCTTACTAAAACCTACAAAACTACAGTATCCAACAATAGCAATACAAAATATATATATTTCAAGCACGTTTCAAATTCAAGAGCAAGAGATCTCTGCGTTTGTTGTTTCGCTTTGACATTTATCTATAGGTATATAATAAAGGAATAAAAGTTGTTTAATATTGTACACTGTACTTCAATTTTGTATTTCAATATTAAAAAAGTAGATTTTCTATATTCTGTAACTATTGTTGAAGAAAAATAATTTATTTTATATTTATTTTTAAGATTTATATAGTTTTTTTTATTAGGATTCCGTAACTTTTAAGGAAAAAAGGAACCCTTATAAGACTCACTTTGTTGTCCGTCCGTCTATCTGTCAAGAATCTTTATTTTAGGAACGCTTGGAGGTATCGATTTGAAATTCAAGCCATTCATATATATCTATGACCTCATCATTTCCTGATAAAAACGTATTTCTACATTTACATAAAAAAAAGAAATGGTCGTCTATATAACAAAAAACGCGTATTTCGACACTATAAAGGTTATAGTGTCCTAAATATGGGTAGGTTATGGTGTATCTATATATTAGTGGCTAAATCGTATAAAATAATAGCCTTAAAAAGGGGCAAAATTTGATATTAAATCCGCTACTTCAAGTGAAATGGCTCTGGCTAAGCCAATAAATAAGCTATGGAAATAATTTTACAGAACCCTCTGTAAGCGAGCTCGACTCGCGCTTGTCCGGTTTGTTTTCTTATCATCAGTGCGGATAAATGAGGTCGTCATGGCGCAGCGGCACAGCGTCCAATTGTAAAACAAAAGGTTATTCCTTCTCTGAAGAAAAAATTATATTTTCATTTCCTGAAACCGGTAATACGACAAGACGCAGTGCTCGGTGAGTGTCGAATGGAGTGTTTTAACCCTTAAAGACTATATAAGTGTAAAACCCAGGTACATTTGGTGCTTAGTCGCTACAGTCTTTAATTTGTGTCACAGCGTTTTGCACTTTTGTGTATCCTCCTGAGTTGCCTGTAGTACTTTAACGCGGGGGAAGTGTTCGTTCGTACGCGCAGTTGGTCCCACACGCTTGCCTCGCGCGAGTCGACACCCATAATGGCCATAGTGCGCTATTGATTAACAACGTAGGTGTTGACCTTTTTTAAGACTTTTATTGAATTACGCATAGAGAATGAAGGTTATTTTTAGGATCATCATGAAAATGGATATTATTCTTAGAATCATTTACGAAAATTACGAACTTCAGTTCTTCACAATTTATTACAATTCATTAATAATTTCATAAATACTTTTATAATACTTCTAAAAACTGAGGTGGTTTTACACCCATTATAATAGTCTTAGTGAATTATGTAATTCATTATATCTCTTAAGGGTTAACACTAGGTTCCCTCTAGATACCAAGCTATACAGGAAAATTATATAGCTGCTAGTATTATGGAACAGTATCTGATTCTTTTAAAAAGAGGCCTGTCGTTGAGTTTAGCTGCTACTTGCAATATATTAAACACGTTTGTTGTTCAGTGTTGAGTGACGAAACTTAACGCCGTACTTTGTATAATACACCTGCTATGATACTATATAATTGAGGCATAAATTTAATTAAACCAATTAACAATTATTCAATATAACTACAGCCAGCACATAACGACGCCAGAGAGTTATTAATATTGACAAAATCTCATAATATGTACATTTCCACACAACGTCCGTGGAGCAAACCGCGAGAGATTTCTGCATACCAATACAACCCTAAACCAATATTTACAGTGGCAGGAAATTGAATCTTCGACCTACCGTCTTGCCTATCTACGTATACAATGTATATAAAATTATTTGTTGAAATATTTACAATAGGATTCCACTCGCGGATTTGATTTGATTTATGATTATTTTGATATTTCTAGAATTTGTAGAATAGGCATCAAAATAATATTTTTTTTAGGTATGATGGTTTATTTAGGCTTGTAAGTAAGCACGTGCGTTAAATTTTTCACATCGAAATAACCCTTTGTTTTAATTGTGATATATTACTACAGTACTATATGTACAGGCCTCCTATTCTGAATTCTGAAATTTTTGAGAGATTCCACGTTTCTTTTAGGGATTAATTACTGAAATCAAGGTAATTGATATGTAATTAAGGTTTCTTAATATTTAAAATCATGACCAAAACACTGTTACACGGATAGTTAGTATAGAAAGAATCTAGTGTAAAGATATTCTGTTCTTTTGTTTTTAGAAATAGAAATAACTTTTTATTTTGAATATCAATCAAACAGAACATTAATCAGGCCCACAACCATTACATTTACAGTCGGAACTTGTCACTTTGCGCTTCGAAGGATTCAACACAGAGTGATAATATGTAAATGTGAGCTAAATAGACTATTACAGTTCAATTTTAGATATATACGTATATTACCCGTTTCAAACGTGAGCCTCAGATATATAATGCAGATATCATCAATCGATTATTTTGAATGAATTTGGAATATTTCTAGATTCAAATGTTGTAAATACCATCATATCCAGCCTTATAATATCTACTGCTGGAAGGTGTCTATAAGACCGGAAATGACTTTGTCTTGTTACCAACCACATTCATTAATATGTCGCTTTGGCTGTCATGCCAGAGAAATTATAAATAACTTTTTATTCAATTATTAATTCACTTTTTAAAAGGCTTTATACCTATCAGGATAGCCAGAATATATGAGCTACTAAACGCTTCCCTTACACTTCTTGTCTCTGTCATATCTTCAAGATGAAAGGGGTATGCCCCTTTCATCTTGAAGATATGACCTCTTAGAAATACATAAATACGTACTTATTTATATAGTACTTTAGTATGTTTGTAACTTAAACTCAGTCCTCCCTATTGTGGTCGTCTTAGTAAACAAAATATTGCTTTGTACTACCTCCAGGCGAAGCATTTGAATAAGTTTAATATAAAGACTTCGTCCTTTTATATTATTCAGTTATTGTTCTTGCTATAAGTAAAGTTAGTATTAATAAAACTAGTTCTTGATTTTTATTTGTTTTGTTAGCTTCACGCTGTATCCCAGGGGGATACACAGGGGAAACTTAAAAACCTAGTGTTAAGTCACTCTGTTCCTGTTAAGACACTTTTGCTTCCCAATTTTCGACAAACTAAAAAGGCAGGTTTAGTATTGATACTCAACACCGCACTTTGCCTTTGCTTCGTTACCAGACCCCCTTGACGCTACATTCTCTCTTCATACCTTGCTATGAGGTATATAAGCTGGAAAATAAATTATTTGACAGCTAGAATTAAAGACATTAATTAACATTGCAGAACTCAACGTATTTTTATTGCTATATTAATATCTATTTTCATGTATTTCCGTATTTCCCCTTCTTAGGTTACACATTAAAACCGCTAGCACATTTAATTTTATTAATTCACATCTCTTCCACCTGCAAAGTTTCAATTCAATATGTTCACAAAGGCGCAGGTGTCCCAGTTACAATATTAAAGAAATACAAAGTATTATTTAGAAAAATAACGCATTTTCGCTCTTCCATCTTTGTGGAGCTTTTCCTTTGCCATTAAAATGGCAAAAATAAATACTTGTGGAGAATACTCGCGACTCTATCGTTTGTAGTTCTTATACTAACTTAGAGATATTACATTAAACAAAATGGTGGTTCTGTTTATATTATTTTATTATTTGGTTTTACACTATATTCAAAATGAGCGTAGTGACACATATCTAGGCATGAACCTACTGTAGTATACTTTTTTAGGGTTCCGTACCTTAAAAGGGAATAGGCGGAAGCCTTATATTATCATTGAGACCAGTCGTGGCGCAGGGGCACAAAGTGTGACTGTAAAACCGACTGGTTGTGGGTTCGATCCCCACTCGAAGAGAGGAAATATTTACTTAAATTTATATTTTCATTTCTTCGCTCTAGTGTCGAGGACAAGCGTGGCGTTGAGTTCTGCCACTCAACACGCAATGCCTCCACAATTCGGCAGAAAGTGGGGAACGGAGTGTCTTAACACTAGGTTCCCTCTGCCTACCCTGCGGTGTGCGGGATACAGCGTGAAGCTGATTTATTTTTTATTATATGATCATATTGTTGTCCGTCTGTTTAGACTATTTGTCTCGAAATCGTGTGGAGGTATTAAAATATAATTAATAGTAAGCATTCTGGTCTACGGTCACTTGGAGCATAGAAATAGGTCATGCTTCTGAACAGCAGTTTTATATATAAAAATACTATCTATGCCTGTATATATGTATAAAAGTCTTCGATACTGACTGGCAGACGAAACACGCACTGACGAAACTATTGTAATCAGGATGTTTAAATTTGACATGTAAGTAGATTAGGGAGTGCCCATAGGGGAGAAATAAGATATTTGTTTAGCTTCACGCTGTAGCTCGCACCAGGTTAGTAGTGTTAAGAACACTCCGTTCTCATTTAGACATTTCCGTTTCCCACTTCCCACAGAATTATGCAGGGCGCTTCAATTTTCAATTCGCGCTTTGTTCATTACCAGGGTGAATTAAATATTTCATTTGCTCGATTAGGAATCGAATCTACAACCGGTCGTGTTTACAGACGCACGCTTGAACACCCCTTGCGCCACGACTGGAAGATATAGCATTTTTCTAAATTCCTAAGGGAATGGTAAAATCGGGTTCATCCGTGGTTCTTCGCGTACTTATGGCTTTTGTATTTTATAAGAAAATCATAGAAGTTCATAGAAATGCATTTAAATAAACTTAAAATGTGCACAATACATTTAATTCATGAAATTACGTTTAACTGTAGACGCGACGGCTGTGGATTCGGAGAAAGGGGATCAGAGGGCTAAACTAAATTCCGAACAAGCTTGAATCTTCTTAATTTTATTTTAATATACCTATCTAATACAGTTAGGAGAGAACAATGTCATCAACCCCTAGCCTTCCCTAATCTACTCTTTAAAGTAGATGAGGAATGGTTACGTATAAAATGTATATGTAAGTAACATTTGAATATATTTTCAAGAGGTCATCGTGATGTAACGGAAGAGTGCCTGATCGTAAACAACCCGACAGTTGTGCGTTCGATTTCCACTCTGAGGAATGATTTGAATTGCCTATATTTTATAATGTAATTGTATTCTGAAATAGTTTTATTGAAATATTTGTTATTCTGAAACATTTCAATAAAATTTAAATATGGTAATTTTACTTTACTGTCAACAGTCTTAAAAAAAAATACTGTCACAGCAATTGTCATAGTATATTATAAATTGTTTTACATTAATATCACTTTAAATATTTACTCTCGTAACCGTGTGGAGTACAGTGTGCTGTGAATATAATTTGAATATTCTTACATTTATGTCAATATAAATTGAGTATATGTATTTAGATTTAGAACTCAAATATCAAGGTTTTGGCTCAGGGTGCAGCGATATATGTATTGAGGTTATAATTCCCTATTTATTTTATTATATATCTAGGTAATTACCGATATAAAGAACTTTTCAGTATTTAATACGAACAAAAAAGAAACTAAAAATAAATTACCCGTAAGCTTATACTTTACAAACATAAAATAACAAAATATCCACTTTTTAATTGAAAATATATAAATAACTGACATAAGTCTAATAATATGTATTAAATTAATAGCAGTCATTGTATAATGGTTTAGTTAGAGCACTGAAGAGATAAGATAAGACATAGCTAGTTTAACCACAACTGAGACAAGTATAATATTTTTGCCACTTTGATCTTGATCGCGCTTTAAAGCATAAGTACTTAGTTTAATATTTTATTTATTCGGAACTAGCGGGGAAGTGGAGTACATACGATTTTTACAAAGGATAGCGGCCTGTGAGACCGCGCGTCCATGTTTAAAGATTGTGTTGACAGTTTTATATGACTATGTTCACTCATTGTAACGATGTAAGCTTTTTTATCACACAGTACTTTCAATGCATAGTCTAAGGCGTCTTAGAGCACTCAGCAAATTGAATTGCAAGTAAAAAATATAGGCAGAGGGAACCTACGCCTGCGCCGCGCTTTGCCTTGACACCAGAGCGAAGAAATTAAAATGTAAAGAAATATTTCATTTCCTTAAGTGGGAATGGAACCCACAATCAGCCGATTTTATAATCTTTTCACAGATAAATTGCATGACGTTTCGAAACTAAAAGAAATATCCACCAAAATACCGTACGTTTGATTCAAAAATACTTTAAAAAGTCATTGCCGAAATTTGCTTTACATCACGTTTCAAAAGATCAATTTACTTTATGTACGTATAGTAGTTTCTATTTAAAAGGGTTAGAGGGAGAATTCATCAATATATGTTTTGGTTATATTTTTTGATTTAACTCTGTATCTTACGTATAGCAGAACAGGCAAATCGAACCTAGACGCCTAATTTTAAAGCCTAGCGTTTAGTTACGCAACTAAATGCCACGTTTTGTCTCGTTACAATAACTTCCCCGAGAGAAAATCCCAGTCAGAAGCCGTTCCGTTCGTTTACAGTTAGGTGCTGTGCCGTTGTACCACGGCGACCCTTTCCTTATTAAATCATTTTTTTTAGTATATTTTTACTGTATATCCCGTAACATAGCAGGGTAGGAAGAGCAAACATAATGTTAAAACACTCCGACTCCTTTAAGACAAGAGTAGCGTAGAGAGTAGCAAAATTCAAGCCACACGTTAAGAGAGCGAAAAAAAGAATATAATAAATAGTTCATTTCTTCCAGTGGAAATCGAACCCACAACCTCCCGCGCTTACAATCATGCGCTTGTGCCCTTGCGTTACAACTGGTCTTACTTTATTAAACTCATTAATATAAAATCCGTTAGTTTCCATTTATATTATTAAAACTATATCTTTATGTACGCTTTTAGAATCAAAGCCTTTTCTCAATAAATAACAGCTCAAAGAAATAAGTCAATTTCTGTTTTGCTTTCAATTGTACAGAATAATCTCGTTTTCTTTAAGAATACTTTATTTCTTTATATCATTGTGCCGCATTAAAGATATTAGATAATTATCAATACCAACCGTAGCGTCTGATTATAAACTCTAACTAGTTGTAGGTGCGAATTCCACTCGGGGTAATAATTATATTTATTTCCCCACTTTGGTAACAAAACAAACCGCGGTTTTAATATCTGCTACTCACAGGCACTGTCTCAAAATTGTCAGGAGGTCAATAGGAAGTATAAAATGTAAAAGTTAACAAATTTTAAATTTAAGTTTGGTTATGTACACATTTTGTATGAAATGACAAATATAACTTTGTAATTATCTTTTTTTTATTAAATACTTATAAATTTTCCTTTATTTGTATTGCAAAATTTCATAACTGTGCGAGTAAGGTTTACTTACGGGAAGCAACTTACAGGTTAGGTTGCGCTGCGAATTTCAAACTAAATGCAACAAAAATTATGCTTCCTTCTCGTATCTTTTGATTGCATTAACTTAGAAGAATGATCAATCTCTAGATAAATGATTTTGACAGACGGACTGACAACAAAATCATCCTATAAAGATTCTATATCCTTTAGAGGTACGGAACTCTAAAAATTGTAAAAAACACTTAATAATTCCTTCTCAGATCTGTTACTGGAAGAAGAAATATATATAGTTTTTCAATTTTTTTTGTATTTTCTTTTTACGCTTAAAACATTATTTAATCTCGAGATAGGTCCTGTGGTATCTTTTTAATATTTGAGAAGACTTGATTCACTTTACCAAATAAATTATGTACGTCGCTCCAGAGAGACAAAAATGTATTTAATTAACTTTTTTTTTCTTTTAAGTACTAAATTTTGTAAACATTTTATTCTTTTACAGGAAAACAAGATTTTTTCTCAATTGAAAAAACCCCGAAACTGTGGTTCGTTTATTGATTGAGAATTTATTAAATAACGGAATTCTACGAAATTATAAAGTAGCGAAGTAAACTAATGTATGTCTCCAAATGGAGGCAGAACACACAACCATCACTTTTACAATCAGACGTTAGTTAGTTTGATTGAACGTGCTTATCTCAAAAACTACATGTTCAATTTGAAAAAATCTTATTTTAATAAATAGTCCATTTATTGAGGAAGGCTATAGTCTATAATTACATGATATTAGTCTATAATTACATGATATGACATCGAGTAGTTATTCCCATTTGACTACGCCGGCGACGCCGTAGGTGAAAGCTGGTTGTTTCATAGTATTTGATTTTTTTAGCTTCACGCTGTTATCCTAAACCTAAGAACCTAATATTTGTAATGAACATTCGGTTCCCATTCTGACACTTTTCGCCGCATTCTAGTAGAATTGCATAATAATGGCGGAACTAAACGCTGCGCTCTGTCTCGTTGTCAGATGATGAGTTGTTTTTCTCTGACTCTTCTTTGTCGCGTTTACAGTTCTACGTTTACACTCACTCGACTGGCCTCAAATGAAAAATAGCTAAAACATTAAATAACTTGCTAAATAATTTTTTTAAAAAAATATATATGTATACAATTTTTTTACCTTTTTAGAGTATTTTTTTACAAAGCGTTCAAGTTTCCAGATTCTTTCACTGAAAGTTGTGGCTCTATCAGTTTTATAAAGTTTCAAGTTTCAGTTGAAATCCGCCACTCAACACGCATTGCCTCCAGAATTAGGCGGTAAGTGGGGAGTGGAATCTAGAGCGAAGAAATGGAAATATAAATTTAAGTAAAAATTACATCTCCTCGAGTGGGGATCGAACTCACAACCAGTCGGTTTTCAGGGCTCCATTATTTAAATTTTGAGATACCGAACTCTAAACAAGACATACATACATAGTTTAAATTATAAATCAAAAGTAAATTTAATAAGATGTACATACTTACATTTTGAGGATTAAAGATTAAGTTGAGTCCTACATTAGCATTAGACGCAGTTAGATGCACTAATGTGACGCTATTCAAATGTACGTAGAGTGTGTTAGCGTTCTTGTCTCACTTACAGATATTATATGTGAGCATAAATTATTTTATCAAGGCCGTTGTGGCGCAGCGTTATTATTTCTGACTGTATAAGCGATGGTTGTAGGTTTTATTCCCATTCGACGGAATTGATTATTTTCATTATCTCGTTCTTGTAACAAGATAAAGCGTGGCGTAAAATTTTGATACTCAATACGCAATATTTCGAAGATTGGGAGGAAGATGAGGAGTTCACTCTGCTTACACTGCTATACAAGATAAAGCATGAAGCTGCAGAAAAAAAAACATAAACATAATATAAAATATTCCCAGGCCAGAGAGCCGTTCAGAGCCGTTGAGAGAGTTTAGAGGCCAGTCGTGGCGCAGCGGCACGAGGTGTGACTGTAAAATCGACTGGTTGTGGGTTCGATCCCCACTCGAGGAGATGAAATATTTACTTAAATTTATATTTCCATTTCTTCGCTCTGGTGTCGAGGTTAAGCGCGGCGTTGAGTTCTCTCACTCAACATGCAATGCCTCCAAAATTTATCTGAAATTGGAGAACGGAAGTATCTTAATCGGAACGAAGTGTGCCTGAACACTAGGTTCCCATGATCTTTACGCCTACTTTCCTATGTGCTGGATATAGAGTAAAGCTTAAACAAGAGATATGAAAACGAAATTTAAAAAGTGAAAAGTAATACGAAATGAAAGAAACCTTAATCTTTTCAAACAAAATGGAAACATTTCACACAACACGCCGCGTAAAGTTACATGAAATCGCAGCTTCGAAGTTGGTGACTTCCGTTATTTCGGTTTAACATCTACTTATGAGTTCTTGTACTGTACTTGTATGGATATCGTTGTGAGGGAGATTATTTCAGTTCAGTTCAAAATTCAAATACTGTGTTATTATACTTGGAAGTTGATGTGTTTATAATTGTTTTATTACCAAATATTTTTATTTACTTACTTTTTAGCTTCACGCTCTATCCTCAACAAGGAAATTGTTTACAGTCACACGCTTGTGATCCTGCGGTGCGACAGCCTCATATCTCTATCTAATATAGAAATATCGAAAACAATGCGATCAATGCCAACCTACCTACTCACCAATAGATTCGCGATTGAAATAACTTAATATTATACACAAAATAAATTAACATTATAATTCTTATTAAAATATATAGAACAATATTATTTTTAAACATTTTTAAAGTGTTATTCCACACTTAGGAAAGAAAAGGCGGAGCCAGGAGGCGCGTGTTCGAGTCCCGCTGCGTTCAAATTTTTATACGTTTTCTAAATAAGTAACAATATTATTATAGCATGTGCAGGCAAGTAAAGGATTTTATAAGGAGATTATATTCTTGCGCATGGATGGACTTGGAACATGGACTATTATATCTTGCTATAGTCTATGAGGTGATTGCATAAAACAAAGTATGATTGTCGAAATATATTAGCGTATTAGTGATGAAAGTTAAAAATATTACAAATTTTATTAAACGAGTAAACATTTATACGAGTATACAATTTTTTTGCTAGACGCAACGATAATGATAGATTGCCCGCACTAAAAAAACTGCGGCGTTGGGTTATGTGAGACGTCTCTGATCGTCTCAAATCGATAAGTGGAAAATAAAAAAAGAAATTGATAAATAGGTGTTAAAGTATATGACTACATGCGTTTCAATAAATTCCTACAACTGCCCCTTAGACTATGTCTGCTTATGAGCAAGATAAAGACGTTAGAAGTGACGTCGATATGAGTCTTAATGCGGATTAATCGTGATCTCTCGCTCGAGATAGGTTTATCTAACTTTATTTTCTCATGTTGAAGAGTTACTCCGTACTGAGTACTGAGTTTATTAGGTAAAATTTACGGCTTGTAACTATATAATACAATCTAAGATTTTTTTTTCTCTTATCATGATTGTGAAGCATCATGAAACTTAGCTTGGCAGATAGCTTAGATTAGCAATACAGTAATATGGTATCATTGAGCTGGTCTGATGATGAAGCCGGTATCTAAATAATAGAACTCTTCGGTAGTTGTAACAAATAATTGCTTGAGTTTAGGCTTATATAATTACACCGAGTTCACTGTATAACAGTTGTAACGTTTGATATAGAAAAGTATGTTTTTTGTTAGTTTTTAATATGTTTAAAAATGGTTTTATATTTATTTTGCCATAAGTATAACTGTCTTCAGGAGAACAGAGTATCTCAATAATAAATTCTTAAGTTCCTATTCAGCATAGTAGACAGAGTAAAACCTGTTATCCTAGGGTTAAACTTTCATTGGCGGAAATCAACGCCGTTCTTTCCCTCGTTACCAGAACGAAAGAATAAAATATTTTATTTCCTCACCTTGGGGTATCGAATCCACAACCTGTCGCGCTTACCGACACCCGCTTGTGCCCTTGCGCTACGACTGAACGCCTCGAGCGGGAGCTGTGCAATGCTACAGAAATACATATATTATTCAATCATGCTTGTTGTCGTCAGAAATTATGATATACCAAAGTAAACTTATAATCCATAATTATTAATTTTAGTTTATAATCAATTGTCAAGTAAATTACTCTCTATTACTATCACACGGTCAGCCGGCAGGCAGCAGGTATTCTACTTTAGAACACTAATAATCTAAGAATAAATACTGTATCTTTAAATAATAAAAATAACAATGCATTCAATTTTATATGAAATGAACTGTTTTTTGCAACATGCTAATTTGTTTTTGTGCATATACTATAGAAAATTGATAGAAAATTATTTCTTAGTACTCCCCTGTACTCCCTAACCTACTTGTATACATTTCAAATTTGAATTTTCGAAGTTCAGTAGTTTCGTTTATACGTTAGCACTTATAGTCACTCAGTAACGGAAAAACTTTTATTTAATTTTTTTTTTACTTAAGAATTGAATCCTCATGTTTATGGCAGTGTGTAAACCGCTAACCATATACAATAATAGAGTATAAATTGTAGAGAAAATGTCACAAGCTACAAAATAAAATGGCCGAGTCAGTAATAACGTGGAAATGGACAGAAAACAGGAAGATATAAATATATTTTGATACCAGAAGCAGAAACGTCAAGTTGTATTTATACCACACTTTTAGTGTACTAGACGCCATCGTGACTCAATTGAGAACTCTTTCAAATATATACAGCGATTGTAGGTTCGATCACATTTGGAGTCATATTTATATAATATATAAAATAGATATGTTAATTTCTAAGTTGTAGTTAGCAATATTATTTCCGCCACTCAATATATTTCTTTGGTGTTTGTATACTAATATTATAAAGCCGAAGAATGTATATGGTCGAACGCGCTCATCTTTTTTCAAAAGAAAAAAGATTTGTTAGATAGAAAAAGGCTATGGCTTATTTAACATCACGTTTCTCATTTAGTTGTAACCGATTGTACCTTCGAGCATTGTTAGAGTTATTAAAGTAACAAATTTAATTTGTGTGTGTGCGTGTGTGTGTATGTATGTATGTCATGCTCCATACACAAGTCTTAGTTACTTCTATAAAACTAGGCGGGCAAAGCTGCGGATAATATTAGTCTAAAATAAATAACAATATTTACGTTGAAATCCAAAACCAACGACATTAGAGAAAAAAGGAAAACTGCTTGTATAAAGTCAAAGTGGTAAAACCCAACTATGTATGGTTTAACTCAATCAGAAAAAAGTGAACTGTAAAACAAAACCAAAAACCCAACTGCGTACTAAATTGGTATATCTAATAAAGAGACGAATTAAATGAACGTAATGATATGTTATTCTATCTAAATCCAGTCACTGGTTTAACAATTACAACGGAATAAAAGGACGGACATACATACATACACACGCGCTAAAAACATAACACCCTATGACTTCGTCGTGGCACAGCGGCACAGTGTTTGTCTGTATAAGTAACGATTGTGTGTTCGATTCCCACTAACATGAATTAATTACTTTCATTTCCTCGCTCTGGTAAGAAGACAAAGTGCGGCGTTCTATAATCTATCACAACCATCAACACAACCTCTAAGGTTAATCTTATCTTATTTAAATGTCATTTGAGTAGTGATCATTAATTCTGACTAACATACTTCGACATTAATCCTAAAGTTGAATGGAAACTTGAACTTTACTTATTAACGTTAAACTTCCGTACACCATAAGCAGCTTTTGAACATTCAACAAAGCTTTTAAATTTAAATAGAAGATTGTATAAGAATTTATTAATTTGTTTGGCGTAACTAAACGCTGCACTTTGTGGCTGTCTATTTATTCTGTTTTTAGATAAATTAAGCTGTTGACTGAACATGCAGAATGTTGACTGTACACGCAATGAGTGACGGTTCGTTTCCCACTCGCTGGAAAAAAAATCCATTTCGTCGTACTGGCAACAAGACAAAGCAAGGTGCTGAGTTACACTACTTCACACGTATTGTCTTTAAAATTGAGTAGAAATACTATAATAAAAGATCGAGCATCCAGAAATGTTTTTAATACAAAAAAAACGAATTGATTTCATTATTGAATGTATTTATCGGCGATAAACTTCGCAATAAAAAGTCTGAGTCCTCTGCTACGCGGGATAAATTGCGAAGAATTCGGTGGAGAGTGGAAAATGGAAGTACTTTTATGGAAGCGGAGTCTCATAGCACTAGGTTCCAGGTTCCCTCTGCTTATCGTACCATGTACCGCATACAGTGTGAATCTACAAAAAAAACCATTAGATATTACTATAGGAACCCGGATGCAGGATACTCATAAAGCTTGTTGGCAACACTAAAGCAATACAATCAGCTACACTTCCACTTGGTTTTAAGCCAAAACATCACAACGTGAATGGAAACAATTTTAATTATTAAAACTAATGGTGAGTAGTCGTTCAACTTGCTTTTTAGCTTCAAAGAGCAATCCAAAGAGAACTAAATAAAAAAAAAACAATTCCACGCATTTTCCTTCATAGCAGGGGGTTACAGAGAATATTTAGTGTTAAGACACTCTCACTACACTTTCCAGCCAACTTTTTAGATATTACTTATTGACAGGTTTAGTCAACGTCGTTTTCTGTCCACCAGAACGCGGCAAAGAAAATAAATATTATTCCCGAGAATGGTAACCGTGACGTTTATAAGAAGACGCAGTGCCGCGCATGTCAATATATATGTATATAGATGTACATATGACTGTTGTAAGTTCGATTCCCACTCGGGGTAACGAATTATTTTAATTTATTTGTTCGGCGTTAAGTTCCGCTATATGCAACATACAGCGTGGATCTAAAAAAAACTAAACCTGCATTTTAAAACCCTGCTATTAATTTGTAGATCGTTTTATGCACTTTATGTATACGGTAAATGGGAAAACCAAATTGGGGCCATCGTAGCGTAGCGGCACAAACGTGCGAGTATTAATGCGACGGTTGTGAAGTCGATTCCCACTCGGTACATGTTAGGTTAGTTTGTAGAATTTCGTGATTCAAAAGGTAAAAACGGCCTTTTTGTTCATTTGTCCGTCTGTCAAAACTGTTTATCTCAAAACCCTGTGAATTAATATTCAGATCTACGGTCCTTTAAAAAAAAAAGATGAAGCTTCTAAGTCAACGCAATCGATATCAAACGATACAAAAGATCAAAGTCAAGCGATACAAAAATTTATACATCGATATTGCTGCATTTTCTACAAAATTCGCCATGTAATCAAAACCTATAGGATACTTCCCATGGACCTATAGTTTTGAAATTTGGCACAAGTGAGAACTCACAATACAAATAAAAGAAAAAAAATAAGAAAAGTGAAAATTTATAGGTTTTTCATAGAAAATAATCGTACAAGCTTATATGTATAATTTATTTCATACAAAATGAGAGCATGTATGTATAGGGGAGAGGGGGGCAGCTTAGAACAGGGGCACCTTTGAAAATATGTGTTAACAGAGCTATTTTAAAAAGAAATTTTGGTAGATTTTTTTTGAGTAGTGACAGCACTAATCTGCACACGTGTCACTTGTCACCGCTGATATATGAGAACCAGTTGTTGAGTTACGAGGAGTGTTTGATTTTGAGTAAAATTTTATGCATTTTTAAATAAACGCGTAAGGATCGCAGGGATCCAATTCAAGGTATATGATTTTATTTTTTCCTCTTTTAGTTAGAATGTTTCATATATCATGCAATAAACTAGAAATCACTACAATTTTTAAACATTTACTTGAAAAAAAAACGTTTGTAATTTTTTAATTACCACTGAGGCAGCTTTGAACAAAATAAAGGGGGCAGTTTTGAATATTATTATATGTAAAAAAATATCGCGAAAGAAAAACAAAACTATAATTAACTTTTCTTCACCAGAAACTGACTCGAAAATGCATTTGGAATCAGAAGAAGAAGTGACAATTTACTGTGACGAGAATGAAGATACTGAAATCTGTGCGTATGAAGACTACGAAATGGAATTAGACTACAACTTAATAAATATTGGAGACTTCGTTTTAGCGAATGTCTCATCATCTGTGAATAATAAAAAAGTAGCTTGTATTTTTTTTTCTTTCTTGAGAAAGAGGACAAGTGCTACGTTAGTTTTTCAAAAGTCTTACGTAGACTAGACTTGAGGCCAGCCACGGCGCAGCGGCACGAAGTGTGACTGTACAACCGACTGGTTGTGGGTTCGATCTCCACTCGAGGAGATGAAATATTTACCTAAATTTATTATATATTTATATTTATTTAGTTGAGTTCTGCCACTCAACACGCAATGCATCCAGAATTCGGCAGAAAGTGGGGAACGGAGTGTCTTACTTAGCACTAGGTTCCCTCTGCCTACTCTGCTATGTGCGGGATAAAACATGAAGCTGATTTTTATTTCTTACGTAGACTACTTTCCCCAATTTCAGTTGCTGGTTACGTCACGTACTACATCCATGTTTTCCTTTAAATTTAATTTTTCTAAGTTCAAATTAGTTATTATTTAAAAAATATTTTGTTTTATTTTCATAATATTAGATTTACTCTATGATTGATCCCATAATGTTAATTACTTCTACGAAGCCCAAGCTACTTTTTTGTTTGTTCGTTTTTTAAAGTCTATTAATGATATTAAAGTTTTTTAACACTAGTACTAGTACAATCGCAATATTAAACCAGGTATTTTATTTTTTTAAGTTAACATGGTACCGATATTTGATCTCCATCGTTTCTAATGTTAAGTTTATTAATAAAATTACTTAAAAATTTGATAATCCTTTTAATTTCATTGAATTCGATGATAGTTCAAAACTGCCCCATATATGTTCAAAGCTACCCCGCAAGGGGGGCAGCTTTGAACATTTGACTACTGCTTCTAAAGTTGATATTGCACCTTTACCTTATATATTTTTCTACATATGATGCTACGATTGTGTGGCACAATAGTTGAACGAAGCATTGTGAAATAGTAAAGAAGTTAAAAACTGTAGAATTTTTAGATATGACACAAAGTTTAAAAATCGTTCGAATGTGCCCACCTATCCCCTATATATATATATATATATATATATATATATATATATATATATATATATATATATATATATATATATATATATATATATATATATATATATATAATATATATATATATAATATATATATATATATATAATATTCGTATGCTATAGGCATATTAGATTAAAATTTGAAAACTTTTATACGAGAAATACAACTTGTATTTCTCGTTGACCTATATCAATTAAGTAAGGCAATTTCAATGGGCGAGTCCGACTCGCACTTAACCGGTGTTTTTTATTATCCCCAATTTTTGGTTATTTAACTTCACGCTGTATCCCGCATATAGCGAGATAGGCAGAGGGAACTGTGGAACACACCATGAAATGCTTTTTTTAAATAAACAAAAAGGAATAAAAATACCAAAACTATTTCATAATATGTTTAGTCGATTATTTGCACAAAAGACTACATCATAAATAGATTTTACATCAACAATTTTAATAAACTTTAAGAAACAACAAGTCGTCTAATGCTTCATTCGCTTCGCTTCGAGCGCTTTCAAAGATTTCCTAGTTCCGCAAACACATCGGATATATTAAGTTTATATTGTGGGTTGCTGGACGTAGAAAGTCCACTTAAATTAAAGTGCTATTTATATAGCTTTTATAGTGTCCAAACAATAATAAATCTTTACAATAGCTATCTAAGGCCAGTCGTGGCGCAGGGGCACAAGTGTGGGTTCAATTCCCGTTAGAGGAAATTAATTATTTAATATTTTAATTTCTTGGGTCGGGTGTCGAGGCAAAGCGTCACATCGATTTCCGCCACTCAACACGCAATTGCTACAGAATCTGCGAAAAGTGGAGAACGGAGTGTTTTAGCACTAGGCCCCCTTTGCCTACCCTGCTACATTCGGTATACAGCGGAAGGCAACAAAAAGTAATCTACACCATCCATGCTAATATTATAAAATGGAACAGTTTGTTTTATTGAATACTCTTAGGATCTATGGCTTGAATTAAAAATAAAAATCTTTTTGTGTAGAATTATCCATTGATATGGCTGTAGGGAAAGATGGCTATATTATTATATTTTCATGCTGTATCTCGCATACAGCACAGTAGGCAGAGGGAACTCAGTGTTAAAACACTCCGTTCCCCACTTTTCGCAGATTTTCGAGGCATCGCGTGTTGAGTGGCGGAACCCAAGGAAAAAACATGAAAATATGAATAAATAATAATTCATTTAACCGAGTGGGATTCGAACCCACAACTATATTATATACGACATTAGTCACGGTAATCAATTCAATGTTACTTACTACAACTGGGTATATGAGTGAATTTCTGTATTATATTACAAGTTGAATAACGGAACTCAACGTCGCGCTTTGTCCTGTTGCCAGAGCAATAGAGTAGGCAGAGGTAATTCAATTGTTAGCACACTCCGTTGCTCTGTTTCCGCTGAATATTCGAGTCATTCAGACACGTATCAAGTGGTGGAAGAAGCGCTACCGCATGAAAGGGATTTTCCAAAACGATGAAGTCTTACATGAAAGTCAAACACAATCATGACCTAAAATCCTACGTGGCCAAGCCAAACAACTGGCTATTGAATTTTAATATATTTTTAATGTACCTTTTTATGTTTTTTTTATTCTTTATTTTACTTTATTTGCTTTTGTTAAAATATTTTATAAATAATATAAAGCTCAAACGTTTTTAGTTAGCGAAAAAAAATAATTTTTAAATTTAGCAACGATGAAAAAGAAATGTGATTGTTTTGTTCTACATTATATTTTTTATTCATTTTCTAAAAACATTTGTTTGCTTATTGTGAAATACTAAGAGCAATATTAAAAATGAAATTTATTTCTGTTATTTTTATACTTTTCATACAATAATAAATATTTAAAAACTTACATTTTATATCATTTTAGTATTCAAATAATGTTTCAGTTATATTCGAGACACTAACAGAGAAGATTAAGGCTAGTTCGGTTCTAATGTTAGAAACCGTTATGTTACTCTAACGCCTTGCTAAATGACGCCATTACAAGCTAGCACATTATTATGTTAAATAATAGAACATTCAGTTTATACATTGTGAGCTAGAGGAAATGTAGTGATAAATCACTCCGCTTTACATTTTCGTATTAGATTGATATCGAGATCGATAATCGTATATTGAGGCCAGTCGTGGCGCAGAGGCACAAGTGTGTGATTGTAAACTCAACTGGTTGTAGGTTTGATCCCCACTCGAGGAATTGAAACAATTTTTTTTTGCTCACGTCACTTACATTTGCAAGGTGTGCTTACTTAACAACTAAAGTCTACAATTTTAAAAAATCAACTTCACGCTGTATCTCGCATACAGCTAGGTAGGCAGAGGGAACCTAGTGATAAGATTATCCCTTCCCCACTTTCCGCCGAGTTCTAGAGGCATTGCGTATTAAGTGGCGGAACTCAACGCCACACTTGCCTCGACACCAAAAATAGATGTTTCCTAAATTTCTGCTCCTGCGCCCTGACTGGCCTAAACAATTTACTTATACAATCTACTACTTTTTATTTCTCGTGTATCAGTGTAGAGAGGATCAAGGGAGTCAAGTCACATCATTTTCTGGTCGCTGTCAAATTTCAACGCGGCGCTATGTCTTGAAATCTAAGTAATATAAAAAAAATCTTCCTACGATTGAAGATAATACCAATAACCATCACCTTTACAATCAAAAATTTATAATTCTTTTCTTTCTTTATTTTAAATTCATGATCCGCGGCATTAAATAACGTCATCCAGATTGCAATAAATTTAGCAAGGTTAGCAGGTTTTTCTGAGGTCTATTAAATATAATTTGAAAATATAAAATTATTTAAATGCACAGTGAATTCATAAAAAAAATTAAGGTACAAAGTTTTTTATAATTAGAAAGATGGTAAAGAAAATTGAAGATGAAACATTATTAAGAGTTAATCTTATAAATTTGATATATATACTACTTATGCTAAAACGGAGAAAATTTTATTCTGAAATGCATCCAACATGGAGTATATAGAAATAAATATAGTCATTGCCCTGAATGGTAATCAAACCCTCAACCCAAATAACAGATAAATACAGCCATAACTTGTCCCACTCGGCCACGACGGTCTTAGAAATATCACACAAAATTATTACAAAACGCATCAGCAAAAACATATGTAAGTCATAAAACGGCTTAATGCACTTCCTATATACTTTTATATGTACGTTACGTTTCTGGAGAAGGCAGAACGGGCGTTACGCCAACATCTGAGAGTAAGGCTTTTGGTTCTTATGATGTCATTATTTTTAAAAAAGATTCTAGTTTTGCTCTGCAGTAAAAAAATAAGGCCAGTCGTTTCTCAGGGGCACAATATGCGACTGTAAATGCCACAGGCTGTGATTCTCAGTCCGAAATCAAATCTTTAATATTTTAATATCCCCGCTCTGGTAATCAGGTAAAGTACGGCGTTGAGTTCTGCCACTCAACACTCGCCTTCAGAATTCAGTAGAAAGTGAGGAAGTATCTTAATAGGATAGAAGTGTCTTAACATTAGGTTCCCTGGTTCCCTCTATCTACTCCGCTAGGTGCGGGATACAGCGTAAAACTGAAAAAGAAGATGTTTTATATTCTAACTAGTCGTCGCCTGCAACTCTGTTTGGACTATTACCCGGGGGTGGAAAAATATTACACGGGCTGCGGAGTGGACATCACAGACCCGTATTTAGACATCAGTTACTCCAACACTTAATATATAAAACTGATTTATTTTTATTTATTTTTTGTATATTCATGTAAATGAATAACGAAAGCGTATTAAAATATATCTGTTATATTTTATTTAGTTTCTAGAGTACAAAAAAGAAAATAACAAATATTAACAAAGCCGTTCTCTTTGACTTAAATGTAAAGCTATAATTAATTAATAATCAATTATAATATTTTAATTGTGTATACTATTGGTAAAGTCAATAAAGGACCTTGTGAAATCTACATGTATTCCTACTCGTGTTAGTCTATTTTTTTACACTTACAATAAAAAACAAAAAAATACGTGGAATTATTAGGCATAAATTCACGGTAAGTAATTAAAATAATGTTTACATAATGTTGCAATATTTTGACTCTATCTGCGGAGTTGGGTCTCATATACCCTTTTCATCTTAGTGCTAGTGTAACGGTCACTGAGGCAGTTGCGCAACTGAAGTATTACCTGCGATAGAACAACTCTACGGCTCCAGCTCCTGGGAAGAACGGTAATGTTACACGTTTTAAAACTAAACTACAAGCGAAACGAAATGTACTAGGTCTCACAGACGCAATCCTGCTAACGCTGGTTTCATTTTGAAATTTTTAAATGATAGCTTAATTCTGTTCTTGTCGGGATTTCATTATTTTTTTTCTTATTGCTCCCCTACACTTCGTAACCAACACACTTGCCTACAAGCGTATACTTGTATATGTACAAACGTATAAGAATTTCGACGTAGCTTGATTAGAACGTATGCTCAGTGGACGAAGAACGAACATTTTAACTTTAAGTCCATTAGTTCCATCTGGGATTAGGATTAGGATCTTTGATTATGGCGTTCCGAGCGTGCCAGTAGAGCACATATCACTTCGCCAATGTCACGTTGTATGGAGAAAACACGAAGGAGGTTGTACGGTAAAAGAGATAATGTTACACAATAAGAGAATGCATGTTAAAAAAAAAAGATCCAGTTAAAAATTGCCTTCACCTATAAAAAACAAAAAAAATAAATTATATATACATTATATACATAACACAGAGGGTTAGTAATAAAAAATATAATACAAAGGTGTTAGCTTACAATTTAATTTTGTTATATCTAATATATTTACATAAAAATTTACATAGAGGACTAAACACAAACATTAACAAACATTGAACATTAAGGGGGCGGGGAACTTTATGAGGAAGGACGTCGTATAAGGGACGGATCAACTTAGGGCAAGTGAAAAGTATGTGAGGAGGGGAACCGTCGTCTAGGCCACATTCACACAGTGAGTGGTCCCTGACCCTGATCTTAGCTAAGTGCACAGGTGTACATGCATGTCCAAGGCGCAAGCGACAAATAGTTGATATAATTCTCCGTTCAGTAAATTTTTGGGAAAAAAACCAAGGTCGCCTGGGGATATTAGGTTGAATCGCAGCATAAAACTTACCTTTCTGAGATTTTGACAGTTCCCAGAATTCAGACCATGACTCTTCCAAATGAGTTGATGCAAGAGACAACAAATCCTGGGCCGAAATAAAAAAATGATCTAAATTACCACACTGGATGGCTAATTTTGCGCACGAGTCTGCAGATTCATTCCCACTTATTCCAGAATGGCCTGGAATCCATGCCAAGGTAACATCCAAACCCTTTAAGAAGCATGAGTACAGTTCTTCACGAATCCTTAAAATAATTGAAGACCTTAATTTACTATGAAATGGATTTCCCTTTATAGCCAGTATGCAGCTTAAAGAGTCAGTACAAATGACAGTCTGTTTAAAGTCGTGGGAGTCTGTGAACCGGATTGCTTCTAACAAAGCAACAGCCTCTCCAGTAAACACAGATGATTCAGGAGGACATTTATATTGCAATATAATTTTGAATTTTGGTATCCAGCAAGCTGCACCAACACAGCTTTCCTTTGAAAGCTTTGATGCATCTGTAAAGATGAAGATGTGATTTGAAAAATTTTCATTTACTATGGATTGAAATTTTGTGTTGGTGTCAGCAGCTCCCTTGGTTAGACCAAGATTAGTGATAATGGACGGATGATGTACTAGTGCCTTATAAGGCGTACAGAATAATGGGTTAGATGGATAAGAGGACAAGGGATGAGGAAGGGAGGTAAATCTCAGGAAACTATTGAGCAAGTAGGGTAGGGGCCCGTTCCGAGGGATGAGGTCCGCTAAATCAGATAATTTAGACCATAGGAGGTGGGAAGACAGCTGTAACATTTTACCAACAAACCGGTCAGATAAGAATTGGCGACGGATAGGAAAAGGTGGATCTACACACTCCACCTGCAGTGCGTTGGTGGGGGAAGACTTCATTGCACCTATAATAATTCGTAGGCATTTGTATTGGATTCTATTGAGTTTTTCAGTAGCAACTTTATTAAAAGGGTCTAAAACAAATAATCCATAATCAATGTGACTACGGATTATGGCATTGTACAGTAGTTTCAGAGTATAAGGGTGTGCACCCCACCACACACCAGACACAGCTCTTAAAGCATTAATGCCTTTTTCACATTTTTTACTGATATGTTCAGCATGTGCAATTCCGTTCAGTCTTTTATCAAGAATCATGCCTAAGAATTTAACGTTCTCTGCTAATTGGATAGTATCATTACCGTAAATAATTTCGAAATCAGGGGTTACTCTCTTTTTGGAAAAAACTACTGCCCGGCACTTTGCTACTGATAGTGCTAAGCCATGGTTAGAGAGCCACTGGTCTAGATAGCGTAAAGCAGTATTTAAGCGATAAGTTATATCCTCTACAGATTTTGAGCTGTAGTAAAGGACGATGTCGTCAGCATACTGAAGGATATTACAAAAACTATTGACAGACAATTCGAGGTCATGAGTATATAAGTTATACAACAGAGGACTGAGAGCTGAACCTTGAGGCAAACCTTTCCAGACAAGTCTGGGAGGTATAGTAAGCAGCGGATGTTTTACAGATATCGATCTACCGGTCAGCAGATTACATATAAAATGAGCCATCCTCGGCGCAATACTCAGCTGGTGCAATTTCTGCCTGAGTACCGGAAGAAGAACATTATCATATGCAGATGCAACATCTAGAAAAACACCAACCAAATACTCTCCTTTGGCATATGCTCGTCGAATGTCTGTAGTAAAAACACTGAGACTATCTGTGGTACTCAACCCCTTTCTGAAGCCAAATTGAGAGGGAGCTAAGATATTTCTGCTTTCCACTATCCATTCCATACGATTTTTTAAAAGCCGTTCCATAATTTTTGATAAAGCAGAGGCTAGAGCAATGGGTCTGTATGAATTAGGATCAGAAGGACATTTTCCAGGTTTTAGGATGGGAATAACATTTTGGAACTTCCAGGATTCGGGAATGTTACCTGATTGAAATATGTTGTTAACCAGATTTAAAAAGTGCAGCTTAGACTTCTCATTTAGTCTAGTTATAAAAGAATAAGAAATACAATCCTCACCTGGGCTAGTATCTCTTAAATCCGTTAAGACATTTTTGAGTTCTTCGAACGAAAACTTAGCATCCATTTCATCCAAAGATTCAATCAGAGGGGAAACAAATAAATCACAAGAAGGAACAAAGGGAGGCGCCAGTTTGTTAGCAAAATCATTAAGCCACAAAGAGGGATTATTGGAACTAGGACTGGGACTACTGTTAAGAGAACGGCGAAATCTCTTAACATTTGTCCATACAAGGGAGGAAGAGGAACAAGGACTAAGGGATTCACAAAAATTAGTCCATCCAAGTTTTTTCTTTTTCCCAGTCAAATTTCTAAACTTCGCATCTCTGCGCTTATACTCAATGTAATTCTCCATAATCATACAGGCAGCATATGACTCCTCGGCTGATGTCCGCCGATCGACAGAATCAGAGCATTCCTGATCCCACCAGGGATTGAAATGCATCCAATTCTGAATGGAGTGTTTTTTCGGGATATGCAAGTCAGCTGCAGACAAAATGGCAGAGACAAAACGATCATAGCAAAGAATGATATTCTCAGAATTACCGAACTCAGGAAGATTGCCCAACATGCAATCCACAGAGTCGGCGTACTCAGTCCAGTTGGCTTTTTTCAGGTTATATTTAGAGGAAGAATTAAGAGGGGGAGAAGGGGGATGTCTATTATGTATAGAAAGGAGAATAGGGAAATGGTCACTACCATAGGTAGAAGGAAGAACAGACCATGATAGCTGGGAAGCAAGAGAAGGAGAAGATAAGGAAAGGTCAACAGCAGTCCTAGGATTCTGATTTGGATTAACCCTACGAGTCGGTGAGCCATCATTGAGAATGCAAAGAGATACATCATCAATCATGTCTACCAACGAAGGAGAAAATCCATCACAGTAATAACACCCCCACAAAGAGTGATGAGTGTTAAAATCCCCCAGGACCAACACAGGACTAGGAAGTGAAGAGATAATAGACTTAAGCTCAAGGAAAAGAGAGGAAGAAGGATGAGGGATATAAACGGACAAAAAGGAGATATTGAAAGCCCTCACAGCAACAGCATTAATCTGTTGGCTGTGAGAAGGGAGAGGGATAAGGGAATAAGGAGAGGAGTGCTGGATAAGGATAGCACAACCTCCATACCCGTCATTTCTGTCCTCCCTTAAACAGGAGAAACCTGGCACCCTAAAGCGGGAATCAGGCACCAACCATGTTTCCGAGAGGGCAATAATGACAGGATTATACAGGGCAATAATATTAAGTAATTCGTGCTTTTTAGCACGAATACTTTGACTATTCCACTGTAGGAAGTTCAGTGGCTCCATTATTTAGTATTTTAAAAATTGTTAGTAAGTTTTTGGCAACGTTGGACGGTATAGGAAGTTCATCAGCGGTTTGAAAGATGCTCACAAGGGTTTCAGTTAGTGCAACCAATAGATCTTTTCTAGATTCTATTGGACTGTCAACACCTTGATTTAGAGCGCAACCATTAGGAAGGGAAGAGGGACAATTGGCAGTTAAGGCTTGATGAGCTTGTCTATTATACCCCTTTGCTAAAGGAGCGCGGGGACGGGGAGACTGGAAAACTGTCTTTCGGTATGATTTATACGGAGTGACAGGGGCTGTTGATATTGGAGATAGAGGGAGAGCGGGACGGGAAGATATTTCCTTAGCCATGTCAGCATAAGATCTGCGGACAGGAGGGAAACGAGCGGAAGCCTCTATATAAGATATACATTCCTGTGACATTGTAATTTTGATGGACTGTTGCCTTGCAAACTCAGGACAGTCCTTGTCTGTTGCAAAATGTTTACTCTCACAGTATAAACATAAAGAATTTTCCCTGCTAGTATCACATGCATCACCATTATGGGACTCAGAACACTTGTAGCATCTTGGCTTCGATCTGCACTGTGATTTTATATGACCAAATCGACAACAGTTAAGGCATTGAATGGTGGGATACTTGTAGGGTTCAACTGGGAGAGAGGAATGGTACGAAAAGACCCTTTCAGGCAACATTTGACCACGGAATGTAACTACAACCGACTGAGTCGGGACCCATGTAGTCACACCCTCACTGACACACTTTCTATTTAAACGCCTTACTTTCATCACCTGTACACCACCTGAGGGAAATTCCAAAGAGCCTACAAATTCGTCTAGCGAAAAATCTACTGGGACATCTCTTACAATACCCATTCTGGTAATATTGAAAGTAGGGATAACTGCAACATACTTACATAGACTAAGAATGGGATTAGATAAAAATGAATTCGCTGCAGTAGCTGTTGAGAATTCTACGCTTATTTTGTTGCGACCAACATTTTTCACACCATCGCTGGTGATATTAGATATTTTATTAATATGGAGAAACTGGCCAAACTTAATGGCTTTAATGGCAGTCCCTGCTGCAGGGTCTGGAGTTTCCCTCGACACATACACTATAAAAGGGCCTTTATCCGTATCTAGATAGGATTTAGGGCTTTCAGACAAGGAAGGGTGTATGTATAAGTTTTGAATTGACGGAGTAGCTGTCGCTGGGTTAATAATAGTTTTTTTAATTAAATTTTCATTTTGGGCAGGTGTGTCATCACCTTGCCTTTTTCTCGAAGAAGTCTGCAGATCACATAAGCCACCACCAGGATCAGGTGGATCAGGCGGATGCTCAGCATCCATTTTAAAATAAACTAACCTAACTTACCTTATATCTAATCTAGTTATTAAAACACCACAAACACTAACACCAACCTAACACCTTAATAATACAAATCTTTTTTTTTTTTTAAACAACCGCAATTTCCACTAAAAATGTACGACAAAAAACAATAAAAACTAAACCCTCACTAACACGTGTGTTAACCAAAACAAACGTCCCAGTCACAATCTAGTTCCATCTGTGCGTTGTCTTATACTTGGTAACGGGTCAGTTTTATCTCTATATATAATAAGACAGTAAAAATATTTTGTCTGTACATTTAGTAATTTTGACTGAAATGGATAGAGGGACACTTAAAAAGACTAATAGAAAGCAAAAAGATTTTTTTTGAATTTCTTGTCTGTCTGTCTGTCTGTCTGTCTGTCTGTCTGTCTGTCTGTCGACATATTGTTGTCCGCATTTTTCTCTGAAACTACTGAACCGATTTACTTGAAAATTTCACCAATTGCTTTGTTTTAACTCAATTTAGGTTCTAAAGTTTGGTTCATCAAATCGGTTCATTAAAAAAAAAGTTATCGTCATTTGAATGAACTCAAGACATTAGGTTGCCAGCGAATGTATATAGAAATCGCGCTGGTATGACCCTGGCTAAAGAATGACATTCGAAACGTCTTGATTATATGACTGTTGATAAAAATATATATTTTTGAAGCACTATTATACAATATTTTATACAATAAAGTAAACAAGGCCAGTCGTGGCGCAGCGGCAAGAAGTGTGACTGTAAAACCAACTGGTTGTGGGTTCGATCCCCACTCGAGGAGATGAAATATTAACTTAAATTTATATTTCCATTTCTTCGTTCTGGTGGCGAGGTTAAGCGCGGCGTTGAGTTCTGCCACTCAACAAGCAATGCCTCCAGAATTCGGCAGAAAGTGGGGAACGGGGTGTCTTAACACTAGGTTCCCTCTGCCTACCCTGCTATGTGCGGGATACAGCGTGAAGCTGATTTATTTATTTTAAGTAAACAAAATTGAATTGTTAGTAGAGATTACCTTCATAAATCATAACAGTAAAGTTTAAATCGTAATTAATTCAACACAGAGATAAAGAACGATTTGATCTTCAAAGAAATATCAAGTAAATACATAGATTTTTTGGTTCGTTCGTTCGTTTGAAATAAATCTATATAAAAATGCCTAAAAACATCCTTTCTACGTGTACTCTGTAATAACTACATATTTACCAATTATTCATTTATCTAATAATATGCAAACAGGAGTTCATATGCAAACATTACAGTTATTTTAGAACACTAGGTTCCCTCTGCCTACCCTGCCGTGTGCCAGGATACAGCGTGAAGCTGATTTATTTATTTATTTTATTTTATCATAGTTGTCAATCAATTCTGCTTAAATCAATAATCATGTATTTTAAGCGGGCGAAGCCGTGGGCGGGCCGCTAGTATTGTAAATAAAATGTTTTATTAAAATTACCTTTTCAAAGATTTTTTATTAAGTTTTATAAATTATTCTTATATATACAAGAAATTACAAATCAGTTCAGATGACAATAATTTATGCAGAAACATGCAACTTTAACTATGGATTAAATTATAGTAGCCACTTCCACCCCCAAGCGACTATTACCAGGTTACTGCGTCCACAGTAAACCGAATGACGGATAGTTAAAAATAAAATTTAAACCCTCCCCTTAAGATCTCAGTATTCAACATAAATATTTGAATAAGTATAACTATATAAGTAAGCTGTACTTTTCAAATTGTTCATCATCATCAAATCTCTGTCATGAAAGAAACCAACTTTGAAAAGTTTGAACGTTGAATGGCGAAGTTCTAGAAAATATGGAGTGGAGTGTCTTAACACTAGGCTCCTTCTGTCAGCGTATTGCGTGAAGCTAAAGCGGGAGATGAAATAGCAAAATGTAGTACAAAATAATTCATATACAACTTTTACAATTACAAAATTAAAATAAAAGCTATTATTACGCAGCGATAATACGAGGTTACTGGCAAGCGGCCAGAGTAGGTATGTTGAACGAAACCGTTACTTTCGATGTTATTTTTAACTGTGATTATTAACTAGACTTTGCGGGGATGAAAGTAAGTTATGTTGCGTTTTTTTAATAACACGCGCTGTTGGGCATAAGAATAAAATGACACGGACGGGATGAAGCTTCATATAAGTTTATTGTATTTAACTTTCTGTTTCAGTAGTTATATATGAAATATTGCAAGCTCATTTTGAGCTATATTTTAGTGTTCGATTTGCATTAAGACTTCAGTTCTGACAATGAAATTACATATACTCAATATTATTGTTAAATCAAAGCCACAGCAACAAAATGGCGATTTATATTTTTTTACATAACTCACCTATCATATGAGAGGGATTGATTTGTAAATTAATTCGGGATACTATAAAGTTATTATTTTTGAATTTGTTTTTTTTTTAACTTAATAGTTTTTTTTTGCAGTTATCACAGTCGCTGAAGCAGTTGTATGGGCCACGCCATGACGAAAAGATCTTGGAAATTGGATGGAAAGTGAACAACGTGTCTTAAGACTAAAGTAACTATATTAAAGGCCGGCAACACACCTCTGGTGTTGCACGGGGTCGAGGGTGGGCGGCACTTACCATCAGATGACCTGAACGCTCGTTTGCCTTGTCTTTTTCCAAAAATCTTTTCCTTTATTAAACTGAGGAAATTAAAAAGATTTAATATATAAGTGTTTGACCGAAATAACTTATAATCTTTAAGGAAACAGATAGTTTTCTTTGGGCTGCTGTTGTATTATTTTCTTGTTATACAGAGTATCAAATTTTTCGTGTGAAATATTAAAAAATGTTAAAATGAAATATGTTAGAATAATAATGTATATATTGCTTTAACATGTTTCTATTCTTCATGTTTATATTTCTCCATTCTCGGAAGGCAGAATGTGGCATATAATTTCGCCACTTAACGTTGATGATCTCCAAATCCGAAAATAAAAAAATTATATAGATATTATATAAATACGATACGAAAGATATAAATACAAATGGTAAGAGTGATTTATAACCAACACGTACAGTAATAGGGTATCATTAACACTTCAGGTACGATACCCTAATAAAAAAGACATCCAAATTGGATAAGGCCACTATCTCAAAGAAATATCAGAAAAGCGGATAGAACTCTGTTTTTCTATTTACTTCGAAACATACGTCTTCAGAAAATACTATGACAAAGCTATTAAATAAGTTGTAACAAGCATACAAGAATTTCGACGTAGCTCGATGAGAACGTATGGCTTAGTTGGTCAGAGTGCTTGGACGGTTTCCAAAGAGGTGCGGATTCAAAGTACGGGTTCAAATACAGTGTGAAGCTAAAAATATTCTGTTTATCTCGGCCTAAATAGACAAGACGGAGCTTTGACTTCATCCAATGCACAATAGCTTCAAAACAGACAGTACGTGACTTATCACCACAGAACAAAATACAAAAAATATGCACAACAAAAAAATATGTTAAGTTAGCATCTTAAAGGAAAAACTAATTTAATCAAGAAAAAAAGCCTTCATCCACAATAATTGTCTACGATGCCGTTATCACTCAAAACGTAATGAGAACACAGCGTTCTGACACAAAAGCTTCACGTAGCAAACTGTTCCATTGCTAATTAAACACTTAACCATTTCACATAGTAAGTAAATCGTTGTAAGGAAAGAAATAAATAGCTTCACGCGGTATCCTGCACATATCAGGGTAGGCAGGGGCGAACCTATTAGGGGCGATATATTATGGGAAACAAACCTACTGTTAAGACTCTGATTCCATTGAAACACTTCTTTTCCCCACTTTCCGCTGAAATCTGGAGGCATTGCGTGTTGAATGGCGGGATCAATGCCGCACTTTGCATAGTTACCAAAAGCGAGAAAATTAAAATATTAAATATTTAATTTCCTCGAAAGGGAATCGAACTTACAATCGGTTATGTATGCAGTCGCTCCTTTGTGCATCTGTGCCATGACAGCCCTCTGAGAAAAGAAAATTAATACTATTAATTTATTTTTAGAAATATTTACTACTAGCGGCCCGCCCACGGCTTCGCCCGCTTAAAATACATGATTATTGATTTTAGCAGAATTGATTGACAACTATAATAAAATAAAATAAATAAATAAATCAGCTTCACGCTGTATCCCGCACACAGCAGGGTAGGCAGAGGGAACCTAGTGTTAAGACACTCCGTTCCCCACTTTCTGCCGAATTCTGGAGGCATTGCGTGTTGAGTGGCAGAACTCAACGCCGCGCTTAACCTCGACATCAGAGCGAAGAAATGGAAATATAAATTTAAGTAAATATTTCATCTCCTCGAGTGGGGATCGAACCCACAACCAGTTGGTTTTACAGTCACACCTCGTGCCGCTGCGCCACGACTGGCCTTGTTTACTTTATTGTATAAAATATTGTATAATAGTGCTTCAAAAATATATATTTTTATCAACAGTCATATAATCAAGACGTTTCGAATGTCATTCTTTAGCCAGGGTCATACCAGCGCGATTTCTATATAACATTCGCTGGCAAGCTAATGCCTTGAGTTCATTCAAATGACGATAACTTTTTTTTTAATGAACCGATTTTGATGAACCAAACTTTAGAACCTAAATTGAGTTAAAACAAAGCAATTGGTGAAATTTTCAAGTAAATCGGTTCAGTAGTTTCAGAGAAAAATGCGGACAACAATATGTCGACAGACAGACAGACAGACAGACAGACAAGAAATTCAAAAAAAATCTTTTTGCTTTCTATTAGTCTTTTTAAGTGTCCCTCTATCCATTTCAGTCAAAATTACTAAATGTACAGACAAAATATTTTTACTGTCTTATTATATATATATAGAGAAGAGATTATAAATTATTGTAATTGGGCTTTAGAAGTCAGAGAAATAGAGAGACATCACGACGAAATAATTTTAGCATTATCACACAAAAGGCTTTGATATAACTACTTAAACATTTAACTCGTCGACGTCTGTGTGGTAAAGAAAGACCCCTTTGAAACGTGGGACCTGAATACGAATGAATTTATTATAATCACTGTTCAAAAGAACTCTACGTATTATTATTGTATGGGGCAGTGGAAAATTAGATCAGCCTTTAGATGTACGTGACTAGGCAGTGTTATCTTTTATGATAATTTAATGATTATAGACTTTTTAACTTCACGTTATATCCCGGATATAACCTTGGGGATGAGAAATATAGGAAATCTAAAGGTACACTCCTTTCCCCATTTCTTAACCAACTTTTGAGAGATTGCGCGTTAATAAACGAGGGGGTTGAATATTTAATATAATGTACCACCTACTGACAATAGTTGAGCAAACCTAAAATTGCAATTTTTTTTAGTCAGCATATTAAGTAGGATTATGAGGTTCATTATACAAATATCAATCAAGCGTCGAGTTCCGCCATTCAATATGTAATACCTCGAGACGTTCTCTCTGCCTTCCTTGTTCCGTGCGGAATGCAGCGAGAATGAGTTAAAAAATCTCTTCTTTTTGCAGTATATAGCAAAGACGGACTGATATATTTATGACATAGACTAGGAATGGAAAATTATTAATAATATTTACTTATACATACTAAAGAAATTCATACAAGAGAAATTATTTAGAAATTTCTTTAGTATTTCGTGACGATTTTACTCTAAAGAAATGTAGAAAGTATAACAACATAAAATTAAATACATATAAAATTCAACTACTGTAAGAGACAAGGTAGGGACACAAAAGCCCGTTTCGACATTTTCGGGGAACTATTCTATAACTTTCTTCCAAATATTTAATTTGACTCATTCTATTCCTTCTTTCTTTCTTCTTTCTTGAAATTTGGCCGGGCGTGGAAAACATAGTAGTAGTTTCAACACTAGGTTCCTTTTATATCGTGAAACTAAAAATAAAAATATCACAAACACAACAAAACTTTAAGCTTAAAATAAAATATATACAAGAAGCATCAAGTAAAAAAGCTAGCTAGTATTTAATAGAGCCATTCTGTAAAGTTTGGTCTCACCGACCGAGGTAGATGGTGACAGGTTAAACGTGAGCTAGGGAAAAAAGCAAGTCTGGACTACGCTTTAGCTTTAGAAGAGCCATAGCATTGTGATGGGACATGTTGTAAGAGTATTATATTTTTATTATTTAAAGAAAACATCCGGGTGATTTTTATAATTTTATTAAACAAATTTTTGAGAGGCCGTCACGGTGCAGACGCACATGCGTGTGTTTGTAAGCGCGTTGAAGCATTGTGTATTGAATAGCGAAACTTAACGCCACGCTTTGCCTTTTTACCAAAACGAGGAAATGAGAACATTTCATGACGTCGAGTGAGATCCCACAACCTGACGCGTTTACTGTTGCACGCATGTACGCTACATGACTAAGAAAAATAAATGAATTTCAAAACGAATTAGTCAAAATTTACATTAAAGAGCTTAAATGTATTATTTATATATATTCCTTTAATTTAAAAATTGTCTTTTAAGTTTTAACTTTGTACCGCAATTTTATGTACCTTATACAGTATTGTCGCGCAGAGCGCTCTTCTAACGTCTACTTCTAAACAATTCACCGAACAATCTGTTGTAAATGTAATATAAGGACCACTTATAGTATACGAACTGATCGTAGCAAGCAAATACGAATAATTTCTATGGATACTATTTACTTACTGTTTCTATTTATAAACGACTTTTTTCGTAAACTAAAAGGTTCTATATTAGAAGAGCAAAGAAATGAAAATAATTTATTACCCCGAGTAGAAATTGCTTATATTTAGACTCGTGCGGCTCCTCCATAACGACCTCAAAGAGGTTTACTTTTCTTCACAAACATTTGTTGTTGTTTTAAATATGTTACTAAGGCCCATATTTATAAGACACTCTGAGACCGATCTCAAAGTTAAAAGGAATTTTTAAATTCGGGCCCAGGCCCGTGAAAACTTGGTTTCGCATATGGAAGTATAGAAGTAGTAGAAGAGATAACCTAGTGTTAAGGCACTCCGATCTCCGTAATCCAATCGAATTCAATACGCTATAACCGAATTCAACTCAACGCAACACAATACTAAATGTATATTAACGCAATATATTATGAAATATAATATGTATAAAGTCATTGATCATTAGTAAGGTATAAACAGCCAACAGCAAATAAAGTAAGATTCTTAGTGTAGTTAGTTTTTTTTGTGGAAAATCCACGTGGAAATACATTTTAAATGAGATCTGACCGATAATGCGATTGTGACTGCTCTGCTGCGGTTTTTTAGTGACTTTTATAAAGAACTTTTTTATGTTTAATAAAATATAAATAAGTTACTATTTTCATTTCTTCACTAAACAGTAATTTATGTTGGTTTTCTAATTTCTGAGGCCGGTCGTGGCGCAGCGGCACGAGGTGTGACTGCAAAACCGACTGGTTCTGGGTTCGATTCCCACTCGAAGAGATGAAATATTTACTTAAATTTATATTTCCATTTCTTCGCTCTGGTGTCGAGGTTAAGCGCGGCGTTGAGTTCTGCCACTCAACACGCAATGCCTCCAGAATTCGGCAGAAAGTGGGGAACGGAGTGTCTTAACATTAGGTTCCCTCTGCCTACCCTGCTGTGTGCGGGATACAGCGTGAAGCTAATTTAATTTTTTTAATTTTAATTTTTTAATTTTTTAAATACATAAAAACAAGTTTTATTACTTTATTTCGCTATTCACTTACTTGCAGTCATTATGCTTTACATAACAAGAGATAATGTTACCAACAATACTGTTCTAGAGCTTTGATAGTAGAACAGCATCTCTTTAGAACGGCTTAATGATTGTAGTTTCTCAACGTCTATATAGAAGCTGAGACTGTTAAATCGTGTTTTGGGTTAGTTTAGATTTATTTGTAACTATTTGTTGTTAAATTTTCGAATAACGTTATGTTATATAAAATACTGTATATATTTTATTTTATGATATGTTACTAGTCAAAAACATACACGGGCACAAGTGTATGTAATGCCACGGTTGTAGTTTTGATCCTCTCCACGCGAGAAAATGAAATAATTATATAAATTAATATTTTTATTCCTTCGTTCTGGTGTGTTAACCCTACTTTCTTTTACAGCGACACCGAGTGGGTTGAGAAAAATGTATTCTGTCACAAAAAAATTGTAAGCACTACGTGGCTTCTTGAAAGCTTGTCGACGGTGGCAAGAGCGTCCCCTGCGGAACTTGAACCTCGGCTTGCAACCGTCGATCGTGCTGGAAAAAAGTGTGTAGACCGAGTTTCCCTTCTGTCTCGATTTTATGTGACGGCAACGATTAGACGATACTGTGTCATGTTATTTGAGTAGCCTCGCGTTTAGGCGCATGTGCTTTCCAGTTTTTTTCACTTTACTATCGATGTAGTTTTGTTTTTGTATTTGGCATGTGACTTTATTATAATCTATCGTTTTTTCCCTACATTTTGTATGAAATATTTTTTAACTTTTTTTTATCATTTTTCTTCATTCATTCTCTCAGCGTGCCTAAACCACCTGAGTACGTTCTTCTTCATTCTTGCTATGTCATCTTCGGTAGCAGTAAACTAGAATTAAAATTAGAATAAATGGTTGTTGAAAAAAGTTTAAAAAATTAAATTAACTGTGGTTTTATGAATGCAAAGTAATGTAAAGTCAGTTATCCACTCAAGACTTTTTACATTAATAGTTTCAATTTTTTTTTGTTATAACAGCCCCTTGTTTGGCTATGATAAAGTTACGTAAATATAAAATTTGTAACCATATCATAATTATAACTAAATATTGGAATTATAACTATATTCAAATTATGACTACACTCCAGCTAAAATTATATATTTTATAAACATTTTGAAATATATTAAATTCTCGTAAAGGCATATTAAGAGTACGTAAAAAGAACATTTTAAAAAGTAGAGCAGAGGTCTACTCGCGCTAAAAGCGACAATTACACGTCAAAAAGGATTCAGCCAGGATTTTAGACTTGGGTGCGTTAAAATGCTATACAGTATATACTTTCTGTATATTATTTTGTTTGTTTTTCAGCTTCATTTATAGGAATAGCAGAGAGACAGACACTCCATTTTTCACTTTTCAGACTGATTTCGAGATATTGCTTCTTGAGTAAAATATCGTCTGAGATTTACCTTATAAAAGCAAATTGTACGGGATGCCGTACGAATGTGTATAAATAAATCAGTTTTATATAATTGTAAAATATAATGATGATGAATGAATGCGCCCTTAAAGCATGAAACTTTAATAAATTTCTTTTTAGCTTAATGCAGGGTTCCTAGCGGGGTACCCAGAAAGAATGGAGCGCCATACGCTACGGTATGCACTACTGTTACAGGATGGAAGTGTTAGCGCTCCTTTTATGGTAACAGCATGTGAAAAGAGTAAAATATTTTAAACTCATACTTAAAGAAATTAATTAAGATATCTGTTAAACTGTGGTTTCATTTAAAGTGGTGCTGACTTAACGCTGGATACAGTGTGAAGATAAAAAAATACTTGCATTATTCGAGAACTTAACAACATTAAGTTCCCAGGTTCCCTTTAATTTGTGCAGGATATAGCGTGAAGCTAAAAAAGCAGCTAAACGTAGCTTAAAGGACTGTATGTGGTATCACCGCTCTAATGACGGAGCCGCGACAAAGTTTTTATCCATTCACATACAATCATGAAATGAGTATGGAACCGTCGATGGGCAAGACTGACTCGCACTTGACAGTTTTATTGTGTAAAAATGTTGTATGTTAATCTGGACCTCGAATAACAGAAATAAACAAAAAAGCCTCAGCAAAGAGAAAGTTTTATACTTCATATAAATTCAAGTGAACCTATAAACCAAAGGGCAAATGAACGTTACGAAAGAATGTAAACACTCAGAACTTTTTCCTTTTTTTCTGTAACTGAGCCCATCTTTTTGGGATCTGATAAGGTCACTTTGAAACAAATATCAACAGAAAATACAGAAACAGTGTCGAATATTTTAGAAATCCTTAATTTCACATTCGTTTTTTCCAGCTAGCGCAATCTACTTTCAACATTGTGTGCGAATGTGGAAACCGGAGTATCTTAACACTGATTTCTTTCTACCTATCTTGCAATCCTGTCTCTACTTTTTTTTCTTTGTTTAATGAACAAGGCTATCTAGGCAAGCGAGCATACGGGTCACATCCAATAAGAAATCTGGCGATCCACTTGCAAAAATTATTGGGAACCCCGTAAGAGCACCCAGTGCCACACTAGGTCGCTGTCGACGGTTTTTGCTCTAAACATATGCCCGTGAACGCTGGCGTTCCCCAAGGCTGCGTGCTGTCCCCTACGCTGTTTCTTCTGCATATCAATGACATGTTAGAAGATTCTAGCATTCATTGCTATGCAGATGATAGCACGGTGGACGCTGTTTACTCCGGCCGAGCAAGTCTTTCTCGGGAAAACGCCGAACAGTGCCGAAATAAACTTGTGCCTTCCGTTGAGGCATCCCTCAACAATGTCTCCTCATGGGGTGAAAAGAACCTAGTTCAGTTTAACCCCCTGAAGACACAAGTTTGCGCGTTAACCACAAAAAAAATCCCATTCATCGTATCACCAGTCTTTCAGAACATTCCCCTTACAGCCGCGCCCAGTATCAGTATATTAGGCCTCAATGTTTCGAGTGACTGCCAGTATCGCGATCATTTGGAAAGCAAGGCCAAGTTGGCCTCGAAGAAACTGGGGGTCATCAACAGAGCGATACGGTACTTCACGCCAAAACACCGTTTGGCCCTATATAGGGCCCAGGTTCGGCCTCATATGGAGTACTGTTCTCATCTCTGGTCTGGTGCACCCCAGTATCAGCTTGAGCCATTTGATCGCATACAACGCAGAGCCATTCGAATCATTGGGGACCCAATAATCTGTGAAAGGCTTGATACTTTGGCTTTGCGTAGAGACGTTTCCTCGCTGTGCGTTCTCTATCGCATTTATCATGGGGAGTGTTCTGAAGAACTGTTTGACCTGTTACCTGCCGCCGAATTTTCTAACCGCACAGTACGACATAAGCTAAAATATCATCCACACCATCTGGATACGTGGCAATCCACTACTGTGCGGTTTCGTAGGAACTTCCTTCCACGCGCCACGGAACTGTGGAATGACCTACCCGCGGCAGTGTTTCCAGGTCGATATGACATGGGTACCTTCAAAAAGCGCGTCTATCTCCACCTTAAAAGCCGGCAACGCACCTGTAGCTCCTCTGGTGTTGCACGGGGCCGTGGGCGGCGGTAATCACTTACCATCAGGTGACCCGAACGCTCGTTTGCCTTGTCCTTTTCCATAAAAAAAAAAAAAAATAGATCGAAAGATTAGCCATGTTTAGATGAACTGTCAGGCTCTCTGCCTTGCTTTAAATAGCTGCGGCTATTTAAAGCATGGCAGGAACCCAGCGGAGGATTATTTAAACTAGAAGATCATCGGTTGACCGACCATGGCGGAAGCCATATTGACGGTCATTGATCAATCGACAATCCTCTTAATCGTAATCTTTATAACTCTTGAGAGCAATGAGGTCATAGATTTATCTGTCTATGTATATGCTAGAAACAGCAGGAAGCGAAATCAAAAAAACTTAATCTAAAACTCTACATGAACATATAATTGGCTAAAGTACTTCCACAAATTTCAAAATGTAGGGTCATATGCCGTTACGTTCGAAATTTTTGATAATATTCTCTTTGTCTATCGTATGCGATCTCTCAGTTTCTATATCATAAAGTGTAATATTGAAAAAAATAAAGATGATAAAAACAAGGATTTAAAGGATTTGAATAATCTTGTACATTATTGACGTGTTTTGTGTTTCTTTTGTGTAGATTTATGAAGTTAAACACGAAAGTTAGTTAGTGAACACCAAACTTAAATCGTGGACTGTAATTGTAGTGTAGAGATGATTTGGCCAAGGTAGAAGTTAGTTATAGAGAATATCCTTAATAGCAAGGCGTAGCATACTCATACTGTGTACTATAACGCATGGGCTGGTTATTGTTGTACTTACGTCAAATAAAAAAAATGTATTTTAAAATATTAAACCAGTGATATTTATAACTTGAGAAAAAAAGATTAAACTTGCTAAAATATCAAGATAATATTAAATTATTCTTATCTGTCGCAATAATACCGCCTTTGGATATAACAAAAGTTTAGATGAAAAAAATTGAGGTAATTAAAATAAAACTTCAAGGCAAGATTTCATCTTGCCCTAATTATCATATTGTCACTTATAATTTAATATAAACGGCGGTGAAGAAAAAATTTTTCAGACATTTTTTTGTAATTTTTAACACAGTTACATAAATTTAGAACGATTCTATGTTTTTAAGGCAGCTTCACGTTTTATAGCCAGTACTGTCGATACAGACTGTTCTCACACGTGTTATGTTGCGGAACTCAACGCCGCACTTTATCTTGCTAACGCAATAAAATGGAAACAATTGACTCCTCTGAGAGTGTATTGAGTTACTAGTCAGACGCTATTCTTCTAAGTTACGGTATCGTCGCAGACGTCTCTAAGTAATATCCCATTGTGTACAGAAAAAGTGCAAAAACAATTCACTTCACTACAATTACAATATCACAAAAACATTCATAGAGCTTACTAAAGAATTTAAAACATTTTAGCTAATAGCAGATCTTGCAATGATAATATAACAATTTCAAGAAAAAACAACAATAAAGATCATTGTGGCACAGCGCAGAGTTACGAGACAAAATACGTAGCTGAGTTAAAGCACTCAAAATGCAATATATCGAAAATGGAGATGATTGTGTGTAATGAAATTCTTAACACTAGGTTCCGTTTGCCTGACTTTACTAGGCAGGCCTATAGAAGTTATAAAAACAAGGACAAGTTAGTTATTAGGCAACAACAATGCTAAATATTTTAACTTTTCTTTCTTAAGTCTAAATACAATTCTAAGAAAAGAAAAACATAATTATATGAAAAATATACAAATTTTAGATTCATCAAGAACATATCTATGGCTTAGATCTTAGAACATACACAACACATAATGCCTCCAGAATTCGGTGAAAACTGCTTCCGAGACGCGCGGATTTGATTTAAATTTCTAAAATAAAAGTTTTTTCTTTAAGATAAAAAAAATACATATATTAAAAATAATTTTTCGAAACTATTTTCTAACTTCTTACGAGAAATTATTATCCATATATATTTCAATATCAATCTAACCCAGACAAATTTGAAACCTAAATTTAAAGCTTTCCAATACCAATTGGCAGGTAGTCTAAGCCTCCATCACTATGATTGCGTCTGTCGAGCGTAGTAGCGTAGCGAAGTATTGAAGTTAAAGATTGGTTCGTCTGTTTATATGGAGATGGTAGCGGGTACAATTTTATTGATGGTTAAACTGAACCTTAATAATTAATTGTTTTATAGCTTCAAACTGTATTCCGCATAATATTATAACAAAAGAGAAGGCGGTCGTGGTGCAGGGACACAAGCGTGCGACTGTGAACGCGATGGTTGTGGGTTTGATTCCCCGCTTCTACCGGATTCTTAACGCATTGCATATTGAATGTCAGAGCCCAACGCAGCACTATGCCTAATTACCAGGGGGAGAAAATAAAAATATCCTCCGAGTGGGAATAAAAGCCGCAACTGTCGTGCTAACAGTAAGAAACTTGTACCTCTGCGCCATAATGGCCTTAAACATAAACATGTAAATAAAAAAGCAAGTACGCCGCAAATATGAAGTTTTATATTTTAATTGAAATAAAAGGAGAGCAGATTTTCTTAGGAGCAGTTTCTCTAACAGAAAAAAAAATCTTATTACTTACGTAATAAGTATTTAAGTTGAGTGATCCTGGTATACATTAACAGTACAATATATAGCGAGTGCAGAAATGTACCTTTCATGATGCAGTTTTATAAGAATTATAGTCGTTTGTTCTCGCTAAAAGTAGCAATTACACTTAATAGTTGACTGCTTTTACTTTTAAATAATATTTTTTAAATGAATTTCGAACAATGAAGGCATGTCATGTTATGGTTAATTAAAAGTATAATTACAGTATTTTTTCTTGATTCTTGACATATTTACTTAGAAATAAATTTATGTAGTATTTTTTATAGACAGATTAATAATCATTTAGATCACGTCACTTCTATGTTTAATTTTATTCTAGTTGATGACATTGTGCGTGAGAAGTGATTTGTTGTATGCACGATAGTAGTGAATTTCATTCTTGCTTAAGAATATTTGTGGCTTGATTAATTTGAGTAAAACTACGGTATGGTCTTCTGTAACTAAAAATGCAATGTTTCTGTTTGCGACGAATATACTGAAAGCAATTTTTTTTCTCCACACTGTATCCCGCATATGCAGGAGGGAGACAGAGGGAACTTACCCACACTATCCGCTAGAAATCATCGTTACCACAACTTTCTTGCTATATTTTCGATAAAGTTTTATCTGTTAGCATTGGTTTTTTTCTTATTCCTCTCCTACATACTTAGTGTATTGCAGTGTCACTTCCGTAATAATAGCACCATGTCGGCGCTAATACCACATTGTAGACCGGTGTATGTGCAGCTATGCTCACATTCCATACATGCACGAACGCAAACTGAGCGTAGCTAACTCTGTTTTAGGTGTCAATGCACGTTTTTTAGGGTAACATACATTTTTATTAAATCAGCTTCATGCTGTATCTCGCACACAGCAGGGTAGTCAGAGGGAACCTTAAATGGATTCACAGATATGTAAGGAATTGAAAAATATACAAAAAGTCAGTTCAATTAGGTAACTTATTGTAATTTTAGGTTACTTATTGTAATTTTTTTTTGATGGACCAGTTGGCTGCTGTGCAGTGGATATAGGATAACATTTAGAATTTGAAGGGGTCACCCACATCTGTAGGACATGGCAAGTTTGATAAGAATTTTCACTTGGGGGAATAAAATATTTTATATATTCATATCCTCGCTCTAGTAACGAGGCAAAGCGCGGAATTCAGTTCCGCCACTTAACACGATATTTTCAGAATTCAAGGGAAGTGGGAAACTGAAGTGTATTAATAGGAAAAGAGTGTCTTAAGATTAGGTTTCCAGGTTCCCCCTGTCTACCTTGCTGTTGTGACGCCACGAGACGGTGCGCCGTTAAACTGTAAACGCGATAGTAGGCAGGAGTAACCTATTGTTAAGACAATCCAGACAATGCGTGTTGAGTAGTATCAACGTCGTGATTATCTACTAGAACCGAGAAATTTAAATAATTTAGATATAATCATTCCCTCGACTCGAGAGTGAACCCACAACCATAGATTATGTTAATCATATACTCTAAGGAAGTTATCAGGCGTCAGTCAGGCCGGAAATAAAACATATCTAAGTAAAACGAAAACGAAGATGAAACCACCACTCCTCACAACCCATAACAACAGGCGAAAACATTTATATTATTTGGAAAAAATGTCTTCTCAAGCCTAAGCTCAGCCATATAGTAACCCTAACAAAGAACAAAAGTGCCCCCCCATTACCATCTCACGTTTTTTTTGTCAGTTTGTTACTTGATTTCCTCTAATTAAAACCGTAGTAACTTTATATCAGGTACTCTCAATCTTGTAGATTTCATGAATACTAAATAAAAATTTCTAGTCTTTATATTTTCCGTTTATTATAGAGACAAGCTTGTTGAAGACGCGTCGTGGCGCAGAGGCACAAGCGTGCGACTGTAACCGTGACAAAATCAAAGTCATAAATTTCGATCCCTCTGATATATATCGCTAAGCTCGGCGTTTAGTTCCGCCACTCAACACGCCATGCCTCCAGAATTTTAGGCTCGTTGTAATAATAAAAAAGTTACTTATCCCAAAATAAAAAGCCATCCAGATTTTCGAAACAATGCGTGTTCAATGGCAAAATTGGATGCGCACTTCTTTTTGTTACCAGAGCGATGAAATTAAAAAATTAGCTTCACGCTGTATCCCGCACACAGCAGGGTAGGCAGAGGGAACCTAGTATTAAGACACTCCGTTCCCCACTTTCTGCCAAATTATGGAGGCATTGTGTGTTGAGTGGCAGAACTCAACGCCGCGTTTAACCTCGACACCAGAGCGAAGAAATGGAAATATAAATTTAAGTAAATATTTCATCTCCTCGAGTGGGGATCGAACCCACAACCAGTCGGTTTGCAGTCACACCTCCTGCTGTTGCACCACGACCGACCTCTTATTAAAATATTAAATAATTAATTCCCCCAAGAGATAATCGAACACACACCCGTCGCATTTACAGTTAGAGTCTTTAGCATTGTGCCGCGACGACCTAAATAATGTATCCTTTTAAATTATCCCCACTTTGGGAACCGCTGCTACATTTTCCAAATTGTAATGTTTTTTTTATTTAAAGAACACAGCTAACGAAAGTAAACAACGCTTTGACTAATGATGCTTCATTTACAAAATATAAATTTGGTGCGCATTTGACCCATTGAGTTGAGTATAATTAATGTAGACAACACTGCGCACGATGTTATTGTTCGTTTTCCATCGTTGTTTATAAAAATATTGTGGAAAATTGTGGTTAAGTTGTGTTCCAGATATTTTCCAATAAAACTGGATCCTCAACGCTGGAATATTAATACGAAACGTGAAGTAATATTGAATCTGTTCAGCGACGCCCGGACTCTGGCCCCGATGATAAGCTTCGCTAATTACCAATCTAAAGCTAATAGACAATCCTACTTCTATTGTATTTGGTCATAACTCTGCTAGCACAGAATACGCTAAAGTGAGTAAATTATTTAAGATTCATTTAATAAACTATAAACGCTATGGTTGTGGGTTCTAATCCCGCTTGATGGAATGAGTATATTTTTTCTCGCTCTGGTTACCAGCTTTCGACACTCAACACACAATACCTTGAAAATTGGACTGTACGTGGGAGATGGAGTGTCTTCACACTATGTTACCTCTACCTAACTGTAATATGTTACCTCTAACTAAATAACAATATTAAATTCCATTCCCCTGAGTGGGAATCAAAGCCATATTTGTCGCGTTTACAGTGGCTCGCTGTTGTCCCTGTGCCACGACTGTGAGGATAAATAAAACATTTAAAAAATATATTATTGTAATTGGACCACAAACTACTGCGTACATTTTTGATTGCGTGCCTACACATAATATATCATATAACTTTGTTCTATAAATAAACTATCTAACACAACAAGAATTTTGTTAAACCACATCACTAGTTCCTGAGATTACTGCGTTCAAAGAAACAAACATTTCAGCTTTATCTCTCGGCGTAATTCACTAATAATAAAATTTAAAAAATCCTTAATTTCAATAAAAACTTCAATAATATACAGAAATAATTCCAAATATAAGTCACTTTATATAAAATATAAGTCATAGCCCGCATTCAGTTGAAATGACTCGCTACATTGAACTACAAAGGCATGTCCGCGTTTGTGATTCAAAGATTTAAATTATCTCGACATTTTGAGATTCTGGGGCTGTTTTTATCAATTAACTTTGCGGTACAGCGCGGATGATACTTTTAGAGGGTTAAGATATTATTTCAATAAAAATTTTAATTGTTGAGACCGTCGTGGCGCAGAGGAACAGGCGTGCTAATGTAAATAAAATGTGATGGATTCGAATCCCACTCGGGCGATTGAATTGTTTCGTATTTTCATTTTCTCGCTCTGGTACCAAGGTAAAGCACAGCTAAGTTCCGTGACTCAACAATCAAAGACTTCGGTGGAGAGTGGGTAACGAAGTGTCTTAACGCTCTCTCCGCCTCCGTGCCCCACGACTGGCCTCAATATTAAAAATGACTAATAAGTTTAACAACGGCGGCCATGGCGAAATATTTACTGAAATTTTTACTTCCATTTCTTCGCTCTTATGTTGAGGCAAAGCGTGGTGTTGAGTTCCGCCAGTAAACACGCAACGCCTTCAGAATTCGTCAGAAAGTAGGGAACAGAGTATCTTAACACTAAATTCTACATCTCTGCCTACCCTGCTGTGTGCGGGATACAGTGTTAAGCTGATTTTTATTTTTTTAACGTAAACATTAACTCAACGTCGTGGTTAGTATACCACTACGCCCCAATCAATATATTATAATGAAAAGTAATAAATTACAATTAAACCTATTATTTTACTTATATAAAGCATCAATAAGTTCATAGCTGCCTATACCGCCGTCGACTCTGCCGACTGCCGACTCCCAGCGTGACTCGACCGTTGCAGAGATGCGACTCTTGATTACAGGTTTAGATACATTAGATTTTCTTTGGTTTAATTTATAAGCGATTGGATATTGTAATGGAAAGGTAGACAGAGATTGGGAACCTAGTGTTACGTTTTACACTTTCCGCTGAATTTTAGAGTGGCAGAGCTTAACAAGAGCTTCTTTACAAGAACGAGGAAATGAAAATATTTTATATTTATCATTTCCCCGCGTCTGTCTCTGTAAAAAAATAATCCCATAGTTTCTTCTAAACGCGACAATTTTTGGGTTCAATTCTCACTCGAGGATGTGATATATTTATTTACATTTTGTTGCTCTGGTAACGTAGAGTTCGGCGGAAACTGGAGAATGGAACGGAACTGTCTTAATGGAAACGTAGTATATTATCGCTAAAATACTCTTGTCGAATTGGTACAAAGTAACTTTCGGACTAATTTAATTGTACCGTTTATCTCAAATGTCTTTTTCAACCATTCATAAAGTATTTTGAGTTTGAAGATGTGCCTTAGAAGGGATTACTTTTTGAATGCAAACGGCTCATAACCTTTTATTGTATACAGTTCAAGTTTGGGAGTTAGAGATTAGTTTATTATATTATGAAACTCGAAGCAGTAACGACTTATGATTGAGAATTTATTTGAAAGGTGGGAATAGAGAAAGTAGTCTATTGAATATTTTTTTTAAAGAAAACGCGTTAATAGTTTGACATGTACATATTTTTTTATCTTTTTCCTGTATCTCTAAATTTATATGACAGTATATATATTTAAAAAATTAAAGGTATTATTATACCTAATCTAGACGATAGACGCCAGTCGTGCAGCAGCGGCACAAGCGTACAAATGTAAACGCGAAAGGTTATGGGTTCGAGTCCCACTCGGTGACATGAAATATTTAATATTTTCATTACCTCGCTCTGGTAACGAGGCAAAGCATGGCTTTGAGTTCTGCCACTTTTCGATTGGCCTTTAAAAATACTATTATTTTCTTGTATAAAAGAAACTAAATATAGTACACTCTAAAACAGTTTAAAGTACGGTATTATCAACGTGTTCACAAAATTTATCGCTTTAAGATATTGTGTAGAGACCGACGCCACGAATAAACTTACTTCGGAACTATTTCTATTCATTTTGAACAATTTATATGCAAATTTGATTTAAGATTTTAACTTTCATTTAAAATGTTAAACGGAATAAATGTTGTAATTAAAATTATTCTAGTTTCGTACTTTCTGGTGGATTCTTGATATTTTTGTATTGTGTGGAATATATACATTTTCAATCGATTAGTTCTCTATTTTTTATTTTTGCCTAAGCTGTCATGTGCGGAATATAGCGCGAAGCTATAAAACAAACAAATACAACATACATGATATATCAATTCAGAGAGCAGCACGGCTTTGAGTTCTGAATTGACTTGACACAAAATGTTGAGAGAATGAGACTTGAGTTTAAGTGACGAATAATTCTATCGAAATTAACAAAAGATTATTTCTGCCTCCCGTAGTAAAGTGGAATATAGGTAAAGTTAAAAAAAGCTACAAATATTTTCATATTGAACCGCGATTCCCATATTAATCTATATGACACCCTAACAAAGATCTGACACACTTCGCTAACAATATGTACGGATTGCTTTCATCCCTACTAATTGTCGCTCGTTTCGCTGACGCGGATTTATTTGAACGAACATATAAGTGTTCCAGTGTTTCCAGTGTTTCTCAACCAAAATATTTTTTGTAATTTTTTTGTAGTAATACATTAAATGATTTCAAATTTAAAATATTTTCTATTTTCTATAGATAAGATATACTAGTAAGATGTAGTTGTGATTCAGCGATATAACGTGACAGTTATTAAATACCCACCTCGGGGGGAATTAATTTCTTTTATTTTCGCGTTTTGGTAACAAGACAAAGCACGACGTTGATTTCCGCCATCAACACGCAATGTAGGTTGAAAAAAATGGGCGGAAATGGGTGAACAGAGTGCCCTGACGTTAGGTTCCCTCTGCATGTCCTGCTGTATACGGGATATAGTGTGTTTGAGTGTTCCAGACACTCCTTTCTCTGATTTATAACTAAATTCGAGAAATTGTTGAGCTTGTCAGAGCAGGTTAATGAAAATAAATCATTACCACCAGAATGGGATCAAACGCGCAATCATCGTATTCACAGTCAGACCTTGTAATATGAAGCTAGAAAATAAGTGAATAATAAAAATATCTTTTGACGTACTTATGGGAGTTACTACTATATCTTTTTTGTGTCAAAAAAGTGTTCTAAATAAATAATAGTAAGTTTATAAAATAACCTATTCCTAAGATATTTATTGTTAAGAAAATTTGTTCGTTCATATGCTCCTTCTTTATTTAAACTAAACATTATATTCCAATTTAAGAATGTCTAAGGTCTCTGGTTAAGGTTATATGAAATGAGTATCAACGAATTTCTGGAGACAAATACAAATAATATAATTTCTAAACGAAATAACAGATATTTTAAGTTAATTTAATTTCATTTATATTTCAATTAGTACGTTTCATTCACTAAAACAGTGACTGTTATAAAAAAAATATAATAGTTCGTTCTACATACAACTTTAAAATATCTTTGGGTTATAGTGATTGAGAATCTCTGATACATGCATACAAATATAAACTAATATCAGATATTTGGTTGAAATATTTAAATATTGAGGCCAGTCGTGGCACAGCGGCACGAAGTGTGACTGTAAAACCGACTGATTGTGGGTGCGGTCCCCACTCGAGGAGATGAAATATTTACTTAAATTTATATTTACATTTTCTCTAGTGTCGAGCTAACCGAGGCGTTGAGTTCTGCCACTCAACACGCAATGCTTCCAGGATTCGGCAGAAAATGGGGAAGTGCTCGGAACCGAATGTTAAGACCATGCGTCCCCACCTTCCGCTGAATGTTTCAAGTCATTGAGTGTTGAGTCATGGAACTCAATGCCGGGTTTTTATTTTGGTGCCAGAGAGAAGAAATGAAAATATTAATAAATTATAATTAATTCCCTGGAGTGGGAATTGCACCCACAATCGTCACGTTACTATTACATCCTTGTACCTATGCGCCACGACGGCGCCTCTCTTTCTACGTCATCGTCATTATGTTAATCATCTTGAAACTCAACAGAAGCCACCTCTTGCCACTCATTTTTATGCAGCTTAGCTTTCATTTATAAAATTTTAAAAGATACGGTTAGAGAATGAAGTGATCTCTTACATAATTATTTTTTATCACGAAATTGTAAAAACAAATGAAATGGCGAAAAACAAATGAAGTGGCGAACTTTATCGCTGCGCTTCATCTATCAAAGCGGAGAAATAAAAAATATTTATATAATCATTTCCCCAAGCGGAAATCGAAATCACAACTATCGAATTTTCAGTTAGATGATGTGTCACTGAGTCAGGACGGCCTTAAAACAAGAATGAACATCATTTCAACTAAAACCATTTTCAACACGTCGCTATCTCCCTAATACTGTGAATTTAGTTGAAAAGCTTCCATCTCAAACATATGTGAGGTAATTTAATTTCAACGGTAGGATTTGCTTACACGTAAATTCCAGTTAGTGTCTTAGCTTGTAGAAACACTTATACTCTGGAGAATGGAGTTAGTTAAGTATTTACTTTTATCAACATATACCTTTATTATATTAGAGGAATAAATATAAATTGTTTTAAAAAATAAATTAAAAATATAAAAAAAACACTCTCACGATGGTGGGACAAGGAGGAGCCTCCTCACAATTAGCGCCGTATCAAGTAAAACTGCTGCATCCGGTTCTTGATCGAAAATATAAGCGATAACCTCTTAAGATGATGGTCGAGGTCGCCTAATTTTCGAGACATTGTGTTTTTTTTGAGTGGCAAATCTCTTTGCCACGCTTTGTCTTAGAAATGAAAATCAATAAATAACATTATTGAAATGAAAATTAATAACCTCCCGAGTGAGAATCGTACCCCATAACCGTCGCGTTTAAAGTCAGACTCTGCGCCGCTGCACCACGACGGCCTCAGAAGTTAGGTAGTAATTTAATATTAATAATCGTTTTGCATTCAACACACTGGCCTATAGAAGGAACGTTGAACTCTATCTAACGTAGACCGAGATTCTATTCAAAGGAGGGTTATTCATGCGGTATGTAGGCTCATGTCCGGTGATAACTAAGAAAAAAATGTTTAACTTACTATCTATGTTCACCATGTAGGCTCCCTCTAGGCCTACATGGTGATACAGGGTGAAGCTGAAAAAAAATCTGAGGACTGTCTAAATAACATGTAGTGTTATTTAGACAGTCCTCTCTTCACTTTTCACAAAACTCTGAAGGCATTGCGTGTTGACTGTCGAAACTAAGCGCCGCGCTTTGTCTCGACTTTTGTCTTTAGTTGTTCTAGCACATTTTTTATAGTAATTTACAAATCCTAGTTCCGTACAACGGGAATCCCCTGATTTCCCATAGGTGTAATATAATGATCGCATTGCTGATTAAAAACGTTACATGCACTATGTAGTATTTATTATAAATATATATTTATAAATATATTAGACACGTGTGCAGATTAGTGCTGCCACTACTCAACACAAAATCTACCAAAATTTCTTTTTAAAATAGCTCTGTTAACACATATTTTCAAAGGTGCCCCTGTTCTAAGCTACCCCCCTCTCCCCTACTATGATTGTGAGTTCAAAACTCTTTCGGAAATTTCTATTTTTATTTTCACGCTTTATCCCATAGATCATGGTAGGCAGAGAAAATGTAGTGTCAAGACACTATTTTCTCTCCCATATTCCCATATACCCCGAGACATCACGAGTAGAGTGGCGGAATCTGATGCCAGGGGGAAATTAAAATTATGATTTCAAAATTGTAATTCCAAGGGAATATTATATTTATTTTTCTTTCTTTTTCTACTAAGACAAACCCGGCATTGAGTTCCGCCACTCAACACGTCAGGTTTTCAGGAAGAAATAAACATACATCCTTGATTTAGTATCTTTGAACAAAAATTGAGTTACATAATAAAATTTAAACCTATTGGAAAGCAAAACCAATGAAAAACTATCCACACTAAATACATTTTTATCAAAAACCCTTTAGTTTACTCATCTATCATCTCTATATATAATAAGACAGTAAAAATATTTTGTCTGTACATTTAGTAATTTTGACTGAAATGGATAGAGGGACACTTAAAAAGACTAATAGAAAGCAAAAAGATTTTTTTTGAATTTCTTGTCTGTCTGTCTGTCTGTCTGTCTGTCTGTCTGTCTGTCGACATATTGTTGTCCGCATTTTTCTCTGAAACTACTGAACCGATTTACTTGAAAATTTCACCAATTGCTTTGTTTTAACTCAATTTAGGTTCTAAAGTTTGGTTCATCAAAATCGGTTTATTAAAAAAAAAGTTATCGTCATTTGAATGAACTCAAGGCATTAGCTTGCCAGCGAATGTTATATAAAAATCGCGTCTTGATTATATGACTGTTGATAAAAATATATATTTTTGAAGCACTATTATACAATATTTTATACAATAAAGTAAACAATGCCAGTCGTGGCGCAGCGGCAAGAAGTGTGACTGTAAAACCAACTGGTTGTGGGTTCGATCCCCACTCGAGGAGATGAAATATTAACTTAAATTTATATTTCCATTTCTTCGTTCTGGTGGCGAGGTTAAGCGCGGCGTTGAGTTCTGCCACTCAACAAGCAATGCCTCCAGAATTCGGCAGAAAGTGGGGAACGGAGTGCCTTAACACTAGGTTCCCTCTGCCTACCCTGCTATGTGCGGGATACAGCGTGAAGCTGATTTATTTATTTTAAGTCAACAAAATTGAATTGTTAGTAGAGATGATTACCTTCATAAATCGTAACAGTAAAGTTTAAATCGTAATTAATTCAACACAGAGATAAAGAACGATTTGATCTTCAAAGAAATATCAAGTAAATACATAGATTTTTTGGTTCGTTCGTTCGTTTGAAATAAATTTATATAAAAATGCCTAAAAACATCCTTTCTACGTGTACTCTGTAATAACTACATATTTACCAATTATTCATTTATCTAATAATATGCAAACAGGAGTTAATATGCAAACATTACAGTTATTTTACAAAGAATATTATGAATCCTTAACCAAATTAATAATTTTACATTTAAGACTGTTTCTGAAGCAGTACAATTATTAAGTGACATCAGCACATTTAACAGAGCTTTAAAAAACATAACATAGGTAAAAAGAACGTAATGTTACAAATATATATATATATATATATATATATATATATATATATATATGTATATATATATAATAAATAATTAGCTTTATGTATATTTTATGAATATCAAATATCGACATTGGTCATATTTTTTAGTTCGAAACAATCAAAAATTCTTACAGAAGTTACGATAATGTCGTAATAAAATCATAATGGAATATTACAGATTAAAGTAACAAAAAATCATATTAGAAGTCATTATAGTTGTCTTTATATTATACTAGAGGGCGCGCGCAGCTTCGCCCGCTTATTAGGAGTGAATTATAAAAAAACCACGAAACACGTGTTCAAGAAAATATTTTTAACAGTATGAATTTAAATTTTTATAAAAATCGGTGGCGATTTAAAGATTTTCCGTATAAACTTTTAACCCCTTATTAGAACCCTTAGGGAAAGAATTCTAAAAAACCATGAAACACGTATTCAATGAAATGTTTTTAAGAGTCTGAATTTCAAATTTTATAAAAATCGGTGCCGGTTTAATTTTTTTTCCATACAAACTTTCAACCCCAATTTCATCCATTTAGGGTTTAAATTTTTCAAATTCCCTTCTTAGTGGATGTCCAGAATATGAAAATAAACATCTGCCCAAATTTCACGTTTCTACCATCAGCGGTTACGGCTCTGCGTGCGTCTTACCTCAGCAGTCAGCACAAGTCCTTTTATATATATAGATATGTTGTTGTATGTTGTCTTTATATTTGTTTGTCATTCTATTATAGGGTGTGAGGCCAGTCGTGGCGCAGCGGCACGAGGTGTGACTGCAAAACCGACTGGTTGTGGGTTCGATCCCCACTCGAGGAGATGAAATATTTACTTAAATTTATATTTCCATTTCTTCGCTCTGATATCGAGGTTAAGCGCGGCGTTGAGTTCCGCCACTCAACACGCAATGCCTCCAGAATTCGGCAGAAAGTGGGGAACGGAGTGTCTTAACACTAGGTTCCCTCTGCCTACCCTGCTGTGTGCGGGATACAGCGTGAAGCTGATTTATTTTATTTTATTATAGTTGTCAATCAATTCTGCTTAAATCAGTAATCATGTATTTTAAGCGGGCGAAGCCGTGGGCGGGCCGCTAGTAGTAGATATTTCAATTAAACGACACGACAAAGTTGAATCTATCCGGTTCAATTGAAACTTTATAAAAACGTATCTATAAAATTCTAAAATACAGGCATTCAACAATTTTTTTCTGTGAAAATGTTACATTTAGCATTTTAAAATTATTTCGGCAAAATTTTGGATTTCTAATACATATTGTATATACTAAGATATTTTCAGAAGTTAGGGATATTTTATCTACTTCAGATTTGTCTTTGCCATTTTTTTCCGTTCCTGTTGGAATTTTGAGAAATTCTCTATTAGTACTTTGGTCAAAGTTTCTACATTGGTTAAAGAACAAAACATTTTCTTCACTTAATAATAAACTAATTCTGATAACGTTAAAATTAGACATTTAAATTTACTTGTTTTGTCAATTTAAGTTTTGAGTCGCTCGCTTTGGTAAGGACGCTAAAAGCGGCGTTGAGTTTCGGGACTCAACAGGCAATTCCTCAAGAATTCAGAAAATGGGGAACGGAAATATCTTTATATCAGATGGAGTATTTTAACACGAGGTTCCCAGCATGAAGCTACAAAAATTGATTAAAATAATTAATGGCCACTCAGTAAATTATGTGGAACTCTATCCTCTCTAGATATAACTTTTCTGCAACATTTGAGACTGATCGCTTTGGTGATCCATCACAATTGACTTAAATCTCAATTTCGTAAATGATTTCTTAATATTTTTTAGAGAAAATCATTTGTCAATCATAAGAAAAGTTATGTCAGAATGTTACTTTTTCAGTTATATTAAATACTATTGTATATATGGACACTGTCTTGGCATAGTCGGAAAGAATCTGACTATGTGTACAATAATTGCGGCTTCGATTCCTTTTTGGATTATATTAACTCAGGCCGTCGCAGCGCAAGGGCACACGCGTGATTATAAACGTGACGGTTATGGGATCAGTTCCCACTCTGAGGAAGAAATATCTAATATTTTCATTTCCTCGCTCTGGTAATGAGGTAAAGTTATCATTTAACTCGCTATACATCCAGAATTCGGCGGTAAATGAACGGAGTGTCTTAACACTAGATTACCATGTTCCTGTTGTTGCTTTGTAAAATATATAGCGTGAAGCTAAAAACTATAAACGTAGCAGAATTTGAATCAGTACTATTACTATTTTGTGCTTAAGGATATTTTTAATCAATTCCTACAAACACATATACAATAACAATAATATTAGAAGGCACTATCAAAACCGTCCTCAGTAATTTAATTTTGTTGAAAGAGATATAAAAGTAAAAATTGACCATAAAATGGAATGGTTGGGATGGCACAAAAACTGTAATGCTGTACTTAAATAGATTGAATTGGAAAATTAGTGTTGTAATTTGATCACATCACCGTGGGCGACTAAGAATAATGTAATCGGTTCAAATTCGTTTTCTGGAATTAATTGTATGTTTAATATAGATGTTGCCGTGGTGGCAGAGTAAGGCAGTGTATGACTGTCGGCAGTATAGAACGGAGTGACTTGTCACTAAATAATTATCAAATATTTCCCATTCGTTAATTTGAAATATTCACAATAGAAACCAATACTTTATATGATAAAAAAAATACAATATGATCCACAAATATGATAGATAGTTACTCCAAGTAAGTCCAAGCGCTCTATCCACTAAGCGATACGTACAAGCCGCGTCATAATTATAATACGCTAGTTACAACTTATTTAGGTTATTAGCATCTCGGTATTATTCTATTCTAAGTGTGGAATAACACTTTAAAATATTTTTTTTTCACGATTCAGGCAGCGAAAACCTCGACAGAGAGCGACAAAGTTAGAATATTAAATAAGAAATTTAATTCCCTCGAATAGAAATCGAACCCACAACCTTTCGCATTTACAGTCGCACGCTTATGACGCACCACGACTCGCCTAAAAATGTTAAAAACATTTATTATATCACTTACTTGTTAAATATTGGAACGCGCTTAATAACAGACATAACTTATAGTAAATTTTATATTTTATAATTTAAAACCATTAAAATTTTACTAAGTTTAAACGAAATTCGAACACGCTTAAGCTTTTACCTCAGACTGAGAACTTACAAGCATCTTTATTACGCTCGATGTCATAATGCTGACATTTTTCTGAAGCCTTTTATCTCTTCTAGAGTAAATTGTTTGATATCACATTTTTTATTGTCCATATGTCTTAGTATAAATTAAAAGAATAATAAGAAAGGTAAGCAGATGGAATCTAGAGCGTCACACGCATTAGTCAGTTTTCGATACTTAACATGTTGAGTAGCGGAACTCAACGCCGCGCTTTGTCTTGTTACGAAAACGAGTAAATTGAAATTAGTTATTGTTACGAGTAAGAATTCAACGTCGCATTCAGACGTTGAGCGCACAAAGATGTCCTATAAAGTAGTTCCATATCCAAAAATGGACAAATTTCATATAATGTTATAAACAAAGTTAAAATTGAGAGCAAAAATTTAAGCAACTTGAAATTCTTTAAAAGAATGGATGTGGCATATCTGTAATGTATGCGCATTGTGCCTCATAAATTTATGAGGCACACTGCGGAGTGCAACTTTAGCAGTAATATATGTATAGTACAATAAACATAAGAAAAGGACTGGAACTGCTATTTTTATAATTTTGATGACGTTTTTGGCAGAAACATATTGTAAAGATATTTTCTTCATCATTATCCGTTCAATTTGAAATATTGTATGACGAGTTAATTGAGTGAAGACTTCACGTTGCACTTTGTCTAGTGAGAGCGGGGAAGTGTAAAAAATATTGAATTGTGTTTCAGCTATCAAGTCCAAACTCTCTAGAGTATCACTTCCCCAATATTTGTCATTCACATATTCAATGATAACTCATTGCAGTCGTTGTGCAATGGCACAGTTTCTGACAGTAAATGCAACGGCTATCGGTTCGATTCCCTTTTGGGTGAATGAACTATTTACATTTTCCTTGTTATAATAATAAAATATAAAACTAATAATAAACTAAACCGGTGCTTTTAGGTCCGCCACTCAATACGCAACGTCTCGAAAATTAGACAGAACGTAGGGATCAGTGTGTCTTAATCTCAAGTTCCCTTTGCCTATCCTGCTGTATGGGGAGTACAACGTAGAGCTATTTATTTATTTATTATTATACAAACATTATACAATTCAAATCCTTATTTTCTGTCCACCACAAAGCCTTTAACCACAAAGCCTATAGAACCCTCAAGAAACTTTAAACTTGGCGAACTAATCAAATTAATCTGAAAGTCATTACCGTTGAACCATTTGTGACGATATCCGTTGGATTGTCAGCGTTTGACAGGCGAATGAATCATAATACAAAGTTTGACATGCGCGGCTCGACATTTTAGGAGAATTTGAACTTAATTACTTTTAAATAAGATTGAAAATGTATTTTGACGAAATTCAATTATAACACTCCCAATGAAATTGAAATTTTCCGTTATTTCGATAATTTTATTATATTTAACTTAATTAAAAGATGGATTAATGTAGAAATTTAACTAATAATTTAAATGTGGATTTGCTCGAAATTAAATATATTTAAAAATGTAAAAAAATATTTATGAACAAAAAAAAAAACTAGTAACGTGCGTTTAAGATTTTTGACGTAGCTCGATAAAAACGATAGCCTAGTCGCTTAGAGCAGAGTTTCCAAGAAGCCTGCCAACATTCAAACCCACGTCTCTAAACATCTATATACGTTTGCAATATTGTAGTTAAATAGGCACATTAAATTTTAAAATCCCTTTTTTTGAGTATCTGTCTTTTATATTATGTTTGCAACAGGGTAGGCAAAAGGAACCTAGTATTGACACACACTATTCCCTAATTTCCAATTTTTCCCATTTTAAAACCTAAAATCCAAATAAACAAAGTTGCTGTTGATGACTAGTTTAAAAATAAAAAATCCTAAACGTCTGAAAATACCTAAATCTACGTCAATTCCAGTCTCGAAATTTACCAAACTAATTTTAGAACGTTAAATATAACATTTTCAACGTGAACTCTCGAATGCCTGAATTTTAGAGGTAGTACAGGTATATATTTATAGGTACGAGGAATTAGGGCTATTATTTTTTAAAAGTTTCTACTCGACCGGCTAGATCCAAGTTTGTCGTGTCGTTTAAGTAAAGTATAATAGTTTTTTTTTTAGCGACACGCTATTATTCCCTATACAGCAGAGTAGGCAAAGGGAACCTAGTGTTCAGACGCTGTTCCTCCAAATTTTCGGAGCCATTGCGTGTTGAATGGCGGCTCTACACTAAAGCGAAGAATTGAAAATATAAAATATTTCATTTCCTCAAGTGGGAATCAAACTCACAACCTCTCGGGTTTACAGTTACACTTTGCGACTTTACACCACGACTGGCCTATAGCATGATAGATAAAAGTTTAGAGTTATTTTGATTAAAAACATGTTTTGTCTGGATAGTTTTTCATTGGTTTCTGTTTCCAATTGGATACAACTTTGTTAAGGCACTCAAATTTTATTTCAAAGTTGTTAAAGAAAGGATTTTTACATTTTAAAGTCCACGACAGCGTAGCGGTGACGACTTGCTGTAATATAACAAAAGCATATTAAACAAATTTAAATCTGATTATTGTTGTTGGATAAATAATAGTTAAGTTATTTGTAGTTTTCTGTAACTGTTAATTAGTGTGAACCTAGATTACTTTTTTTTAGCTTCAGGCTGTATCATAGCTGGGGAGGCAAAGGTAACCTGAACGTCTAATATTAAGATATTCCGTTCCTCTTCAGATTCTTCCGTTCTCTACCTTCCGCCGAATTCTGAACAGAACTCAACGACGCGCTTTTACCTCGCTACCAGAACGAGGAAAAGAAAATATAAAAAAATAATTTCCTCGAGTGGGTATCGAACCCACACGCCGCGTGTACAGTCAGACGGTTGTGTACATGCGCCACGACTGGTGCAAACACACCTAGATTACTAAAACAAAATAAATTAAAAGTGTTTCCTAACCCTCCTAAATCTACATACAAATTATACCGTTGCTTTGGTAGTGTAGAGACTCAACCCAGAAATTACAAGTTTCAAATTTCAGAATATTTACAATGAAAATTTAAGAAATACTGATATTTTGATGACATAAATGCCTTTAGAATTTAGCGGAAAGTGAGAAACGGAAGTGTTTTAGAATATTAGATTTCTAGATTCCTTCTGTATACTCTGCTATATGCGAATAGAAAAGTATATATGTACATATTTTGTATTCCAAAATAATTACCTCAGTTATATTGAAACTATTGATTTGATGTAGAATAATCTATAGCTTTCCTTTTTAAATAAGCTATCTAACACAATTTTTTTTTCAACTCAAGCCAGAGAGTGTTCCTGAGATGTGCGCATTTAACCAAACAAATTCCTCTTCTATATAATGTTAGTTTTCCTCCTCCGCTCTCCTTCTTTATAATGCTAGTTTAGATTTTCTCGAAATTTGTAATATATTTTTTCGAAATTTGTATATGCAATTCAAATTTCATTTCTACTTATATACAAATGGTCTAGTCGTAAATGTGTCCGATATGTTAAACCCGTAGAGATAAATTAGTAGTTTAAAAAATTAAAAACACGCTTATGTCAACCAAATGCATGATAAAAAGGAAATAATGAGTACAAACTCTGTATGTTTACTAGTAGTAGTCCGAAGTTCCATTAGCCATCATTCAACTCCATCATCAGACGAGCTCGAGATGGTATCATAATATTATAATGTCATTTAATATGAGGCCAGTCGTGGCGCAGCGGCACAAAGTGTGACTGTAAAACCGACTGGTTGTGGGTCCGATCCCCACTCGAGGAGATAAAATATTTACTTAAATTTTTATTTCCATTTCTTCGTTCTGGTGTCGAGGCTATGCGCGGCGTTGAGTTCTGCCACTCAACACGCAATGCCTCCAAAATTCGGCAGAAAGTGAGGAACGGAGTGTCTTAACACTAGGTTCCCTCTGCCTACCCTGCTGTGTGTTTGATACAGCGTGAAGCTGATTTATTTATTTTATTTTTAATATAAGATAATTGCCAAGTTGCATGATGATATATCAATTAGAAGTACATGTAATTCAGATCAGCTCGTCCTAATAAAAGCATGTCAAAAAATCTTCTCACCATTTCTCCCATAGTTTTTCGCCATTTTTCGACGACTTTTAAGATATTGCGTGTTAAGTAGCGGAAATGTCGCGGCTTGCCTACCAGAACAGAGAAATTATTAAAATATATTTAATTTATTTCTTGTACTAATTCTTTCCCCCAAATCTAACCCACAACCGTCGCGTTTACATTGACACTCTGTATATAAAGAGAACTCCCACCAATTCCATCCACCTTCACCCGTAAACACTTAGAAGAACATACAACTGCACAGATGTAAGAGATTTATGTTTCAGTTTCAGTACATCGGCCGTTCCGCTTGTTTTATGTCCCGAAATACACGATTGTACCTACATAAGCTGAAAACATTTAGTAACAGATTTATTTCGGGATGTTGTTTTAGTTTTATTGTAGTCTTGTCTATTTAGCTTCCATTAGAAAATTTGTGGGGCCGTCGCGGTGCAACAACATTGCGTATTGTTGTAGCGACAGTAGTGGGTTCGATTTCCAAATGGAAAAATGAATTGCTAGGTGAAATAAATTTCCTCTCTCTAGTAACATAATAAGCATGATATTGACTTTCGCAACTCTATACTATATGCCGTTGACACGCAATACCCCAAGAATACTACGGTAAATGGGAAACAGGAGTGAGCTAATGGGAACGGATTATTTTAACACTAGATTCCTAAGTTCCCTGTGCCTACCCTGCTATGTGTAGGATACAGCGTAAAATAATATAAAAATAAATGATCCCTACCTACATTCAATATCAAATTGTCAAAATATACATAAAAGTAGGTATATTCAAAAGGCTTTGAAGCGATTTGTGATTGATTGATTCCCACACTCCCAGAGTATGCCAAATTGCGACCAATTGCTACTAGCGAGCGGCTTTTATCAATTTTGTTACCTTTTAACTTCATGTATGAATTCAATATATTGTGATTTTTTCTATAGAAAGACAAAAGTGGATGTAATGTTATGTAGACAATAACTTTTGATTTTAATATGAATTTTGGAAAAAATAAATCCTCTATTATTGTACTTGACTGTAAGCGCGATGGTTGTAAATTCGATTCCCATTTTGTATATTTTCATATTCCCACTCTGGCAAGATAAAACGTGCTGAAATTGGAAAGGAAATTGAGAATAAAGTATTTGGGTGCCAGGTTCCCTTTTACTACTCCACTATGAGATTCGAAGAATTTGCTGCTGTTTTTGAAATTAAGTATTTGATTTTTGTCACTTCAAATCATGCTTAGGGAATATTTTGTAAAATAAAACTTAAAAAAAAACGTAAACCGTAAACTGTATTCGTATGCCCGCTTTGCTATGACAACAGTGGCGGAGAGTTCTGCCGATTCTGCCTTCACGCTATATCCCGCTATTCACGCTGTATATAGCACGCCAGGCACAGACTTGATAGAAAATATAAGTAGTTCCCTCCATTTCTCTCATTCCAGCCAAATGAAAACATTGTGTGTTAAGTGGTGGAACTGAACGTTGCATTTTGTTACGTAACCAAAGTAAGGAAATGGAAATAAGTCATTCCTCCAAATAAAAATCGAGCTCCAATATGAATGAAATTCACTGAAATGCAACGGCATACTTTAAATATTAATTGGAATATTTATAGGACACTTCGTTTTCTAACATCCCTATAATGGTGGAGCTCAACGCCGCGTTTTATCTTATTTATTCGCCCGAGTGGGAAAAAAATATAACCCACAACCGTCGCGTTTACAGGCTCAATTTATAGTGATATTTTTTATATTTGATTATAACAAATTAAAATGTACTTGGAATTGTAAAGGTCTAAATTCTTCCACTTAAATATTCTATAAGAAGAGTAAAAGCACTCGTATTCTACAAATTAAAAAAGAAATTACAAATTAGCTTAACATTTTTGACGAGATATCACTTTAGAAATAAGAAGAGAAGAGAGAAATATTACTTTTGCCTTCTCTTTTTCCAGATTCATGACTTTACCTATTGTGTGTATAATGTTTGTCTCGTCAGAGTTAAAAAAAAGATAATCTAGTGTCATGATATTCCGTTCGCCACTGATTTAAGACATTGCGTAACGAGTGGTAAAATTCAATGCCGCGGGTAGGCAGAAGAAAACTGTGCACCTAGTGCTTAAGACACTACGATCCCATTAAGACACTTCTATTCACCACTTTCCGCTGAGTTTCGGAGGATTAGATATTAAGTGTCGGAATTCAACACCGCGTATTGACTTGTTGCCAGAGCAAAGAAATGAAAATATTAAATACTTTATTCCCTCGATGACAATCGAAGCCACAACCTATTGTGCTTACAGCTATACGCTTATGCCCCTGCGCCAAGAGGGGCTCAGAAGCAATTTATTTTATCAAATTAAGGCTTAACCAGTTCTTTTGTAATATTGGATCAATTCTTGAAGAAAAATCCCCGTACCTAAATGTAGATTTCACATTTTAATTTAACTTAAAGCTTTAAAGAGATTGTTTTTTAAATTGATTTAGTGAAATTTAAAAAAAAATATATCAACTTGCTCGGTAAATATTTAGAATAAAAATGTATAGTTAAATTCATAACTTTTATCTTACACATGATATTTTATTTATATGTAAGTAAGAAGCCTGTCGTGGCGCAGTGGTACATGCGTGCGACTGTTAACGCGACAAGTTGTCAATTCGATTCACAGCCAAGGAAATGGAACATTAAATATTTTTATTTCCTCGCTCTTATATTGAGGCAAAGCACGGCACAATGCCTCCAAATTCGGCGGGAACAGTGCATCTTAACACTAGGTTCTCAGATTCCCTCTGCCTACTCTGCTACCAAACATACTATCCACCAGATTAAATTTCTCTAACAAAGGCATAAAGAAATTCCTACCTTTACCTCTATTGAAGTGTAGGTTATAAATTTAGAACGTGACACTTCAGTAATAAAAGTAAAGAACTAGATATATTGATATTTAACGAAGCGCGAAATTATGTTTACATACTGATTTACACCTATGATATGTTATTTTTGAGTTATGGGTAACAGTGGAATGGGGAAAGATACGTAATTTTTTTCTTATTTTAAATGGATATTGTAGAGAAAAAAAATGTCAAGAAGATCGTTAGCTTATACAGTTTTCCACAAATTTTCTTATTACAAATAATAAAAAAATAGATATTTTTTATAATATTTCTTAAATCTAATATACAAAAAAGATCATAAAGTTTAGATAGAGGCTTCTGTAACTTAACGCCGCTTTGCGTATAAAATAACTAACGAAACATACGCATTATATAAACAATCACCTACTATTTGACATTCAAATAACCATAATATGTGTTATTTGTATATATATAAAAATTCCATTACTGAGTGAGCGATAGGAAATAAAATAAAAACAAAAAAGCAGGATATTCCATTTTAGGTCTTACAATCAATACATACAAAGTTACGGGCGACGACTGTTATCTTTTTCACAAAACTTATCCACTTAAATGAAAAACAAAAGAGAAATTAATAACAATGTTCGTATAAACTGAAGTTTCACTAAAAGCTAGACCAAAGTATATGAAATATGCTTAAACTTTGCACCGGCAGATGCTAAAGTGCAACTAATATAATATACTTGTAAACTCTTAACAAAGACTGGAGCTTCATTTTATAAACTGACACTATATTCAATTAAATTACACTGCAAGTAATAAAGTTTTATATACTAACCTCTAATGAAAATTTAAAGTTGCACTTGTTGTTCTATTAACGAATATGATTTTCGCGTCTAAAGTCTTTAGCCGAATTAAATATATTTATTGAATGTTATATATTTTGTTTGTTAAATAATATATCATCAGTTGCGACCACGGACTACTGCAAAGTGCTTGTAACGCCGGGTTTTCAAAATGTACTTATGTGTATACACGTAGATAATCTGGTTAAAAAGTTTAATATATCTTTGATTCGATAAAAAAAAATAGTAAATCTCCTTATAGCAGGTTATATAGATGGAATATATTTTTAAGATCCGTCCTCCATTCCCTAGAGATTACGTGTTGAGTGAAAGAACTCTACGTCAACAGGCAGTTAACGTTGGCCTATTACACACCACTATCTCTTATAAAACTCACAGTCATATCATATACCCAACGAACATCGATTCTTCCTGTAAAAGCAATTCTTTACAAGACAATGCGGCGTTCCGGCCCCTAACATAAATACGATAATTCGAGAACAAAATGTCTTAAAACTTAACTTAATTTAAGAAATAGTTACAGTAGAATCTTGATATCAGAAATTGTATAGCAAAATGATTTATCACTCCAAGAGAATATTCCAAATATTACATTTTGAATATTGGAAGGATATCAGCATTACGTAAATTAACACTGTACATTATATTACTGATATTCAAATATGAAACTTAACTATACTTTGCACAAGGTTTAAAATTCACTTGCTTTTGTTCAAACAGCTCTTTCCTGCCAATTTAGAGCAAGTGGCTAGATTGTGAACGCTTAAGTAATGATCGTAGAAGTATAAATATATAATATGTATATATACATATATTTAGCTCGCAGCTTTGATTTTGTTAATTTCTAATTGCGACATAATTTTGTGAGGCCAGTTGAGGCACAGAGGCACAAGCGTGACTGTATACGCGACAACTGGGTTCAACTCTCACTCGAAGAAATAAAAATATTTATTATTTTGATTTCTTCCCTCAGACGAGGCAAAGCACGGCATTGAGTTCCACCAATCAATACACAATGCCTCCTAACCACTCCTGTAATCAGTCTGTTTCCTAATTTACCCCTAATTTTCGAGACATTGCATGTTGAAAGGCGGATCTCAACGCTGCATTTTGTCTTGTTTACAGATCGAGAAAATAATAAAAAAAATATTTAAGATAACCAAAGGACATAAAACAATATCGAATTTTGAAACCGACTACTAAAATTGAAACTAGAATAGGTTCTAAATAGTGTTCATTTCTTCTCTAATTAGACAATTTCTAGCATTGAGTTCCGCTACGTTACTTTGTCTTTGCCTTTAATGTTATATAATACAGGAAATAAATTATAATTTTCATAGAATTTAAGAAGATGATCCTTACATTAGCATTTGATACGACGACGTTACAAAGTTTAATCAAGATTAATGTGATGTGTGCTAATTAAAACCTACACGTTAATTCAAGTATATTACTCAACAAAGTAAACACTTTGTTTTAGCTTCACACCAGATCTCACACATAGCAGAATAAGCAGAAGGAACTTGGGAATCTAGTGCTAAGATACTACGACACTTCCGTTCCCCACTTTTCGCCGATTTCTGGAGAAATCAATTGAGTGACAGAGCAAAAAATAAAAATAATTAATAATTCATTTGCTCGAGTGGAAATTAAGCCCACGACCAGTCGCGTTTACGATCACTTTGCCCCTGCGCCGGCCTCATTTTTATATATATTACGTAACTCCAAAATGAAATGTAGTAGTTCTAAGAAATAAGGTATTGTGTATAATAGCATTTAAGCAACATATATTTCATTTTTAAATTTATATTACAATTTCATAGATTTAGTGTAAAGGCAAAGCGCGACGTTGAGTTCTGACACTCAGTGTGCAGTGTTTCCAAAGCTCGGCGGAAAGCGGAGAACGGAGTGTCTTAACTCCGGGTTCCCTTCACCTATCCTGCTGTTTGCAGGATATATGCGTAAAGCTGATTTCATTAGTTTTTTTATATTACGTTAATTGTTTCAATATACCCGCGGTTTGAGTTACTAAGAAAATAAGATCTTTGAGTAATAGTCCGTAGTAACACTAGGTTCCTTCTCCTTACCTTGCTAATTGCACGATATAGCTTGAAACTGAAAAATTTTCGACATATATTTATTATCATAGTTGTTATTATTTGAGTATATAAAATTATAATTTTACAGAGTGGATTAAATTAAGAATTTACCAGTTTTAATTTTAAAGAGCCATCGGAATGAATATTTCAATTTTCATTCACAACAACATATTAAAAATTAAATTTATCGTATAAACATTTTTCAGGACAGCTAAAGCTAAAGCTGTTCTGTAGAACAGGAAATTACACCATTCCCTTAACAACTTGTATTTTTGTGGGAGATTGTATCACCAAATCGATACTATTGTGTTCAGGTAGCGACAATTTAATTAAGGTTTCTTTTTTACTTTTATTATATCTATAACTTTGTTGTATCCCGTTATTTTGTTTATGATATCTTTAGGTACTTTCTTTACGACTTCCATTTTTATCTTCTGTACTCTCGATAAATTTTATCGTTTCATTTTTATTCTTCGTCTATTCAACCGCTCATAATTAACATTAGACAAACAAAATATACCAGAAGAACATAATCCATGACCAATTATTAAAATATAAGAACCTAAAAATCCCCAATAATTTATTGTTATTACCCCCCCAATTACTAATCTTATATGAGCAACGGAAGAATAAGCAATTAAAGACCATTTCTCTAAAAAATAAAAGGAGATTGGAACGGCAATTATAAAATAGAAAACTCTATTTTTTCTATAAAAGTACAACTAAGCGATGCTGATCTGCAATGCCTCGACTTCGTGAATGAGTGACGACCGTTTGTGGTTGAAGGCGTCATTCTTAACAAATTACATTTTATTTTGCAATGATAATTTTATTAATTATTTTATTTAAAAATATAACTTTTTAATTTTTGCCAAAATCTCTTTTGTTTTAATTGTATTAGGATTTTATAGAATAGTTAAAATAGTGATTTTATTTAAAGTGGTGATGACAAAAACACTCCGTGGATAGTCAGTTTTTTTTTCGTTAAATATATAGCCCTTACACATTGTACTGTCAAGGGACACTCGTATTTCTCGCACGTCCAAATATTACTTTTGTATCGAGAAAAAAATGTGTTCATATATAATCCAATCACTGCGTTATTGTATTCTTGGGTATAACAAATATTGTTTGTGATACTGTGAAATTTTCTTTATAACATAACACACATAATATAGGCTTTTTTTTCTTTATTTTTATTTTTTTCTAGTGTTGCATCCTATGTATCGCACATAGTGGTATAAGTAGAGGGAACCTAGTACTCTTAGAGACTTAGAGTTCCCCACGCACAGCGCAATTTTCGAAATATTGCATGTTGAGTGGTGGAATATGAGTAAAGAAATAAACATACTCGAAATAAATATGAACCTCAATATAAATACTAAACCAAAAGTCAATGGATTCAACATCCATTTGAGGGAATTAGTCTTTTAGCTCTAAGTCTCTAACTAAATACATTATGTATTTGTAAAGTTCAAAATTGGTTAGACTATGAAAAATATAGAACCGAGACAGGCTTGCATTAGCGGAGTGCTCAGTTTAGAGGGAACTATTTATCACACATTGAACAACTAAACTAGTCAATTTTGCGTATTCAGTATATATGATTCTTGTATATAAATTTATATATAAATAATATAATTTCATGATTTTATCTATTTATCTTTTTTTCAGCTTCACGCTGTATCCCGCACATAGCAGGGAAAGAAGGATTAATCCTAGGTTTAAGACACTCCGTTGATTGTATGTTGAGTGGCGGAATTTTTAATTAAATATTTGACTTCCTCGAGTAGGAATCGAACCCACAAACTCTCGCGTGGGAAACAAATGACCTTCTAGATTTCCTTTGACGACCGTTATATATGCGATACGGCGTGAAACAAAATAATAAATAATAATAAAAAAAACTTCATACCTAAGTACAATAATTCCAAGATATGAAGACACTCTATCAATTAATATTATTTACATGTCCATAAATGTCGTCGTAGAGCAAGGGCGAAACTGGGTTCGATTCCCGCTCTAGGGAATGAAATATTTAACATATTTACTTACAACAAAAACATAATTCAAATTAATTATCAAGTTAAAGTTATCAAATCTTTATAATAAAAGTCCAATCTCTAGAGAAAGTTGTAAGTACTACTACTGTAATCGATTAAATAAATGTCATTTTCCCATGAGATGAGTACCTGAGATATAATGGATGGTAACGTTTGCATCTCAGGTCAATAAAAGCTTTTTCACGTTCCACGTTGTATCTCGCATATAGCGAGATTATTGATTCGTGAAATTTAAACACTTCATTTCATTGCGTGTTGAGTGGCGTATCACAACACCGCGCTTTACCTTGTTTCGAAAGCGAGAAAATAAATATATCCAAAATTTTTATTCCCCTCTGTTATAATCGAACCCTCAACTATCGCACGCTTGTGCCCCTGCGCCACGACGGCCTCAGATATCTATTTAATAGTGCTTTAAAAACTATTCTGAGAAATTTTCAATATTTGCATAATTATTAAAACATAATTGCCAATTACTACCAACGATGTAGCTTTTAAGTTTATTAACATTTAAAGAGCAAAACTAAAAGTTCCACTTTCATATAAGCTCTCTTACATCGTTTCAATCTACTCACTTTAATTCGCGGTCATATCGCGGCGTGTGTCGGAGTTTTTGTTGTTAAAGTTAGATTGCGGGAAATATACCGCGGAAATTATATACGGCGGACCTTTGTTAGACATTTCAAAGTTTATACTTCTTGTTCAAAATAGGATTGTCTTTAGATTATTAGATTTATAGGTATCGCCCAGAGTAAATGATGACAAAAGATAGAAGTAACTTCTTAGTTTTGAGGTTTGAGCATGCGACTGTGGGACATGCACGTGACTGGTTGTGGGTTTGATTCATACTCGAGGGAAATATAAATTTTTGAAATTGAATTGAATTTTAGAAATTAATATTTTTATTTCTTAGCTTTGGTAACGAGGCAAAACGCGTTGTTGCGCCGCTATTCCGCCACTCAACAGGGAATGCTGCCAGGATTCGGCACTAATATGTAATAGCTATCATATACACAACGGAAACATGTTAATAGGAACTGAGTAACTCTAAGAACCTATTTAAAGGGATTAATTACGCTCATATGTGTGCGCATGTACCAAATAGAATGTTCTTTAAAAAAAAATGTTATCTAAAATGAAAAAGCTTGATAGCATTCTAACAATAATGTTTAAATATCTATTCTTTTCCATTTTGACAATATTTCGACTAGTTGTCGCTATGATGAATTTTGATTAAAAATAATAATAAAAATAATATTCGCAACGTTATGACAAGGATTGACGTAAGAATCATCAAACTGGGCCAAGGCATTTGGTCTCTACAACGCCTTCTTGCCAACATATGCCTTCTTTGCTTCGCACAATCGAAAAAAACTAGTTTTGTCGTGCGCTGCTACATTATATGAAGAGGTACTATTTAGGTACTGACTCCATCATCAGACCAGCTCGTTGAAACATTACTGTATTATATCAGCGAAGTTTTCGTATAACTATTAAGTTTCATGATAATACATATTACAAGTGGGTCCAAATTCAGTATCTAAGACTTTACATAATTAGAAGTTCATCGTGTAAAACTAAACCCAAACCCTAACTTTACTTATATTTGTGGTCCAGTTATTTTATTTAGTAAATAAGAGGAGACTGGTCACTAAAATAGTAATGTGAGCCTATTTCCACTACTTCCGAATCTCGGTAACACAGCTTGAAAACACACAACGTGAAAAATTGCGGAACTATAGAGGTCGTCGTTTGGCAGGGGTACAAGCGTGTGACTGTAATCGCAACGGTTACGGGTTCTTTTATTTTGGTGGAACGTTTATTATTTAATAATATTTTTATTTTTTTCGCTCTGGTACCAAGGCAAAAACGCGGTTGTTGAGTTCCGCCCAAACACGCAAATGCATTAAAAAATGTGGTGCCTTAACGCTAGGTTCCTTCTGCCTATCACGCTATATGCAGGATGCAACGTGAAGTTGAAAATAACTATACAATTGAACTAGGCTGCAGAAAAAGAACATTTATCAGTATCCCAATGGTATAGAAGACAACTTATAAATCACGCTTACCGACAGTTACTTTTACCTCTCTTGATTAAACACATGAAAAATATGAAAAATAATAAAAAAAATTGGAAAGAAAAACTAGAACTACATGTACGTTATTTAGCATACATATGTTTTTGCAAACAATATGAAAAAGATAATTTTATTATCCATTTCTTTGAATGAAGATTAATGTACACTTTGTGAACGTTTCAATGCATGCGTTTCATGTATCAGGTGGGCGCTGTTTTCCTCTAGTATGTACAATTCTGTATTATTATAAGAAAAAAAATCTTACCATCTTCGGAGTGTAACTGACATCCCACCCTACACTCAATAAAAATATTTAAATAACAATTTTTAATATTTTATTATGGCTCGTGATACGTCTAATATAGTTAGAACTCTTTCGTAGTGATCGTAAGTAATCCGAGATCTTTTAGAGATTCAGAGGTAACAATATAAATATTAAATGTACAATAAGTTTTAATATAAATACAAATAAAAAGATATTATGATAAATAAAAATGTCATTGTCTGTCCGTTTCATTCTCTCGTGATATTTCTAAAGAAATATCGTAGACGTCCTATCCTCCTCTCTGTTATACCCAGTCATTACTGATAGTTATAACTAAGGGGGGATAGTGAGTGGCCCCCGCACCCGCCACTTACCGTGGATTCCGGCCATTCGGCTCTGAACCCTCCGGGACGGATCGGAATAGTTAATATTTGTGATTCTTATAATGGAAAAACCATAATCGCAAAAAGCGAAAAGGTCAATTATTCTGATGCAAAGACCGAAGTCTAATATACATACTTGCAATGGAATTGAGATTATTATATGTAGGGCCGTAGCCATAATTATATAACATATATCTCTCTGCTTCACATATCAGATCGAACTCCCTACCGCTAGGGCGGCCGATTATGTGAATCCACTTCAGTTTGTTTTCTTTAGAGGGCATTACATTAATATACCCATTTTTATATATTTCATATTATAATTATTCTGATGCAAAGACCGAAGTCCTAATATACATACTTGCAATGGAGTTGAGATTTATTATATGTAGGCCGTAGCCCATAATTATATAACATATAACTCTCTGCTTCACATATCAGATCGAACTCACTACCGCTAGGCGGCCGATCATGTGAATCCACTTCAGTTTGTTTCTTTAGAGGGGCATTACATTTATATACCTATTTAACTTTCGTGTATCTTTCTTATAACTATATATTTACTAATCGTATCTTAATAATATTCAATTCTGTACGTATAATGTGACGTGTTTAATGTTTCTTATTTCCGTATGAATTCGTTAATATAGTATAATTCGTATTATAATTATTAACTTCGTGCTCTTATTATATTCGTGCCCTCGTTTCAATATTAATATAATTTATATTCACTGTTATTGTAACGCCTCTTTTAAACAGAACCGTCGTAGAATAACACGCACAGCACACACCCTGCAGCTGTTTGTCTGAACTGACACTAGACTCAGAGTTGTGGGAATGTAATATAGAAATCATTAATTGAAAATACTCAGTTATCGCTAGGACAGCCAGCGACTCCAAGTAGACATGATTCTACTACCAGTTCAGTAAAGAACCTCAGTGCTGAGAAGAACTGGCGGAAGAAACTCAGCAGCAGAATCCAACACTACTAAAGCAATTCGCTTATACCAAATATGCCAGCACCAGTGACGCCCGGCTATATATTATAAGTATGTTAGACAAACAAGCGGACACTACTATATATGTACACCAGAGTGCTGGGACATAAAACGGCACCACACACCCGTGCGAGACAGGCGGACACTGCTACATACACCAGTACCAGGACATAAAGCAGCATCACACACCTATCCATCATACACCAAGTGTTAACATTGAGGCACCGCAAGGCACCGCGAAACTATCTAAATATAATATATATAAAATTAAATGCCACGGCAATTCACTTAGCCAAGCACATTAGTACCAACGAAGCCAAGCAGCAGTCGGTTGTGACTTTAATATTAGTTAATACTAAAACAAGGGTCAATGAACTCTAACAGTCGTATAAATCGTAAATAATTAATATTTGGTTAATGTCTAATGTCTATTATATTTAATTAAAGTAATATAATAAATATTGAAAGATTACTTTTATTGTAGGACATTAAACAGACTCATATTTATATAATATTTATAAATTGTAAATATATATTTTGATATAATAGTTTTATATCATATTATAAATTATACTATTATATTTATATTTCCTTTTATAAAACTCAGCAGCAGAATCCAACACTACTAAAGCAATTCGCTTATATCAAATATGCCAGCACCAGTGACGCCCGGCTATATATTATAAGTATGTCGTCGACATCAGTCGATTGACGCATTATATTATCTCCGATAAAACCAAGTGTTAGACAAACAAGCGGACACTACTACATACACCAGAGTTCCAGGACATAAAATAGCATCGCGCACCCGTATGCGACGGGCGGACACTACTACATACACCAGAGCTCCAGGACATAAAATAGCATCGCACACCTATCCATCACACACCAAGTGTTAACGTTGACGCACCGCAAGGCACCGCGAAACTATCTAAATATAATATATATAAAATTAAATGCCACGGCAATTCACTTAGCCAAGCACATTAGTACCAACGAAGCCAAGCAGTAGTCGGTTCTGACTATAATATTAGTTAATACTAAAACAAGGGTCAATGAACTCTAACAGTCGTATAAATCGTAAATAATTAATATTTGGTTAATGTCTAATGTCTATTTTATTTAATTAAAGTAATATATAAAAAATATTGAAAGATTACTTTTATTGTAGGACATTAAACAGACTCATATTTATATGATATTTATATAATATATACTAAAACAAGGGTCAATGAACTCTAACAGTCGTATAAATCGTAAATAATTAATATTTGGTTAATGGCTAATGTCTAGTATATTTAATTAAAGTAATATATAAAACATATTGAAAGATTACTTTTATCGTAGGACATTAAACAGACTGATATTTATATAATATTTATAAATTGTAAATATATATTTTGATATAATAGTTTTACATCATATTATAAATTATACTATTATATGTATATTTCCTTTTATAGTAACATGTTAAATATTTATTAATATATATAGAAATTACATTTATAAGCTATTATAATTCACCAAACCTATTTAACTTTCATTTCACAATTCCCATACACGCTTCTAACGAAGATGGCGGCAGGCATTCTGCGTACATTAATATAATTGTAATTTTATATACCTCATAAAAACAACTTCTTGTATTTATTTCCATTTACTATATAAATAATATTTATCTCTGGATATTGACGGAATTAATATCACTCTTCTTTATTTTAATAATAATGTATTAAAAACTTACCGACGAAGTATTTCAATACAAACAATCGTAAATAATGAAAGCACTTATAACTTATCTTAGCAACCTCAAATACTTATATCACAATTGAAAACACAATCTCACATGCTTTTAATATACATTAAATATAACTAGATATATGTTAATTATAAATTAAAACTTCTCTAAACATTTAAAACATGCATCCTTCCTCAGACGCGTCCGCCATCTCCCCACTCTTTCTTTTTTCTTTCCTTTCTCTTTCCTTGACTTTGACGTGGACAGTAGCTTATTCAGCCAACATGATATTTTACTATAATTAAAATATTAATTATGTTATTATTTATTTTAAATTATAATACATAGCGTTTCATTATAATTATTAAATTATTTTTAATAAATATATTTTATATCTGAGTATTTTACCTACGGTATATTACGTCACTTCAATATTACTTGTGAACGGAACGCGTAATTAAATAACTGAACTAAACTATTATTTATAAGATTGTATTTATCTTAAGCTATAATTAAATAATATTATAATTTATATTTATAATATTTTTTTATAAATGTTTTTTTTTTAAACTAATTATATTATTTACCAACATAATTTAGTTCTGGTATGGATCGTTACAGGAGTCGTAGTGTAGTAAATGTATAAATATAAAAGAGGTGGATTCCCACATAATTACCACTTTAAATAGGTAGGCAGAGAAACACTTACTGTTAAGACATTAAACTTAGTGACAAGAGTAAGGATCCGTCCTTATTTTCCATTCAATTTTCGGAACATTGCATGTTCAGTGGCGGAACCCACTGCCTTGCTTTGACTACCAGAGCAGGGTTAATAAGTAATTTTAATAATGGGAATCGAATCCACAGTCGCGTTTAGTCAAAACTATATTTTAATACTAGCGGCCCGCCCACGGCTTCGCGCGCTTAAAATACATGATTATTGATTTAAGCAGAATTGATTGACAACTATAATAAAATAAAATAAATAAATAAATCAGCTTCACGCTGTATCCCGCACACAGCAGGGTAGGCAGAGGGAACCTAGTGTTAAGACACTCTGTTCCCCACTTTCTGCCGAATTCTGGAGGCATTGCGTGTTGAGTGGCAGTACTCAACGCCGCGCTTAACCTCGACATCAGAGCGAAGAAATGGAAATATAAATTTAAGTAAATATTTCATCTCCTCGAGTGGGGATCGAACCCACAACCAGTCGGTTTTGCAGTCACACCTCGTGCCGCTGCGCCACGACTCGCCTCACACCCTATAATAGAATGACAAACAAATATAAAGACAACATACAACAACATATATAATATAAAGACAACTATAATGACTTCTAATATGATTTTTTGTTACTTTAATCTGTAATATTCTATTATGATTTTTTTACGACATTATCGTAACTTGATAAGTTCTTTGATTTTCACGATTGTTACACATTTTAAATAAAACTATTTTAACCGGATTAATCGCGTATATTTTGTATTTTTATACATTTTTGGAAACCCGACGTTTCGAACACTTTGCAGTAGTCCGTGGTCACGGGTAGACTGAGGTGGCATTTGTCTGTCAGTTGACATAATTATTATATCAAACTACCGCCAACGATTTCTTAATTGCCTCGCGTACTGCCCTGGATTCCTGCAGAATGAGCTGATAGTATCTTGCCCTCTGGTATGGTGGGTTTGAGACTTTAATGATTTTATGAGTGGGTCCCAGGTGGTAGAAAGTTTCCAGCCATCCTCTCTATTGAAATTAGGATGTTTTGTATTTCAATAGCCTCGCGGATCATTCTAGGAATGTATCTGTTTTCCTTAGCGAGGATTTGTGGTTTATCAAACCTAATGTAGTGGCTGGGTTTATCCACAGTATGCTCACACACAGCTGACTTCGATACATGCCCATTCTTGATGTCGGAGATGTGTTCTTTCACCCTCACCCCGATGCTTCTCTTTGTTTGACCGATGTATGATAAGCCACAGTCACAGTCTAATTTGTATACACCTGCACTCTGTAAAGGAATATTACTTTTCACTGGTCTCAAGAATTGGCTCACTTTCTTGTTAGGCTTGAATATGGTTTTTATGGAAGCTCTTCTTAAGATGTTGCCAATCCTGTCTGTAACCCCCTTCACATATGGTAGAAATGCCGGCTGTCTCTCTACTGTGGGTGGCTTGTTGGTCTTCTGACATCTTAAGTTAGCTAACAATGAAACCATGGTCAGTTTTGATGTCCAGTCGCTGTTCACCAGTATTCCCATCAAGGACTGCATCGAGATTGTCAAGAGGAAGCTAGAGGATAACAATATGCCTATAGAATATCTTGAACTTTTGGAACACTGCCTCACATCTGGATATCTTATGTTCAAGCAAGATTTCTATTTACAAATAGATGGCATTGCTATGGGTTCGCCTGTGTCCCCGGTAATAGCAGATATATACATGGAGGACTTTGAGGAGATGGCTCTTAGCTCTGCACCCTGTCTACCTAGGATATATAAGCGGTACGTAGATGACACTTTCACCATTTTACCTACGGACAGTATTTATATATTCTTAAACCATCTCAATTCTATTAATGACAACATTAAATTTACAGTAGAATTACAGGCAAATAATTCCCTAGCTTTTCTTGATATTTTAGTCATAAGAAATCCCAATGGCACAATAGGCCACACAGTATATAGGAAACCCACGCACACCAATAGATACCTCAATGGTGAATCTCACCATCACCCTACACAGTTATCTACCGTTGGCAAATCTTTGTTTCAGAGAGCCCACCACCTCTGCGACGCTGAACACCTAGGGGACGAGCTTCGCCAGGTGAAGAATACCCTTCACCAGAACAAGCTGCCAGTTCCCCGCCAGCGTTGTCAGAAGACCAACAAGCCACCCACAGTAGAGAGACAGCCGGCATTTCTACCATATGTGAAGGGGGTTACAGACAGGATTGGCAACATCTTAAGAAGAGCTTCCATAAAAACCATATTCAAGCCTAACAAGAAAGTGAGCCAATTCTTGAGACCAGTGAAAAGTAATATTCCTTTACAGAGTGCAGGTGTATACAAATTAGACTGTGACTGTGGCTTATCATACATCGGTCAAACAAAGAGAAGCATCGGGGTGAGGGTGAAAGAACACATCTCCGACATCAAGAATGGGCATGTATCGAAGTCAGCTGTGTGTGAGCATACTGTGGATAAACCCAGCCACTACATTAGGTTTGATAAACCACAAATCCTCGCTAAGGAAAACAGATACATTCCTAGAATGATCCGCGAGGCTATTGAAATACAAAAACATCCTAATTTCAATAGAGAGGATGGCTGGAAACTTTCTACCACCTGGGACCCACTCATAAAATCATTAAAGTCTCAAACCCACCATACCAGAGGGCAAGATACTATCAGCTCATTCTGCAGGAATCCAGGGCAGTACGCGAGGCAATTAAGAAATCGTTGGCGGTAGTTTGATATAATAATTATGTCAACTGACAGACAAATGCCACCTCAGTCTACCCGTGACCACGGACTACTGCAAAGTGTTCGAAACGTCGGGTTTCCAAAAATGTATAAAAATACAAAATATACGCGATTAATCCGGTTAAAATAGTTTTATTTAAAATTATCGTAACTTCTGTAAGAATTTTTGATTGTTTCGAACTAAAAAATATGACCAATGTCGATATTTGATATTCATAAAATATACATAAAGCTAATTATTTATTATATATATACATATATATATATATATATATATATATATATATATATATATATATATATATATATATATATATATATATATATATATATATATATATTGTAACATTACGTTCTTTTTACCTATGTTATGTTTTTTAAAGCTCTGTTAAATGTGCTGATGTCACTTAATAATTGTACTGCTTCAGAAACAGTCTTAAATGTAAAATTATTAATTTTTTTAAGGATTCATAATATTCTTTTTAAAATAACTGTAATGTTTGCATATTAACTCCTGTTTGCATATTATTAGATAAATGAATAATTGGTAAATATGTAGTTATTACAGAGTACACGTAGAAAGAATGTTTTTAGGCATTTTTATATAGATTTATTTCAAACGAACGAACGAACCAAAAAATCTATGTATTTACTTGATATTTCTTTGAAGATCAAATCGTTCTTTATCTCTGTGTTGAATTAATTACGATTTAAACTTTACTGTTACGATTTATGAAGGTAATCTCTACTAACAATTCAATTTTGTTTACTTAAAATAAATAAATCAGCTTCACGCTGTATCCCGCAGGGCAGAGGGAACCTAGTGTTAAGACACTCCGTTCCCCACTTTCTGCCGAATTCTGGAGGCATTGCTTGTTGAGTGGCAGAACTCAACGCCGCGCTTAACCTCGCCACCAGAACGAAGAAATGGAAATATAAATTTAAGTTAATATTTCATCTCCTCGAGTGGGGATCGAACCCACAACCAGTTGGTTTTACAGTCACACTTCTTGCCGCTGCGCCACGACTGGCCTTGTTTACTTTATTGTATAAAATATTGTATAATAGTGCTTCAAAAATATATATTTTTATCAACAGTCATATAATCAAGACGTTTCGAATGTCATTCTTTAGCCAGGGTCATACCAGCGCGATTTCTATATAACATTCGCTGGCAAGCTAATGCCTTGAGTTCATTCAAATGACGATAACTTTTTTTTTAATGAACCGATTTTGATGAACCAAACTTTAGAACCTAAATTGAGTTAAAACAAAGCAATTGGTGAAATTTTCAAGTAAATGGGTTCAGTAGTTTGAGAGAAAAATGCGGACAACAATATGTCGACAGACAGACAGACAGACAGACAGACAGACAGACAGACAGACAGACAGACAGACAGACAGACAAGAAATTCAAAAAAAATCTTTTTGCTTTCTATTAGTCTTTTTAAGTGTCCCTCTATCCATTTCAGTCAAAATTACTAAATGTACAGACAAAATATTTTTACTGTCTTATTATATATAGAGATAAGGCAAGAGGCCGTGGTGACGCAGTGACAAATCGTTTGCCTGTAAACGTGGGGATGTGGATCTGATTACCACATGGGAAATGAAATATTTTTCTGGTAGAACACTGAGCGCAGCATTGTTGAAGTTCGTTTATTCAACACACAATGTCTCGAAAGTTGCTCGCTGCTGAGTCTGGAAGACTGAGTGTTTTAACACTAGATACCTCTGCCTTTTCTGCTACAACGCAAAGAAAAACTAGAAAAACAATAAAAATAAATATTTTGTTCACAATTTAACGAAGTGTATGCAGGCTACATACCTACGCGGTGTATTTCCAACCAAATGACTTAATCTCTGGGAGCGTAATGAAGTCGATTCATGGGAATACAGTCGTTACGCGGAATTACTTTTATTATGCCGATTTATGTTCTCTTACAATGAAATTTCGATGTTTAATAACATAGAACCAGTTGTATCGGTGGCTTTGTACTTAATGAAAATAACTATAAATAAATTAAATTAAATTAAATTAGCTTCACGCTGTATCCCGCACACAGCAGGGCAGGCAGAGGGAATCTAGTGAACATATCAGTGTCATGTGGAGAACATTACGCCCAATTTTTCAGACGTTGCATGGTACAACTCAACATTGCGCTTTGTCTTCCTAAAGAAATGAAAATAATTAATATCGCCATTTTCATCATTATTATGTATGAAATTTTTAGTAATAATACTACATAAGACATAAGTCATAGTCATGCCTGCATAGTCTGCCTGCTAAGTGCGGGATATAGAGTAAAGTTGAGAGAAAGCAATTTATATACAAAATCTATAATTTATATACTCGGAAAACGAAGGAAAATATTTAAAGATCCAAAAAATATGTTATTACGACACAAATCGAACTGACTACCTATTTCCTCCAGTCCGTAACAAATAAACCAACACGCAAAATGAACCTCCCCATCATTTAGATGATATTTGTGACGTATCTTCTCTAACGACTCGTCTCGCTCTCAGAGAGGAAATAAGAGCTCATAATGTAACCAAGATTACCTCAGAACGTTATTTATAAATATAATAAGATTTTTTTCTTGTTATAATAAAGTGTTGTTGACTTCTATTAGAAGGGTGTGGATTTTAATTTGAGTTGAAGATACATTGAAAATGTCATTACTTTCTTGGTATAAATCGTAAATGCAAAAAAACCAGTCAAGTGCGAGTCCGAAGTCATCGTAGGACTAAATTTGCGGGCGAATGCTCTTATTTTGTATAAGATTAACTATAAAATAATTATTATTTTCGTATAAAATACCCATAAAGGAGAATGAAACTTTTGGGCCGTCACGTAAAGAATTGAGATGTGATCTAAAAAATTACAATTTTTATTTTTATTTTTAGAATAGCAAATAATAAATTAATTGACATTCTGGAAGTGGAGAAAAATGAAAAAAAATAAGATTTAGATCCTTAATCGATTAAAATCATAGATGTGACAGCTGATTGACAATCACGCTGATTGTCTTATGATTTTTTGCATTTTTGCTTCTGTTTGTCATCGCAAAATCAGGCCATTAAATAAAAACATTAAAAAAAAACATTTGCTTCTGTCATTACGTTCGTGTCATAACGCATCGACATTTTGAATGTTTTCCCGTTTGTTTGATATTTTCAACGGCTACTGTTTTGTTTTTCTCGGATTTTGACTCTGCCTACTTTGTACGACCCTCGCTTCCCCACTGGACTCTGAAATATTTTGGATCTTACGACCGCCACGCTATGGATATGAATCGCTGTGTGAATTGTGGGATAGCCAATGGACACTGCAATACCCTAGTCCAACGACCTTTAGACGATGAAAACCACCACAACCTGGTTACTTAGAGGTGTGATATAATCCCGACATAAAAGCAGGAAAATATATTTCTGTTACATTTTAGTTGACAGCTTTCTAAATTTAAATGAAACTATTTTAACCGGATTAATCGCGTATATTTGGTACTTTTATACATTTTTGGAAACCCGACGTTTCGAACACTTTGCAGTAGTCCGTGGTCACGGGTAGACTGAGGTGGCATTCGTCTGTCAGTTGACATAATTATTATATCAAACTACCGCCAACGATTTCTTAATTGCCTCGCGTACTGCCCTGGATTCCTGCAGAATGAGCTGATAGTATCTTGCCCTCTGGTATGGTGGGTTTGAGACTTCAATGATTTTATGAGTGGGTCCCAGGTGGTAGAAAGTTTCCAGCCATCCTCTCTATTGAAATTAGGATGTTTTTGTATTTCAATAGCCTCGCGGATCATTCTAGGAATGTATCTGTTTTCCTTAGCGAGGATTTGGGGTTTATCAAACCTAATGTAGTGGCTGTGTTTATCCACAGTATGCTCACACACAGCTGACTTCGATACATGCCCATTCTTGATATCAGAGATGTGTTCTTTCTTCTATTTCTATTGTAAATTTAATATTGTAATGACAATATTAAATTTACAATAGAATTACAGGCAAATAATTCCCTAGCTTTTCTTGATGTTTTAGTCATAAGAAATCCCAATGGCACAATAGGCCACACAGTATATAGGAAACCCACGCACACCAATAGATACCTCAATGGTGAATCTCACCATCACCCTACACAGTTATCTACCGTTGGCAAATCTTTGTTTCAGAGAGCCCACCACCTCTGCGACGCTGAACACCTAGGGGACGAGCTTCGCCAGGTGAAGAATAGCCTTCATCAGAACAAGCTGCCAGTTCCCCGCCAGCGTTGTCAGAAGACCAACAAGCCACCCACAGTAGAGAGACAGCCAGCATTTCTTCCATATGTGAAGGGGGTTACAGACAGGATTGGCAACATCTTAAGAAGAGCTTCCATAAAAACCATATTCAAGCCTAACAAGAAAGTGAGCCAATTCTTGAGACCAGTAAAAAGTAATATTCCTTTACAGAGTGCAGGTGTATACAAACTAGACTGTGACTGTGGCTTATCATACATCGGTCAAACAAAGAGAAGCATCGGTGTTAGGGTGAAAGAACACATCTCTGATATCAAGAATGGGCATGTATCGAAGTCAGCTGTGTGTGAGCATACTGTGGATAAACACAGCCACTACATTAGGTTTGATAAACCCCAAATCCTCGCTAAGGAAAACAGATACATTCCTAGAATGATCCGCGAGGCTATTGAAATACAAAAACATCCTAATTTCAATAGAGAGGATGGCTGGAAACTTTCTACCACCTGGGACCCACTCATAAAATCATTGAAGTCTCAAACCCACCATACCAGAGGGCAAGATACTATCAGCTCATTCTGCAGGAATCCAGGGCAGTACGCGAGGCAATTAAGAAATCGTTGGCGGTAGTTTGATATAATAATTATGTCAACTGACAGACGAATGCCACCTCAGTCTACCCGTGACCACGGACTACTGCAAAGTGTTCGAAACGTCGGGTTTCCAAAAATGTATAAAAGTACCAAATATACGCGATTAATCCGGTTAAAATAGTTTCATTTAAAATGTGTAATAATCGTGAAAATCAAAGAACTTATTATGTGAACCAGTACGGACTGGAAAACGCGAATAAAATACGTCGATTTGAGTATCTAAAAACAAAACGTGCAAGATATTTAACATCGATTAATTTCTTAAAAAGGTGCCGTGATAATAATCTCATACCAACTTGTGTACAAATCGCGCCGAAAAAAGACATAAAATATTGCAAAAAGATACTCAATCAGGCAAGTAAAAAATTATTATGTCAACTGATTAAAGAACACCGTTATGATTTAAATCGTTTCGACGAACAAATAAAAGCCTTAAGCAATGATATCGAGACGTGTTTTTCTAAGACAGATTTCCATCAATGTGTAGAATTTACTAATAAACGCGCGCAAAATAAATATAATCAATATAAAATTAGACAAATTCGAAAGTACCATAATCTCGAATTAAAATCCGAACGGAAAAATGTCTATGGTAACGCCGTAACCTCTACACAGACAACACAAACGTCAGTTGTCAATCTGTCAAAACAAACTTTAGATGATTCGACTATTGAAGTACTAAATAAAGGTTTTAACTTTGCGCCGGCGCCTAGAAAAATACCTATCGAGGAAATAATAACTAACGTTGAGGACTGTTTATATAAAAACCAGATTTTGAAGGAAGATTCTGAAGTTATTCGCCAAGATATATCATCTTTACTGCGCCGTAGTAAACCACCTAAATCAAATCTTTCTCGTGATGAATCTCGAGCTCTTAGTAAACTACGAAAAAACGAGGATATAACAGTCCTCAAAGCCGATAAAGGTAACGCGACGGTTATACTAGACACCGACGAGTATATACAAAAAATGTCAATATTGCTATCGGATCAAAAAACTTATAAAATTGTTGATAAAGACCCTACAACAAAAATACTTAAAAATACATCCGATTTGATCAAAAAACACGCGAAAACATTACATCTTGACATTAAATCTCTCGTGCCTAGCTGTGTAAAACCTCCAAAGTTGTATGGGTTACCAAAAATACACAAAAAAGATGTACCTTTTCGACCAATAGTCAGCCAAATCGATACGCCGACGTATAAACTGGCTCAACATGTCGCCAAAGTACTTTCTCCACTGCGTGGCCACACAACATCTTATGTCAGGGACTCTTACCATTTTGTTAGCGGACTGAAAGATCTTAAGTTAGCTAACAATGAAACCATGGTCAGTTTTGATGTCCAGTCGCTGTTCACCAGTATTCCCGTCAAGGACTGCATCAAGATTGTCAAGAGGAAGCTAGAGGATAACAATATGCCTATAGAATATCTTGAACTTTTAGAACATTGCCTCACATCTGGATACCTTATGTTCAATCAAGAATTCTATTTACAAATAGATGGCATTGCTATGGGTTCGCCCGTGTCCCCGGTAATAGCAGATATATACATGGAGGACTTTGAGGAGATGGCTCTTAGCTCTGCACCCTGTCTACCTAGGATATATAAGCGGTACGTAGATGACACTTTTACCATTTTACCTACGGACAGTATTTATATATTCCTAAACCACCTCAATTCTATTAATGACAATATTAAATTTACAATAGAATTACAGGCAAATAATTCCCTAGCTTTTCTTGATGTTTTAGTCATAAGAAATCCCAATGGCACAATAGGCCACACAGTATATAGGAAACCCACGCACACCAATAGATACCTCAATGGTGAATCTCACCATCACCCTACACAGTTATCTACCGTTGGCAAATCTTTGTTTCAGAGAGCCCACCACCTCTGCGACGCTGAACACCTAGGGGACGAGCTTCGCCAGGTGAAGAATAGCCTTCATCAGAACAAGCTGCCAGTTCCCCGCCAGCGTTGTCAGAAGACCAACAAGCCACCCACAGTAGAGAGACAGCCAGCATTTCTTCCATATGTGAAGGGGGTTACAGACAGGATTGGCAACATCTTAAGAAGAGCTTCCATAAAAACCATATTCAAGCCTAACAAGAAAGTGAGCCAATTCTTGAGACCAGTAAAAAGTAATATTCCTTTACAGAGTGCAGGTGTATACAAACTAGACTGTGACTGTGGCTTATCATACATCGGTCAAACAAAGAGAAGCATCGGTGTTAGGGTGAAAGAACACATCTCTGATATCAAGAATGGGCATGTATCGAAGTCAGCTGTGTGTGAGCATACTGTGGATAAACACAGCCACTACATTAGGTTTGATAAACCCCAAATCCTCGCTAAGGAAAACAGATACATTCCTAGAATGATCCGCGAGGCTATTGAAATACAAAAACATCCTAATTTCAATAGAGAGGATGGCTGGAAACTTTCTACCACCTGGGACCCACTCATAAAATCATTGAAGTCTCAAACCCACCATACCAGAGGGCAAGATACTATCAGCTCATTCTGCAGGAATCCAGGGCAGTACGCGAGGCAATTAAGAAATCGTTGGCGGTAGTTTGATATAATAATTATGTCAACTGACAGACGAATGCCACCTCAGTCTACCCGTGACCACGGACTACTGCAAAGTGTTCGAAACGTCGGGTTTCCAAAAATGTATAAAAGTACCAAATATACGCGATTAATCCGGTTAAAATAATTTCATTTAAAATGTGTAATAATCGTTGACAGCTTTCGTAGAGGAAGGGAAGCTATTGCTATGAAATACTGCAATTGTATTGTAGGAAGACGAATGGTAGGCTACTGTGCTCATGTTATGAGTATTATATATATAAGGTACCATACCTTAGTTGGGCTAGATACCAAAATAATTTAGTTCCACCTGCACTCTTCTTAGATGACATTTTAATAATAGATAATAGAAGAAGAATAAAATATTCATTAAAATGTGTTTTATTTATAAATAATAAACATTAATGCTTATACAACTCAGTAATCACATATTTTATAGAAGTTGATATTCAAGAAATTGTGCTGCGAACTTAACCTCACTTTTATCAAATCTCTAATAACTCAGCCCTCAGATTGTCAAAATTTATATAGTTTTCAAGGAGGGAATGATGTACCTAAATCTATTAAATCCTACCATTTTCATATCTTTACATTCTGGGCCCAAAAATGTATGGAATAGTTTCAGTCTCCTTTTCTTTCTTCGTATTTTCTCTTTTATTTGTATGACTTTATTTTAAGTTATTACTTTGTGCCAAATTTCGTACCTGTACCTCTACTGTAAGTACCCAATAGGTATTAAATACGCGGCAAGTTTCATACCTACATAATGTAGTAACAACAATGCATGTGCTCGTATCTTTTGATCGCGTTTACTCGATTTGACTCTAAGGAACCGTAGACCTACATATGTAGACAGACGGACGGATTATAACAATGAAAGGTAAAATTTAAAGTAAGATCATTGTGACGCATTGTGATAGTGTCCGAAATTAAGACCCTAGAACAGTGTCTGATTGATGGTTGAGAGTTCAATTTCTATTTCGTTAGCACGCTAAATCCCACATGTCTATAGCAAGTTACGCAAAAAAAACCTTGTATTACACACTTCAATCTTTACTTATGTCTCAATTTCACACTACGTGTTGACTAGTAGAACTCAACGCCGCGCTTTGCCTAGCGAAGAAATGGGAAGATAAATTTCAACTTAATATTTCAGAAATCATAAATCATATTGTTATCAGAGAGAGGAAACGAAATTATTAAAAAAACACTCCCCGAGTAGGATTCAAACCCACAACTGTCACATTTGCAGTATCAAAAAATAATGTACGAAATAAATTTTCTGTTACTCAAATTCAATATCCGTAGACGCTACACGAACACGATCGTAAAACGGGGCATCTAGTTCGGTCGAATGTACAGTATTTAGTGGTTATTTAGCTAAAGTTGCGGTTGTGGTTATGGTAAAGCTATTTAAATAGATATTATAATACTTTCGTTAAATTATAAAGCTCAATTTTTTATATTTTTTTGAGACTAATATAAGAAATGACGTTATCCATTGTCAGACACTTAGCATGGTTATAACTCTTTCCAGATACCCTCAAATCTTATAAGTTATAAGCGCCTACGAACATATAAGGAGCAAATAATATTTTTTACACTTTAGTATAATAGGATTTGTAGGCACTTGTAATTTAGAGGGGATTAAAACTATACTATGGACAACGCTGCTGGCAATGGGCAAAGTCATTTGTAATATTATTCCCAAGAAAATATAAAAAAATGAGCTTTACAATTTTACGACACTTAGGTAGTATTTTTGCATTTTAGTTACCTAATAACTGCCAAAGGAACCATCACCCAAGCCCCATATTCTCTGATAGTCCTTACCAGTGTTGTGTGAGTGTGCACAGAAACTTTTAGATTTTATTAAATAGCAAAGATCTGGCTACTATCAGCTGTTAGGTGTTAAGAGTTCCATTTGAAAAAGATTAACATTTTTTAAGTATTGTTCTATATTTACGAAAGAAAAATATTATTTTAGAAACCATAAAATTTTAAAAGCCAAATTTGAACCGGTACATTGAATCGCAATCCTCAAACACGTGTTTACTCAAAGAACTAATAGATTAGTGGTTACACTTGGGCGGTTTTCAAGAGGCGCCAATTGAAATCCTGCTACGTCATCTAAAATGTATTTCTTTTTTCTAAGCGTAGAATAATAATAAAAAATTCTACAAATATGATGATAGTTCGTATATTTTTATGTATGATGCATTTTTTTATGAACCATCCCCATTTCCCGTCCAATGTCTAGACACTATTGAGCGTATTGAGTGTAGGAACTAAAGGCTGCGCTTTGTCTTGTTACTAAGTGAAAAAAATAATTCATTCCTTTAAGACGGAATCGAACCTACAACCGTCCTATTTACAGTCAGACTGCGTCTACGAATGGTTGATATAATATATTAACATATTTTTGACCTTAATAAAGGACAATTTATTCGTTACATTAACCTCAAACCTGTGGGTTATGACTCTATGAGAGATGTGACATATTAGTATCAATCAAGAAGGACAATATCTTTTTTCTTCAACCGGACGAAGTTATGGTGGCACTTACGCAATATAATATGTTTAATACTAGCTGTCTATTCTAATCGGAGGTTAGCGTGTTTTGTTTTTTATTTTTTCTGGCCGTCGTGACGCGGCATATCGTATAATAGTAAGTTCATTTCTTACTCAAAGACATGATTATAAACGAGAACAAATATGTACATATAGAGAAAGAAACAAAGTGCAGCGTTGTGTGAAAGTGGAGAACGTGAAAAACGGAATATTTTAACACTAGATTTCTTTAGACTACTATGAATTATATTAATATAGGTGCTTATGGCGTTGGTATTGTCTCTCTACATGTTGCATTTCGAGGTCAGAGAGTGAACACTGGTAAAAATAGAAGTAAATTTTAGAAAAAGTAAGATCTAACCCAAAACAAAATCACTACATATTTTTCTTTTAAACACTGTAAAGAATAATAATAATAGACGAAACTTTGTCCCAAAAATTTCAGAAGAAATACTAATTTGTATTTTATTGTCTATTGACGTAAATTAGTAAATCCTACAACCATTTACGTTGAGACCGTCATGGCGCAGGGCCACAAGGGCATGAGGGTAACGCGGCGGTTGTGGGTTCGATCGCCACTCGAAAGAATGCATTATTATTTATTATTATATTCATGTCTTCGCTCTGGCACCAAGGAAAAGCTCGGCGTCGAATTCTACCATTCAATACGCAATGTTTCTAATTTTTTTTTCAGAAAGTGATTAATGGAGAGTCTTATCACTAGGTTACTTGTGCCTACCCTGCTGTGGGTGGGATACAGCGTGAAACTTTGAATTTATTATTATTTTCCTTTACGTTGGTAAGTTTGTTCTTACCAACGTGAAGGAAAATATAAATAATAATAAATATGCAAACAGAGCCTATCTTTGTTACATACATAATAAACTGAAATTAAAATCAATTTTAATAGAAATTCGTCAAATGGAATTATATTTTCAATCTACACGTATTTGAATGTTATCAAGTATCTGGTTCTAATTCTCACTTCTATCTTTCTTAGCCTCAGATATAAAAAGGTACAAAAAGCAAATACACATTAAAATCACGTTATTAAAGTTTCATACTAAGTTATACTGCGCTTTGAAATAATTATGTTAATTTATTATAGGATATAATCGGATTATATTATTATTAACGAGTAGTGTTTAGATCAGTCTAGTTAATGTTAATTAATTAATTAACCTGACTGTATCGACCGCGACGTCGGGCTGTCTCCAAAGGTGTATTAATTTATAATAAACGCTATATTTATATGTAGTATTGTCACAATTTATAGTATTTTGTAATATTTCAGTTGCACTACGACTTCAACACGCAATGTCATGAAAATTGGACACAAACAAATTGGGGAACGGAGCGTCTTAACCACTAGGGTTAAGACGCTCCGTTCCTCCGCTCCGCTCCTCAGTCACAAGAGCAGCTTTTTTAGAAAAAGAATATATGTTAATGACATTTCACGATAGTTCAGCTATTGTAGTCATTCCTAAATAAAAATGGTGTTGAATAATATATTTGAACTATATAAACTTAAATTCTCTCAAACTATAGAGCAGTAAAATAGTGTGAAAATAAGAAAAGCACAAATTGGTCAACACGCCAAACTTTGAGAAATGGTGGAAATAAACGTGTTGGTCTTTCCATTGAATGAGGGCAATTTACATACTACTATGTGAAATACAGTACTTACATTAAAAAGTTGACTATACAAAGTGTAATAACAAAAAGTACAAATAGATTCATTGCCACTGACAGCGACAGGCTCAGATACCCTCCTTTAATTGACTTTTTGTTAAACATCTATTGTCGTTGCGAAGAAAAATACTTATAATAATATTTTTAATATAATAATATTTTTTAAGTACAAAAAACCGTTTTTTTCTAAACAAGTTCTAAGAAGCAACTTCTTGTGATAATAATTTAAAAAAAAAAACTGGAAAATGTTCTAATTTTGCGAGATTCAAATAACGTTTAACGTTAGAATTATGCAGTTAAGTGGTGAATTTGAACGTTCAACTTTAACTGAGAAAAGTTCAGTTAAATTTAATCATAGAACTTAGTAATCATTTCGGTACGTGCTTTGCGGCTATATCAATAGTTTTGGGGGTTTAATCTTTTTATACGAGGGCAGCGTGGCGCAGGGGCACAAGCGTACGAATGTAAACGTGACAGTTTGTGGGTTTGATTTCCACTGATGATGAAATGACACTTTTAATATTTTAATTTCTTCTACCTGGTAACGAGGCAAAGCGCGGTGTTGGGTTCCACGCAATGCCTTGTATCTTAAAACTAGTTTATCAAATTCCCTCTGTCTTTTCTGTTAGCAATAAGCAGGATACAGTGTAAAGCCAAAAAAAATATAGCAGTGCTAGCCGTCGGTGTCTTTGCCTGTATTTGATAATGTGTTTTTTTTTATTTATATTATGCAGATTTTTAACGAAATCCTAAAGGTAACAAACTTTATAAACGTCATAAAATTATACTATTTTTCGTATTTCGAAATCCATTTGAGTCAATTAAATTATTTATTTTCATTTTTTCGCACTGACAAGACTAAGCGTGGCGTTGAGTTCCGCCACTCAACCCGCAAAATCCAAAAAATAGGACAGAAACGGACTTTTTTAGCACTAAATTCCCTCTGCCAATCTGCACTGCATTTTGCGGTATAAACCTTAAAGTTATCGAATAAAAAAACTGGCTAAGTGCGAGTCGTACTCGCACATCGAGGGTTCATACAAATTTTAATATGTAAAATTGTACACATAACGACGATCGAGTCATAGTTATAGTATTTTTATATGATGGAACGAAAAATTTAAGGACTTCGCAATTTATTCTTTATCTGCGCTAAAAGACGTTGCTTCGTATTAAATTTCACGATTCTAAGTTCTGTAAGTTTTAATTCATCATTCATTCAAAGTGGCATAAACGCCTGTGTCTTTAACGACGTTGGCGTCACAAGTTCACGTTGGCCTCCAAAGGACAGTAGATCTGGGTATTTGACATAAATTTCAGCTTGATTTTTTGATTTTTTTCCTGTCTGGGTAACCCTAAAAAATATTTTTCAAGTGACATTTACGTTAATGGTAATGATTCACCAATTTCCGTCTGTTTTCAAAATATTTCAATTTGAGCTGGAACTCAGCACCGCCCTTTATTTTGTTGCCAAAGTACGGAAATGTAAGTAATAATTAATTTCCCCCAAGTAGGAGTCGAACTGCAACAGGTGAGCAATTGCGTCACGGTGGAATTTTTTTTTAAATATTTTTTTCTTAAATTTTCCATCATTTCATAAGTAGATATTTATTCCAAAGTTCTTAGAGAAAAAGCTATAAAGATATTATCGTGCTTCCCCTTTTAAGGATATGGTTCTATTCGATACTATTACATTTCAACTTATTTTCAATGGAAAAGGGTAGCGACGAGGGAATACTTATGTGTATTACATTATTTAAAATAACATGGGTATAGATATCTGATGTATAGTGACACAGAGGTCATTTAGTTTGTTTTGGTTATGGGTTCGATATTTTATTATTTTTGTATTTCATCTTCAATGATTATAAATAGTAAAGGCCAGTGTAGGTGTAAACGTAGTTCACGTTTACGTAAATAAAAAATACCGAAACTGTAACCAAACAAACTACATAACTACTACAATTTTGAAGTCACTTCTCACTCCGGGGAAAATGACTTTTCTTTTATTCCGCCACTCAACATGCAATGCCTCAAGAATTTAGCGGGAAGTAAAGAACGTTAGTGTCTTAATGGTAATGGAGTGTCTTAACACTAGGCTCCCAGGTTCCGTCTGCCTACTCTATGTGTTAGATACAGTGTGAGGCTGAAATTGTAATAAACAATGGGGCGTCCAGATAGCTACCAACTGTAAATACAACAATTGTGTGTCGATTCTCAATCAACTTAACTCAGCTCTTCCTCTATTTCGTAGCAGCGACTAGCGACGAATACACAAACGTACTTAATACAATACAAATATGTTAAATTGACATAATTGCGCGGGTTCCCACTGATGAAGCACATTACAAGTTGATAAATTCAGAATTTTAGCGTACGTAGTATAGGGTTTTATTTCGCGTTTTGCCTCCAAGCCTGAGGATCTAGTATGTAGGTTTAGAATGTCTTTTGCGTTCTCTCATATTGTATATATGTATTTTTTTTAATATGTCGAATCATTGCGTGTTGAGTGGCGGAACTCAACTCCGCGGTTTGCTTTGTCACCTAAGCGAAGAAATGAGAATATTAAATATTTCCCCGCCTTTTTATAATAGCCTGAATAATTAATATAGGTAAAAACCCTCATTAGAGTGTGGGGTTTCAGGGTACGACTCCTTTGATCCGTGTCGCTCCATCTCTATGTAATTGCCACGTAATGTTTTGGACACCGCAAATGTTTAATGTTCATTAGATATGAGATGAGAAAGTTTAAGCTTATATAAGCACCATATGGTGTGTAAGTGGTTTTTGGACGAAAAATTGTAAGTCTCGTTTCTTTTCGTTCTTATAAAAATTTAAAGAAATCTTCTTGTACTGCTTCGTGTATTCCCTTGCACACTCTATAGTACATGCACACTCTATAGTACCTTCAAGCCAAATTTCAAATGTCTAAGTTCAGTAGATTCGGAAGTGAGTTTACTATAAGCTACTCCGTAACAAAAACGACATATTACACAAAATATCGCTTACTTATTTATTATGTGGTAATAAAATTTTTAGGCCAGTCGTGGCGCAGTGGCACAAGCGAGCGACTGTTAATGGGACCAACTTAAAATATATTGATATTTTAATTTTATCGCTTTGGTAACGAGGTTAAGCGAAGCGTTGAGTACCGCCGTTCAACTAGCAAGGACTCGAAAATTTGCTGTAAAGTGAGTAACGAAAGTATCCTAAAATCCTTTGACAGTGTCTTATTGCAATCGCGGTGGTCAAAAGTTTGATCCCTTCTCAGGCAATAAAGTATTTTTCCGCTCTGGTAGACCAAGTGTGGCGAGTGGGGTGGAGTGAGTTTCACCATTTAATCGTCTCGAATTCGGACGGAAAGCAAAGAACTATGTATAACATTTTCTCTGCAATTTTTTTTTATTATTTAGACTTTTTTAATAAAAATTATTATTTCATAGGTGATGTTAACATACGAGTACGTGTATAAATGATATATTAGTAACTAATAATGTGCTTTAATTTATGCATGTAAGTGTCTGCGTATGCAGATGTCAAAACAAGCCTCTCCTGTATATAAAAATTCAGCGGATAATGGAGAATGGATTGTCTTAATACCAGGTTCCCCCTGCCTACCCTGCAGTGTGCGGATACATCGTGAAGCCGATGAATATAAATTATAAATAATAATTGTTTCACTTTTTATCCTTAAAGTTTTTTTTTTCTTTTATTTATTACATTTAGAACACAGATTTTTTTTTAGAACACAGCGATAAGTCTACATCATAATATGTATTATTAGAGCATCTTGTAAATTCTTAAATATCCAACACACTTAGGCCCACTTTGGACACGAAAATTATTTCCTTGAGATCGCAATTACGATAAGAGGTGAAAATTATGGACTGTTCACCCATTTGCGTTGAAAATTGCTTTGTGAAATATAAATATAATATCTTTAAGCTTTTAGTGATTGTGGTGGTACAAAGGTGCGACTGTAAACGCGACGGTTGTGAGTTCGATCCCCAATCGGAGTAATGAAATATATTTTTTTTACATTTGTCTCGCAACAGTATCCCGCACATCGCAGGGATAGCTGAGAGAACCTAAAAACATAGTATTAAGACACTATGCTCTCACTAAAACCCTACCGTTCACCAATTTTCGCCGAATTCAGAGACATTGTATATTGAGTGGCACAGCTCAACGCCGCACATTGCCTCGTTATAAGAGCGAGGAAATAAAAATATATGATATTTCATTATAATTTCTGAGTATAATCCTCATAAATAGATATTTCTAAACTATAATTCAAGCAGACCTACATTTGCAATAGTACGGATGTTAGTACTGCATTCAACATTCCTGCATACCGCGCCCGCGTTCAGAATAGCTGTTATAATTAATTGAAAGATGCATATGTATATATTATGTGTATATTGTGTGTATTTAAATACGTTCTTTTAACTTCCAATATATATCAGGATAAGCGGTGAAAATCTAGTGTTAAGTCACTACTTTCGCCACGTTCTACCAAATTTTTCAGATATTGCGTGTTGAATGTCGTACTCTATGCACACGCAACACGCTTAATTTCCTTATCAAAAAAAAGAAAATGAAAATTATTACTTCCCGCGAAGTTTGTGGTTTGGAAATAGAAACCACAACCTCGCGTTTATAGTCACATGTTGTTACACTTCTATGCCACAACCGTCTCAATTTTTTTTTTTTAGTTTCACGCTGAATTCCACACTCATAGAACACCCAGTGTTAAGACACTCCGTTTCCCATTTTCCGCCAAATTCTGGAGCATTGCGCGTTGAGTGACCTTAGTGGTTTGCCTTGTCACCAGAGTGAAGATATAAAAATTAAAACATTTCATGTCCTCGATTGGGCATCGAACACATAATCATCGCGTTTACAGTCACATTGCGCCTCTGCGCCACCACGGTCTCAAATGTAACCTAAATAAATTTTTGAAGTTAAATTTTTAGCCGGAAATTACTTTCATATAGTGGTTAGCGGGAAATATGCTTGGCAGGTTAGTTTGTGGTTATATCGCGTCAGGTGTCAACCTGGGAGTTGCTGGTTTAGCGGTAAAGTCCCCGTTTCATTTGACGGTATGACAGTTAATTTTATGAATTTTTTTTATTAGTTTAGTAAAGTTAAAAAAAAATATTCTCTTGTTTAGATAGATAATGTCAATTCTTGTTTTCTTTAGGTTCACGCTGTATCCTGCGCATAGCAGGGAATCTTGTGTTAAGACACTCTGTGCCCATTAAGGCACTTTCGTTCCCCACTTTCCGCGGAATTCTAAAATTGGGTAGTGGAAATCAACGCCACGCTTTGTCTCGTTTCCAGAGAAATTGAAAATATGAAATATTTGAGTCCCTCGAATGGAAATCGAATCGTTACTCAACGTGCAAAGAATTCGAAAATAAAGTATTCAACTGAAAAGTATAGAAGAAAGTATTTTAAATGTTAAGGATTCTCTGGCTCTGTTTCATGGCGATATAATCTATTCTCCACTTTCCGACACTAGACTAGGCGTTTGATTGATGTATCTCAACACCGCGCTTTATTGTACTAAAAGAGGGGAAATGAAAATTTTAATTTGAAATTAATAAACCGTTAAAAAATAAATATGAATAAAATAACATAAAAAGTAAGTTTGGAAATTAAAACTTTTAACAAGCTTTTAAAACTAGTAATTTCTTACAGTCAATTAACTTTAGTGGAGTAATAACAGACACCCGACGGGTTGATACTAAAGTTATCTTATAAAGATAAAATGCTTTTCTTGTAGTAAAATAAAGAAGATTTTAAAAAAAATACTTATATGAATAGATATTTAACACGTAACAGCCGTCTTGGCGACACAGGATCTGACTGTAAACACAACGATAATTGATGATAATTTTTCTTCCCGTATACCGTCACAGGGTAACCACAGGGAACCTAGAGTAACACATTCAGTTTCTCATTTTCCATTCATTATTTCGGACAACGTGTAATCAGTTGTGGAATCAAATAATCATATTTCAGATACCGCCATTTATACAATTAAAATTAGTAAAATGTTCATAATGGACAGTGTTGCCATTGCAAATTAATAAAGCTACATATTTATTATTGTTGGTAAATATAACAAATTTACAAAAGAGACTTAACTCTCCGCTTTCCGTTCGGTTTCAAGACATTGTGTGTTGAGAGAATGAATAATTATGTGAGTTAGGTACGAAATAATTTCCATTTCCCTGCTCTGGTTAAAAAAGAGTGCTCCTTGATATATAATACGCTTAAAAATGAAAAAAAAACAGAGTGTCTTAACATCGTAGCTCTCCATCTACCCTCCAATTTACTGTAAAAACAAAAAAAAATACATATAAAACATAGATCAGCTTAATATCCTTTAAGACAACTTCAAAACTTCGAGGCATTCAAAGTCGTTACTCATGCTATAAACACCAACAACATGATACAAATGGTGCGCTATTAAAACTTACACGATATGTATCCCGTACATTAGGGGGAGTGTATAACGAACAGTTTGTAAGTGACTGCGAATATGGGAGTATCTAATAGGGAGATATCTAATATTGTGGAAATTGATTTACGTGATTGATCGCCTGTTCGAATTCTTGTTTGGGGGATGATTTGTGTTAATCCGCTTAATATAGAACATCTTGGATATTCACGATTTGTGCGAGCCATATTTTAAATAAACTTCTTTATCAAATTCGATTAATAATTAGGAAAGTTGCAAAACCATGTAAGAGTTAGTATATCTCACTTTAAATGCTTAGCCTAGTGTTGAGTCACTTGTTCCGCCGTCCAAACATTTCCGCCGACTTTTTTTGTATAGAGTGATGGGAAGTGGATAGTAAAATTAATTTAAATATGATAATTTCCACGACTGACATTGAACCCACGACCATCACGTTAATAGTTATATTTTGTATTACGTGAAACACAAAAAATATACCTGCATTTTAGAACTCCAAATTCATAAGCACTTTATAAAGATGGAAATAACAGTAAGTATAGAGTATTACAGTACTTACTACGTACGAGTACTGTGGGTTCCCGAAGCTTATGTTATTTTGATGGATTATACCTTTGTTCCGTACTTAAGATGTCAATCCTTCTACATATTGTACTTTGGTAGTGGTGAGCTTAATTACTGAAATATTGTTATACAGTAAAGATAGTATGAGACGATAGCTAAGCCGTGAGACATCGTTTGGCTACATGAAGGTCGTTGGTTCAATTGCTTGAAGATTTTTTTAGGTTTTTATAGACAGAGGAAACATAGGGACCTAGTGTTAAGACACTCGGTTCCCACTAAGACATTGCCGTTCGCCACTTTTTTTTTAATTCTTGAGGCATTGTGTGTTAAGTGGCAGAAATTAATGCCGTGTTTTGCGATTTCCACTTAGAGGAATGGAATATTTAAAAAAAAAAATTAAATTAGCTTCACGCTGTATCCCGCACACAGCAGGGTAGGCAGAGGGAACCTAGTGTTAGGACACTCCGTTCCCCACTTTCTGCCGAATTCTGGAGGCATTGCGTGTTGAGTGGCAGAACTCAACGCCGCGCTTAACCTCGACACCAGAGCGAAGAAATGGAAATATAAATTTAATTAAATATTTCATCTTCTCGAGTGGGGATCGAACCCACAATCAGTCGGTTTTGCACCTTTACACCTCGTGCCGCTGCGCCGCGACCGGCCTCAAATATTTTTTATTTTCATTAATAAATTCCTCCGAGTGGAAGTCGAACCCCCACGACAGTCTATATTTTCAATCTTACACTTTTGTCCCTTCACTATGATGGTCTCAATAAATTAGGGATAATTTATACATTATACATAGAAAATCTATCTAAAACACAAAATGTTTAATTAAAACTTAAAAGGACTAAGCTTGTCAACAAAATCTATAGTTAATTATTAAGTAATTACTTAACAACATCGATCGATCGCTTTGCATTTTAATGAGATTGCGACAGGATAACATTATATACAGGGTTTTTTGTATCATATTGAAACTGCGATTTCGTTCCTGTGGACATTGTAGGAATATTTTATAGGAATTTTGAGAAATGGTCAGTGGAAAGTGAGGAACGGAGTGTGTTAGCACTAGGTAACCTTTGCCTACCCTGCTGTGTGCGGGATTTATTTTATGGTCTAGCTAATCGACGTGTGGTGTTAGGTTCTGCAGATTTAAAATGTTTTTGAAGGAATATCGATTTCAGTTTGATATCTCTTCAGGATATTGAGAAGAATAGTGTTGACAGTTAGACAGGGTTCCGTTTAGTTCTTTTGAGAATCGAACCTACAATCATAGAATTTACAGCATTATCCAAAAAACAACACAAATAAGCTGAAAAATCCACTTAATTTATAAGAACCAAAAAAGCTACAACACAAATGAAAGTAAAAACCGTAACAAAACAACTGTCACTGGAATAAGCTTCGCGTTGTCAGAAAAATATTTTTGTATATATTTCACGTGTCAAAAGTGATATTAGAAAGCATTTGTCTAGACGTATAAATGATGTGAATTGAATAAATAAACCATTTGTATGGTTGTGTTGGCTTAGTGGTTCATTGCTGACATAGTATAACGTTCAATTTTTGTTTAATTTATTTAAAAAAACAGTCATGATTACGTAGTATTTCGTATAATTGACGTATTTTCATATGTTAATCCATACGAAGAAAACAAAAACATATTTTTCGATCGAATCGAATTCGTGCCTCTTGGAGGCACAAGAGCTTCAGCCAATGAAACCATGGGTACTAATTAAGTTCAATTCTTATTGAACTTAGTTGTTTGCTTGTTACAACTTATTACAATTTTTTATCAGGGTTGCGTACTTTAAATGGTAAAAACGGAACCCTTATGAATCACATTGCTCCTTCCCAATGTTCAATTAAGCTGAAATTTGGATTACGATTTCAGTTCTGATGGAAATTAAATTATATAATTATAATATATATTACCACGAAATATAGATTTTTGCACAGCCTGCTTAATATGAGTATCAAAGAAAAGGATTGATTTGAAAAATACTAGACACCACTGAAAGTTTGTTTTTAAAAAGGTTTTTTAATTAATTTTCTTTTTACTAAGTGTCATAATAAAGTCAATAGTTAGGTGTCTAATTCCCACTCAGGTAAACGATTTTACATAATAAGTTCTTTGTTAAACGATTTTATTTAAAATACCTATATTTTACCCTGGAAGTCGTAGATCGTTGCATTGAATTTTACAATACAACACGGCAAATGTCTTAACTGCCTCCTGTGCTATATAAGAAAAAACGTGAATCTTTGTAAAATATTGAAAAATTATATGTTTTATTCAAAATATTTCTATTTAGAAACAGTATTTCGGTGATTTCATAAGTAAACCAAGTTAATTGAAAACTTTGCACCGTCCTTCAATATCCATTACCTGTAAAGCTCATAATTTCGTTAGGGCTTTCAAGCTTCCGCCTTCGCAACTGGATTCTCGAAATGTAAAATTTGTTTAATTTTACGCATTTTCTCTATTTTTGTGATATAAAGAGCATTCGTTTTATTTATTTTTTTGGCAAAAAAGTTAGGTACAGTGCCCCTGCCACTGGGGTGATAGGTTCTGGGTTCGATTCCAACGTGAGGAAATAAAATAGTTTATTTTTTAATTTTCTCGCTCTGGTAAAGAGATAAAGCTTCGAGAATTCGGAAAGTGGAAAACGTAAATGTCCTTATGGGTACGAAGTGTCTTGACACTAGGTTCTCTCAGCCTACCCTGCTTTGTGTGGGATATAGCGTGAAGTTAAAAAAAAAACAAAATATACTAATGCACACAGAAGACACTTAGTAATCATTTTAGATAATGATATTCCGTTGACAAAATCCATTGGCTCTTATCAGAAATATCAGACACAGAAAAAAATTATCAATATAAGTATAACAAACTTTTCTGAGTATTGAATCTTAGATTTTATTTTATCATCATTTTACCTTTATTAAGACCTCAAACTTTTGTTATTTCCTTAGAATATAATTTTACTAAGCACAGTGCTTTGTCTAAAGCTAATATAATGAGACTGGCGAAACAATAACTTAAATATAAATCTCGCAAAAGATGTTCTATTGTAATAATCTTATTTAATAACATTGCAGATTTGCTTCCACCTTTTGTTGTTTTAATTATTACTATAGAAATTCAAATAATATGTTCATATTGTTTTATTCTACAACAATCTTGAATTTTAACTTCACGCATTTAAAATAAATAAATATAATGTCTCAATAATGAGGCGGAATAAAGAGTGGGGAGTGAAGTGTACATTAGGTTCCCTCTTTATTTCTTTTAAATATTGAGACCATACAAAGGCTGATAACCAGATGTTAAGTAATCACCGCTGCCTACATTGGCAATACCCAGGAACCATTAATACGCTGCCTACTTTTAAGGAATTTGTTGATACGCTCCTTAAGAATTTCTATCTATGATATTGAGTTTTTGAAATTTGGAACTAAAAAAAATATTATAATATAAAATAATAATATAAAGATTTTAAGGAAAGCGAAGCTATAAGTAAAAATTAGTATGTAAATATCTTTACTACAGCCACACAAAATATCTTGACAATATCAAGTTAATATTTACGTTTACGTTTATATCGCGTCATATGATACCTTGTCGCTTAACGACCACTTGTTTCCCTTGCAAGGTAAGTGTTATTATTTATAAAATATTATAACATACTTCAGGCCTTAATGGCCCACAAGACCTTATTTGATTGTAGACGTGGTTAAGGGTTTAAATCCACAAGGGAGATTGTCCGATTCCGTCCAATTTTTGTCCGGTCTGGCAATATGTAGTATTGAAATGATTTAAAACAAAATAAAAATTGAGTAAAAATATAAATACATTTTTAATATACTTTTATGTATTTTTTTTAAATGATTGAAATACAATTTTTTTAAATTAAACAAAATTGACTGAAACTAAAAAACATATATATATATATATATATATATATATATATATATATATATATATATATATATATATATATACAAAAAACCCAAAAAATAATGCCATAAGCCGCAAATTCTTCGAGATACAACGCATACATGAAGTATGTGGTGGAGTGTCGTTTACCTCGCGTACATTTGCATTTTGCACGTCCAACGTCAGATGATGCAGCACTAAACTCACGTCACTATATACTTACGCAATTATTTATCTTCAGCTACATGAAACAATAAAATAATCTAGGGATAAAAATGAACACTGGGTATATCACATCCCACTACGCTTCCGCCGGGTTACTTGTTATACAGAGGCAACTGACAGAATTTTCCTTTTTTAATCAATTCTCTAGAAATTTGGTATGGTTTGGTGGTGGTGAAAAAAAAGTGTGAACAGCACTAAGAATGAGGATTTCACAAAATTACGTGTTAAAGTTTACGCAAAAATGTTTACACTAGCAACGTCTAGTATACATTGTTAGTAAAGGCATTGAGTTCCACCAATCTGCACGCAATGCCTCCGGAATCCGACGGAAAGTGGGTAACGGAGTGTCTTAATATTTTGTTCCCAGGTTCCCTCTGCCTACCATGCCATACGTGGGATACATTATGAAGCTAAAAAAGTACATACTACCACTTCCTGTACATTTAAACAAACAAAAAAAACAATTAAAATTGACATATTTGAGTTTCAGTTATACCTTCTGCAACTATTTGTACAGAATACCTTCGTATTAAGAGTAAATATTGAGTTATGTTAGTTTAGGATTTCAGATATCTAAACGGTTTCACAGATTTAATGTAATATTGTTTTGAATTGTTTTATGGTTTAACGGGCTTTTAGAGGAACTATACTCGTATAGGTAAAATTCGTTTAGGCCGCCGAAAGCTGTGGATTCGATTCCTACTAGGGGAATGAAATATTTATATTATCATTTTGCTCTTGGTATCTTTATAGGTAGATAAAATCTTAAGACTTTCCGTCTTCCACTTTGTCACTAACTTCAAGATAGTTCATGTCGAGTGGTAGAACTCATTGCCAGTTTTATATTGCCAAAGCAGATAAATTAAATTATTATCTTCTCCCGAGACGTTCATAAATCCAAAAACCTAAATAATTTATTAAAATATAGTAGTATATATCTTCTTAACCCTTATCTTCATTTTGTATAGTATACTATACATACAACTTTATAGAGGCCGGTCGTGGCGCAGCGGCACGAGGTGTGACTGCAAAACCGACTGGTTGTGGGTTCGATCCCCACTCGAGGAGATGAAATATTTACTTAAATTTATATTTCCATTTCTTCGCTCTGGTGTCGAGGTTAAGCGCGGCGTTGAGTTCTGCCACTCAACACGCAATGCCTCCAGAATCCGGCAGAAAGTGGGGAACGGAGTGTCTTAACACTAGGTTCCCTCTGCCTACCCTGCTGTGTGCGGGATACAGCGTGAAGCTACAAACAAACAACTTTATAAAAATATACGATAGCTATAAAATATTTTTTAATTAAGTTTATTAAACATATGACATTTCTAGACATTTATTTATATTTTAAAAATAAAAATAGTAGTTATAATTTAAAATCAGTTGTCAAAAACAACAGTCAAGATGAGCTGCTCAGGTTTATCTAAGGTAAGTTTTATTTTATTTTTATGTTTCTACTCCTAAATATTTATGTTTATTATAAAATACACTTGCCTAAATGTTTGTTCTTACATATTTTTATATATATGCTGTTGTTGCTATGTGAATTAGTATGTTTTTGTCGTGTTTTTTACTAACGTATATTATACTATACATTGCCGCAGTTGCAGTAAGTTACCTTTCGTAGGTGGTGTATAGAATAATATACATTGCCAACTTAATAGGATCAATATTTTTTGAAACTTTACTATAAAATTTAAATTGTAAGTATGTCTATCTTATATACTAAATCAATTTTATTACAGTTTAAAAGACTGTTATACTTATGTTTCACTATCTCGTTGATATAGTGGTTCTAGAAAGCTACACACAAAGTTGTGGGTTCGATTCCCACAACAAATACTACTATTATTATTACTACATGACTACCTACCTATATAAAGGGATAATAACATACATTATTATTTATTTATAATACAATATGGTTTAACTCATCGTTGGTTTCGGTTTTCTTGTTGCATGTTTGTTTTGCTTTGGTTTTAGACTGCTATGGGTGAAAGAGCTAGGCACATTTTATCTTTAGTGCCTGAGAAGAATACAGACTCTGACACGAGTGGCGGAGCTAGTAGCAGAGATGAAGCTGGAATGATTGGATCAGCAGAAAGTTCTCTAGCGCCATCGATAAATTTAAATCTCGAAATGTTACACCTCCTACAAATTTTTGATGATGAGATAGGAACGCATGCATCTGATATTTATGTTGATAACACCGAAGTGCCTCTTACACCTCATTCATTCAATAATAACCCTTCCTCAGCAGTCGGGAAAAAGGCAGTGTAACAGAAGAAATAATTTATCTTTTCGTTAGAGAGAAGCAATTTCAAGAAGGAGAAGGCAGAAATATCAGGACTCACATTGGAAAATGTACCATTTGATTTGTAATTGATTGCATTCGAACACAGTGTTTATCAGTAGAAGAAGAGAATGTTTTAGTATCGACGATGAAATTGTTATACCGCACATAGGGGAAAAAACAGAAAATCGACGTTAATATAACCCAAATAAATGGGGTTTTAAGAACTTAGTCAGAGCCGGTGTGTCTGGCATCATTTATGACTTCTTGCTCTACGCAAAAGATGACACTTTTAGAGGCATCGCATTTACTGAAGAGGAAAAGACTATGGGTGTTGAAAGTAAAATAGTTTTAGCTTCCAAGACTACTAAGTTGAAACGTTTCAGTGAAAAATTTAGACATTTTCTCGGCAAAGCAAATATAAAAAAAATGGTATCTTAACAACCATGCAATGATATCCGCTATGACAAATATGACCATTGGCCGCAAATAACCGAATATCAAATGTGTAAGTACTGCAAAGCTGGCCAGGGAAGTACTATGTGCACATAATGTAAGGTTCATCTTTATTATGTGAAGAATCGAAATGTCTTTGGAGTATCAACACCGCAAACAATAGGATCTCTGAATTATTTTGTAAAGAAAAAATTGTTCAAGAAAGATTTATTTTAATAAACAATTTTAGTTCCACCAAAATAGTTGTTTTTATTAAAAATCAGGTTATTTACAATAATCTTTTAGTATATATTAAAAGCTACCAGTAACATGCCAACTTTTCCAAAACATAGCAATGTATAGTATAATATACATTCTTAAAAATGCGATAATCACTGTACGTGTGGCAGTGTATAGTATAGTATACATCGTGTTTTTCCAAAATTTTCATATCATGAGGTTCTTTATAGCCCAAAGAAGTTACCAATATTTTTTTTTTGCTTTTCTACAAAAAAAAAATTTTGCCACGATAAGGGTTAAAAGGAACATTTTACTTTGTACTGACACATCTGACCATATATTCATATGAATACATATCTCAAGTACCGAGATAATTAAGATTCATTTTTAATATTTTTACAGTGCTATTTCAGACTTATGAAGATTTTTTTTAAGCTTATAAAAATTTAAACCTAGCGCGATTCGAACACGCACCTCTTGGACGATTTCTATTCAAGATAAGATTTTAGTGAAAATATTACTTATTTCTCATAATGTAGAGAAAAATATATTGTAGAAAAATATATATTTACATTTGTAGCTAAGCTGGGAGAACTCGAAAAATAAATTGCTTCAGAGTCAATTAACTTGTTAGACCAAAGCACTCACCAAACATGTCAGATTGTCACACAGTTGTTTTGATTTGTATGAAATGTTTTTGTATTGAAGTTGCTTTTCGATCCTACTAAATGAAAAATAGAAAAAACATTGAAACATATCATGCCGCAGGGGCCAGGGCCAGTCGTGGATTCGATACCCACTCGATGAAATTAATTATTTATTTACATTTATATTTTCATATCTTCGCTCTGGTGTCTTGGCAAAGCGCGGTGTTGAGTTTCTCCACTCAACACGCAATGCCTCCAGAACTCGGCGCAAAGTGAGCAACAAAAGTGATTTAAGGGGAACGGAGTGTCTTAACACTAGGCTCCCAAGTTCCATGTGCCTACTTTGTTATGTACGTGATATAGCAGAGAGGAAAATTACACAAAAAATAAAATAAAGTATATATTAGAAATGCTCTTGATTCCACAAAATATTAACTTGAAAATAAAGAAAACATGTAGACCGTTTCAAGATTAGTTTTTTCAAAGTTTCGTAACAAACAACAAACAGCGTCAATACGTTAACCAACTCTAATAAATTATACTATACTGCCTTAAGTTATGAGCTTAAGCGATTTTTATATATATTTTTAATTTTTTTTCCGAATCGAAAACTGGGCAGAAAAAAACCTTAAAAGGGGTAAAGACACTCCTTTCTCCAGTTTCAGACCGAATTCAAGGAATTATGATAAGTGACAAAGCTAGACGCTGCGATTTTATACATATAATTTGATTAATATATCCTGCCAATATTAAAAGGTTATATTAAATTTGTGTAAAGAGAATTTTTTTATTGAAATCGCTGTTATTTCAATATTTTGGACATTGAAAATCATTTTTCGTTGTGATTCTGATTTTAATTGATTCCGGTTACCGAAAACCAATAGTTTCCTCTTATATATAGCATGAACAAATTTATTAAATGTTAGAGGATATTATATAATATTTCTATACATTTTTTAGTAAATTTAGTCGTTATATTATTCACTAGCCAGTCGTCACATAGAGGCACAAGCGTGCAACTGTAAGCGTGACAGGGTAAGAGTTCGACTGCTACTCGAGGAAATGAAATATTAATATTTTCTTTTCCTCACTCAGGTAAGGAGACAAAGCGCGACGTTGAGTTCCATCGATCAACACACAATCCCTCCAGAGTTTGGCAGGAATTGAGGCATGCTTAATGGGAACAGAGTGTTCCCAGGTTCCCTCTGCCTACCCTGCTATATGCGTGACACGGCGTAAAACTACAAAAAAATAAGCTAAAATCCACCTTCATAAAATTACTTAAGAGACTGATGAACACGCGCATACTTTTTGGGAATATTCTAAGAATGTTATATTATACTCGGTACTTCACTATATATTACGCGCGATTAAGATATAAGAGTGAAGTTAACACCGTAGTGCAGTTGATTATCTTTTGTGCAGTAAAAGTTAAAGAACTTTTGTTTATAAATTATTATTGTAGGTGAGGCCAGTCATGACGTAAAGGCACAAACGTGCGAAAAAAGGAAATGACATATTTAATATTTTAATTTTCTTGCTCTGTTAACGAGACAAAATGCGCCGTTAAGTTCCACCACGTAGCACATAATGCCTTGAAATTTCAATAGAATCTAGAAAACTGAGTGTCTTAACACTAGGTTTTCGGGTTCCCTCTGTCCACCTTGACATGTGCGGGGTTAAATACAATTTAATTCAGTACAAAATACAATTTAGTGATCACTCTATATACAAAAATAAGCTTAAACACTTAACTCTTTCAAAGCTTTCGAATAATTTATGTTTGAATAGAAACTAGAATGGCTAGAAATATTACAATGAACAGCTTTCAGCGCAAAGCAAGGTCAATCTATCGCTCAGCTTTGGCGCTTAAAATTATATAGAGATCTAGTTTAAAATTGATAGTTTATTTCTGGTGAATATGGGGTTGAAGTCCATTCTAAATGAAGTATCTTGTAAATGTTTTTATGTGTATATAGTTATTATGTGTATTTATATGTACTTATATTTTTTTATATTTAGTGTAGTTAAGTGCAATGAAGGCTATATATACGTACTTGAATATAAAACATTTTTAAGATTTCTTAATTTATATAAGGCCATCGTGGTGCAGTATGCAGGTTAGTAATATGGCTTTACTAATGAAACTACTACTAATTTTCATGTCGGAATACAACGCCGTGCTTTGTTAGTTTACCAGAGTAGAATACAAATAATTCATTACCTGATTGAGTCCACTATCTCTCGTTTACAGTTAAGCCCGGTCACATTACATACAAACATATTCTTGTAAAACATCCGTTTTTTAGCAATATTTTAAGAAGTAAAAACTAAAACTATCCTCACTATATCAGAAGATGCGTACATAATCATATTTTAAAGTAAGTATTTTCTAAGAACAAATGTGACAAGTTGTCGGTCTATTGAGTATTTACGACGCATTCGCACTGCGGTGTATGAAGCAAAGATGAATTATTGCTATTGCGTTTTCTTATATTAATGTGAGTCGAGGCCAGTGTGGCGCAAGACAACGTCTGACTGTTATGGTGATGGTTGTAGGTTCGATTCTCACTCGAAGGCTCTCTCTGGAAAGATCGCCACTTGACACCCAATGTACCATATCTCTCGGACGAAAAACTGGGTAGAACGAAGTGTCTTAGCACTAAGTTTTCTGTGCCTACCCTGATATGTATAGTAGAGCACAAAGCTGATGATAAAATGCCTTTCGTTATTCAAGTATAAAAGCTATTAATAGGTGGAATATTTATTATTTATATATTATATGCGAACTCAGAAAAATAAGGAATTAAAAATTTTAATATTATATATCTTCACGTTGATACTTAAGCATTTAATATACATAGAAATTAAACTTACCTGAGACCAGTCGTGGCGCAGGGGCACAAAGTGTGTCTGTAAAATCGCCTGGTTGTGGGTTCGATCAATAATCGAGGAAATTAAATATTTCTTTACATCTATATTTTAATTTCTTCGCTTTGATGTCGAGGCAAAGCGCGGCGTTAAGTTCCGCCACTCAATACGCAATGCCTCCGAAACTCGGCGGAAAGTGGGGAACGGAGTGTCTTAACCTTAGTGTTAATGTGTTCCCTCAGCCTACCCTGCTGTGTGCGCGATACCGCGTCAAGCTGAAATCAAACTTAACTGTACTTCAATCAGAGCCCCTAACCACTAAATCACCAGTCCCCGGATTTTAAATAAAGATTATTACTTATTGTCCACTTTTTGTTTATTTATAGAGACATTGTGTGTTCAGTGGCGAAGCGTGGAAATGAAAGTAAATAAATATATCACATCAGCTTCACAACAATGTAGGTTGTTGGGTAGGTAGAGGGAACTTTGTGTTAAGACATTCCGTTCTCCAGTTTGCAAGGAATTCTGTAGGCGCACTATGTCTTGACACCAAAACCAAGAAATGAAATATAAATTCTAAATAAATATTTAATTTTCTCGAGCGAGGATCGAACCCACAACCAGTCGTGTTCGCAGGTCACATTTTGCCCTGCGCCACGATTGACCTGGACTGACTGGAAAATAATTACATTTTATAAGAAATTATTAGCAAATTTAGAACCTAGTGGTAAGAAACTTCCTTCTCATGAACACACTTCCATCCCAAACTTTTAATTCTGAATGTACTACTTGTTAATATGCGGGACTCAACGCCGCGAGTTGCGTTTCGTGGTGGTACTATGAACTCAATGCTGCTTTTTATATTATTAAAACAGGAAATATCAAACATTGAGGTACAGATCATACTTAATCCTAATGCGCCACAATGGCCTTGAGACAATACTTATAAGATCTTGATAAATGCTCGTATAATAATTAAAGAGGCTATGATAGCATAATCGGATGCGTATGCTTAAGTTTGAAAATTACCTTTTTTTTCATAGATCCTCGTTGTATTACGCATATACGTAGCAGGATAGGCATAGGTAACCTAGTGTTAAGATTGGGCTGTTAAGTGACTAAATTCAAAGCCGCACTAGTCTTGTTAACAGATCATAATACATTGTTCCTTGGGACAATGTATTATTTTAAATTTTTCGCTATAGTAAGATTGCGGCGTTGAATTCCGCCACATAAATCTAAAATTGGGAAGAAAATAGGAAATTGAGCGTTTTAACTCTTGGTTCACTTTACCTATCCTGCTATATGCGGAATATGCATGCTGAAGGGTAAGAAAAAATATATATTCTACTATATGAAACATTTTAAACTCATTTGAAGCTCAGTGAAAGATTGTGCAAACACTTAGAGTGTAATTAATTTGGATTTCATTTGCAAAAGGAAAACAAGACATACGGCAAAACTGCGATTCCCAAATTTTAATATAGACTTAATATATTTTGTCCTAGTGAATGGTGAAACTTAACGCCGTGGCTTTTTAGTCGTAGCGTAGAGGAACAAGCTTGCGATTGTAAAGGCGACAGGTTGTGGAATTGATTCTCACTCTCAGAAATTATTATTTTTAATTTTTTCACTCTGGTGAAATGATATGAGTCAAAGTGCGGCATTGGACGTCGGAACTGAGTGTCTTAACACTAGATTTCCTCTGCCTATCCTGCTGTGTGTGGGATGTAATTCGTTGGAAAAAAAAACAAATGAAAAAAATTTCAACATTTTATATTTATAGAATTTTCACAATTTTATAAGAATTCTAATCTATCGTAAATGAGTCGCGTTATATATTTGAGAAACGCTGCCGTTGCAACGATAAAGCAGACGTACAACACTGTGCTGAAATTTAATGCACCTTTGAAATGTAGTGCTTGAACAGATTTTTTTGGTTTTGTTTTTATTTTATTTCTAAACGTTATTGAGCTGATGCTGTCGTTACATGTTGGACGGAAGACCCTTTGACATAGGTAAACATTTCATGATATATATATATATATATATATATATATATATATATATATATATATATATATATATATATATATATATATATATATATATATATATATATATATATATATATATATATATATATATATATAGATGTATATATATATATTAAAAACGTTTAGTCCGGCGCTTTCATGGCGCAAGGGCAATAGCGTGCGACTGTTATAGAGTTCTATTCCTTGAAGAATGAAATATTTAATATTCACATTTCCTCGATATGGTACTAAGGCAAAGCGCGGCGTTGAATTTTACTTTACTTAATGCAATGCCTTAACCCTGTTCCCTGTGTTCCTCCTATGAGCGAAATTCAGCGTGAACCCAGCAAAAAGAGGGAAAACGTCTAAAAATGTTTACGTAGCGGGATTAAGTCCCGTTTTAAAATAAATTATATAAGCTATTATTATTTAAACATCAACATTATCAACTCGGTGGAATTTGAAGATTAAACAATATCATAAAAACTGTTTTGATGCTAGGTTATCTCAGCCTGACATGTATGTGGAATAAAGCGAACTGAACAAAATTCTAACATTATATGAAAAATAATATCTCAGAACAAATTCAAAGTAGTACAATAGATTTTTAGTTCTTTTTAGTTTCACGTCATATCCCTTATATAGCAGGGTAGATAGATGAAATTAAGATACTTATTTCACCCCCCACATTTTAACATTTTTTTTTAATAACATTTCATGTTGAATTGAAAAACCCAACGTCACTTTTTCCGTGTTACTAGAGCAAGTAAATAAATATAATTCATTGATTCGATTGAAAATCGAACCCACGACCGTCGCATTAACTAAATCAAACGATGCTTATAAATACAACAAATAAAAAGTATTACCAATAAAATTTTAAACATAGTTTTGCTCAAAATGACTTTAAGCATCACTAAAGGCAAAAGAGCGCAATTTTATGCAAATAAAAACGTTACTTAACCGCCTGATATTATATTATATCTAAGATGACTCCTTCTGAATATTAAATAATCTTGCTGTATTATAATAATTTTGTCAAGAAATTGTATAATTATTTGGAAAAATATTAAAATGTCCGCGTTTATGTACTCATTAGTGGTATCGGTCGGAACCGCTTGAGATTATTTATTAAAAAAGTCAGTTTGACTGTTAAGACATTATGTGCAGATTGATGGAACTCAACGCTGTGCTTTTCCTTATTACCAGAGTGATGAAATTAAAATATTAAATACTGCATTTCCTCGAGTGGGACTCGCGCTCGCGACCGTCGCGTTTACAGCCGCACGCTTGTACACCTGCTCCATGACGGCCTCACTATTGATACCTACTAAAGTCTCTTATTTATATAGGAAGTCACAGCCATTGTAACCAATCTATAACGTCTTAATTTAAACAGTGTTGTTGAGTGGACCTTGTTTCCATATATTTTAATATAAACGCATCACTGCATTCTTCTTTTAATATCTATGTACGATACGTGTTTTTAACTTCACTCGTTAAATCCTACTTGTACAGGACAGGGGAAGAAGATCATTTTACGACATTACGTGTCTAATTTCTGCTCCATTTTGTATAGGATTCGCGCTCAGCGGCGCGACTCAATGTTTCTCCTATCAGAGCGGGAAAATTGAATAATATGGATGAAATCATTCCCCAGCCACCTCGCGTACAGGCATATGTATTTCTTGAGGTCGTCATGGCGCAAGGGCACTAGTTTGTAGGTTCGATTCCCACTTCCAATAAATTCACTCATTTGTCCAAACTATTTTTGTAATCTCTAAAAACTGTGTTCTTGATCTATATAAGTATATTATAAAATAGTCCCCAGTAATTGTTTGTTTGTTCGACCATCGACCTGCATCAAACGTCGGACTTGAGGTTATATTGATAAATAATAGTTACAAAGTCTCAACGTACAAATCTTTTTTTTGTGAAGACCGTCTCTGAGGGAATATAAATAAAATGTTTACTTTTGGCTTTATTAGTGGCACAGTGTCCGGCCAAAAATGCAATAGTCATGGGTTTGATTACCATTTACGAGGATTCAATTGAATTACTTTCATTATCTTCATTTAAAAATACAAAGCACGGCGTTAAGTTACGCCAATCAATACGCAATTTCTCAAATTCTGGTAAAAGTAGTGAACGGAGTTTCTCGACAGGTTCGTACAGGTTCTCTCTGTATAACATATTATAATTATGTAGTACAATATATTCCGGGTATTTTCACTTTATCTTCAACATATTAATCAGCAAAGGCACGCTAACACCATTATTTTTTATTATTTTACGAATTTCATATCTTAAGCTCACCATCAATTTGTAAGATATTGCAAGTTAATATGCGGAACATAACGCCACACTTGATTTAACGAAACTGAAAAATGAAAATATTTTAGTCATAAATTTTTAACTTTAACCGATTATATACTATTATTACGTTTCACGATGTTAAATAAGGTTTAATAATGATTTTTCAGTATATATTATCTAAAATAAGCTTAAAAATTCCGTTCACGCACTTCTTATTTGTAGATAGAAAGATATTTTTCTCATCTACTTGTGCGCAAAAGTTGTATTATATTGTATCGAAAATATTTTTGTATGTAATCCAATCGCGGGGCTATTGCTGGGAAAATGCGGGGCGTGTTTATATTACGTATTGGTAGTTTCAAGGAAGAATAAAAACAAAAAAGAATACGTAACCTTAACAAAAAAATCTTTTTTTTTCAGTTTCACTGTGTCTCGCATTCGGCACGTCAGGTAGTAGTGTTCAACTAGAGTCAGGAACTCCGTTCTCTGTTTTCCTTTCGAAATCGATATTGCGGATAAAAATAATTTCATCCCAATTTGTGGATCGAACCCACAACCATTGAATTTATAATCAGGTACAAAAATATGATATAATTATGGGTAATTAATGTGATAAGGCCGTCGTGGCGCAGGAGCACAAGCGTACGATTAGAACCGTGGCGCTTGGGTGTTCGCTTCCCACTCGGGCGAATATTTTTATTTTCATTTCCGTTATGGAACAGAACAGTAGAGAGTGGAAGTGTCTTGATGGGAGTGGAATATCTTTCTCTGCCTACCATGTTATGCGCGGGCTACAGCGCACTCTTACCCCTAGGTTTTCTTTTTACCTTTATTAGCAGAAAAAAATCGAAATATATATTTTTTCATTTACACAATGTATCAGTCTCACATAATACATTGCTCTAATTCAACGTTTAATAGAAGATTGTGAGTCGTTATTGTGCACGTGATAGGAGTGGCTGAACGACTTAATTATCATTTGATATTTATTGTTTTTTAAAATTTAATATATATATATTTTTATATTTTTACTTAAATTATCTATGTACGTATTGTTTTATTCAGTGACTGGCGGGACTTATGTGGTGTAGAACGCTAAGATTTGTTGAAAAAAAAAAAACGATAATAAAACATATTATATGGATATTTTTTAATAAGAAAATTCATTCACATCGTTGAACTTCAATATTTTTTATTTTTGCCATTACAGCGAGCGAAACGAGCGGACGTCTGACAAGCAAAGCGATCTTGTGCTCATTTCAGTTCAGTTTGTATCATTTTATTTTACAGGAATTGAGCGCTTTATCCCGCATTTAGCAGAACCTAGTGTTAAAACACTCCTAATTAAATATGCTTCAACAACAGAAAATAAAGAAAAAAAACACTTAGGCATCATACAACCGTAAATGTAGAGAGAATATAAAAAAAATGTTAAAATATAAAGTAATAATAATAATATGAAAAAAGGGTACGAACCAAACTAAAAAGTAACTTAATCAAAAATGTTCTACTGAATATGTACTCGTAGTATATTTACAACTTGTTGTTACAATAAATAAGATTCATTATTTGTAGTGCAATAACATTGATTTAGGAGACCAAATAACGATACGATATGGACTTTACAGTCAGTTGCAATAAAATTTGATAAATAGCTAGAATAAGGCTGTAATACTTAGGTCAGCTATATAATATATATATATATATATATATATATATATATATATATATATATATATATATATATATATATATATATATATATATATATATATATATCCTTCGTGTATCTTCGGGAAGACTGGCGTAGTTAGATAGTGATCTCTACATATAATATAAACTAATATAAACAAGTGACTCAAACGCGGCTTCGCTCGCTTAAAAGTATTCTTATATTTTACACAAATTATACACAACCTTTACATAAATTGTAACCTATGTATCATTCTGTTTGTTTGTATGCATTACAGTGACTGATGTTAGGTCTTACATTAGTAGTTTTTGCGTGAATATGGAACAAACAGCCATCCATACAAACTAATAAACTTTTAAAAACAATTTTCAAATTTCTTCAAGACAAAACAAACAAAGCCGAACCACAAACCTAGTGTCCCCTAAATATATTAACTCATTCACGCAGTACATTAAAGTTTACGGTTACTTTTATCCCATAGTAACCCTTTTAAATTCAATAGGAGAGATGAAAATAGGAGTTAGTCCGCGGTCTTTTAAGCGACCGTTGTATGGTAATGTTTATATTACTCACGGTTTTGTATGTATTTATACCTAAGTATTCAAATAGAAAAGTTCCTCACGCGTCAATAAATATGTAGAGTCAGTAAATAAAAGGTTTTAGAACACTCCGATTTCCACTTTTGTCAGTATTGAGTATTAATTTATCCAATCCAACGTAGAGCAACTGACTTCAAAGAATCAACTAGTTTCAAGGAAGAATAAAAACAAAAAAGAGTACGTAACCTTAACAAAACAAAAACTTATTTTTTTAGTTTCACTGTGTGTCTCGAAAAAGTAAAAAATAATTATACATAAAGTAAAACGTAATTTGATTTTGGTAAACAAAACTAATAAAAATAAGATTTTATAATTTTGAAGTCGGTGCCAATTAAAACAAACAGGCTTAATATTAATAATTCGATATTATAGTAAGGTTGCTGTAGCATCAGCTTGACATTACTTTTATTTCAACTGCGTCAGTATTCTATGAAAACAGCGTGGAGCAAAAAATCTTGATAGATGCTAGTTCGATTCCTAATTGTTTTTCTTTTTGTTATTTTTTTATCCTGCATCGTATCTTGCAAATAGCGGGGTCGGCGGAGGGAGCTTATTGCGTGTTGAGTAGCGCACTAAACGTTGCGCATTGTCTTAAAACTAGATTGAGAAAATGAAAATTATGCATTTCTCCGATTGTAAATCGAATCCTCTACCGTCACATTTTCCGTCCATATTCAATGACTGCCTACATAAGCTATAAACAAAAAAATCAAGTTACTCCGTAATATTCTCAAAACATTAAACTTATTGACCCATCAACTATTCTGATTCAGGGCAACTCGGCTTTGAAGTTGTATATAAGCTTTATTAGGACGAATGTATGGCGTAGCAGTCGCTCGAGCATGGCCTATGTGTCCACTGACTTTCTGTCAACCGCAGGTTTCGTTACCAGCAGCGCTTACTAGTGATATATGTATAGGTTATTTTTGAACATATAATTATGTTTATTTACGTAGGTACCTATTGAATTTTTATATGGAGTCTGAACTGAAACAATTTTTTGTTTGTAATTTGGATGTAGTAGGATTGAAGGCTTGGCATTTTGGGATCATGAACACTCTGTTAGATAAAGTGCGATGTTAAGTTCCGCCACTCAACATGCAGTATCTTAAATTCCGGAGCTTTCCATAGTAAATCACAACCTGTCGCATTTACAGTAGCATGTTTGTGGCCTCTTCATCATAACCATATTTTGTATATTAATAATAATATTAATTTGATATCTAAAATTACTGCTGTTTTTTAAGTTTAACGGTCATATGTATTAGTGATATCACTATGGAAAGAAAATATAAACGATTTAAAAATTTTCGTAATAAAAGTCTAAATTCTTTTACTTAACAATCAATCACTTCGTTTTTCAATTAAGCACTTTATAACGCAATTAAGAGGATAGGCACGAAGAACCTAGTGTTAGAACACACCGTTCTCCACGCAGAATAAATATTCCCTCCGGATGAGAATCGAACTACCATCCGTCGCTCTCATAGTCAACACTGCCCTACTGCAGTGGTGCAGTAACAGACAGCCTCATGCGAAAATATTACACAAATAAAAGAAATCGAAGTGTCACATCTCTATTTTCTATATCATTTGTTAATAGCAATATACATAAAAAACCTTCCTATAAATATACAACGGGCAGTATTTTATTTAGGATTATAACCTAAATACTCGCTTATGTGACATACATTCATTTTCATGGAAGTATGTGCATTTTGGAATGGTTTTATAGGCCATTACCTTGAGGGATCACCTGTATTATACCACGCTTATTAATTCTATGCGCTCGGAAGCCTTTTACCGTGTAAATAAACACCTGCGTTTAACAAGATTTAGAATATGCCAAAAATGCGGGTATTTTTCACGTTGTTATGTTGGGTTTAAGTAGTACGAATGAGAAAATTAGTTCTGTCGTGGTGCAGAGGAAGAGGTGAAAGGTTGTGGGTTCGATTTTTTTTTTTTTTCTATGGTATTGAGGCAAAAAGCGATTGAATTCCGCCACACAATACCTCAAATCATCATAATATCTCAAAAAATCGACGGCAAGTGGAACGGAATTGTCTTAATGGAAGCGGAGTGCCTTAGCACTAGGCTCCCAGGTTTCCTTTGCATATCTTGCTAAAATATAACATACATTACATTATCTGTTCTTTAACTTTTTGCTTATTTGCTAAACTTATAACATAGTTTACCCCTGTATCCTGTACTTTACAGGATAGGTAGAAGAATATTTTCACTGCCCCTAGTCTTAGAGCCGTAACCGAACCCATAAAGCATGTTTATATGTTTAATTTGTTACTGTGTATGCAAATAACAGTGAAATATGAGTGGATGAAACCTAGATTTTCGCATCAATTTTAGGTTTGTTCTAGAGGTACAATTTATAAAAATTGAAGTTTTTTCTATTTTTCACTTATCGGATTTTTTCCTTTAATTGTTGTGTTGTTCAAGTTCTCATTCAATTGCATAATTACAAGTCTACGGGATACATACAATATGCAGCAAAAATGATACATAATCGCTCATATCTTTTGATTGCATTAGTTTAAAGCTTAATTTCTTTTTGTGCTCCGAGAGATCGTAGAGCTATATTTGGTATTCATTTCATATTGATACATTCATACGATCTCGAGATGAATGCTCTTAGCTCTTAGATAATAAAGTGATTTTTTCTTTTGAGGTACGAAACAATAAAATAATTAAAACACTCCCTTCTCTACCTTTATTTTATTATAGGATTGTGTGCCTAATATTTAATTCTCTACTTTTTCTAAAACTATAATAATTTAAATATCAACATTTACTGAAATTAATAATAATAATAATAACTATAATAATAACTTTATTTAAACACTTATATAGTATACAATACAATTGGTTGAGGTACTGTCCTCTTAGATAGGTTACAAAATAGCCCGTGATAAAGAGAAACAGTGCCGTCTCCCACGGGGGATGATGAAAACAAGTGTTATTCTAATACGCAAGTTACAAGTCTTAATGTACATTTATTATAACCTAATTATCTTTACAATTTTAAATATTTTGGTGAATGTATAGGGTGTGTATATTTGTGTTATGTATAGAGTAATGTATGTATATGTGTGTATGTGTTGTGCATGTAGAGTGTGAATTTTGTAATATTGCTTATAATAATGTTTGCAAGACTAATTCTGTTTCTTCATATGTTTTACTGTGTAAGAATGAGCGAATAGTTGCTTTACATTCATGGACGGATAACTTATAGATAGAGGTACTTGTATTAATTTTATTGTATAAGAAAGGGCCTAAATAGAAGAAAAATTTTTTAGAAAAAGAGTAGCGTATAACAGGGAGAGGACAAATATTATCCGTACGTCGCTTAGTTATCTTAACGTAGGGTGTGTTTTTGTGTTGAAGTAAGATTGTATGTAAAACAAATAACTGCCTGACGCTAAGAACTTTGCAATCCTTATAAAGTTGCGTTGTAGAGTATAGGATTGGTCGAAAGGTGGCAACTTTCAGGATGGCTCTTTGTGCAATTTCTAGTGGGAGCATCACTGTCTTAGACGCCCCTCCCCAACAATTTGAAATTAGAATTGAACTCACTATAATCACGTGCATAATCAAATATTACCCCACTGCGCTATGACTATGATGATATAATAATAATGATGATAGCATTATTTATTACATTTCGATCGCAATATATAAAGCCAAAGCAAAACCTCTATTTTGTAACATACAAATGAATAATATAAGCCACTGGAAACAGCAGAAATCACAGAAAATTCAATTTTGAAATCCAATTTATATAATATAGTTGTCATTTCCAGTTTCAACAATTTACAATTCTATTCTATACGAATCGACACGTTGGCGACGTTCCAGATAGTTTACGGCCTAGCCTTAGTTGCTGAAATTAACTATTCGATAGTTGCTATCGAGTATTTCTTGATATAGACAACAATATCTAATGTCATATTAGTGGTATTTGATAGCGATCTGGCTGGCCGTTTTGAATATAGCTTATTTACTTAAAATTAAACGTCAAGAATTTTATGTAAGTAAAAGATAATCATACGAAAAAGTGACACATTATTCTGAGGAGGTTTTTATTATATTGAAAAAATATATATCCGTAAATATATATACACACAAGGACAAATAATAAGAATCACAGATAATTATTTTGTTTATTTAATAAAACTTAAATCACTTTATAGGTAAATTAAGAAAAGTTTTGAACGTTTGTTTTTTTCTTAAAAAAATCTGAGTTTTGTACTACTAAAACAATATTAGGATATGGTGCATATTTTTTTTATCAGCTTCACGCTGTATCCCGCACACAGAGGGGTAGGCAGAGGGATCCTAGTGTTAAGACACTCCGTTCCCCACTTTCTGCCAAATTTTGGAGGCATTGCGTGTTGTGTGGCAGAATTCAAAGCCGCGCTCAACCTCTACACCAGAGCAAAGTTCACGACTCACAGATAACTTACCTTTATGTTTCAATGCTCTCAGCTATTAAAAAATAAAGTTTAAAAAAATATATATTATCTATTTTATTGATCATTTACGATGTAAACGAAGCACCCCTCGAGGGATCTACAAGTCTGAATTAAAAGTTGCTGAATAAGAAATATTGATTTTAGATTTATTTAGGAGGACAACGTCTTAACGTAATCGCAATGGTTGTAACATCATTTCTTAGCTCCCTAGCCTAGTTACTAACTAGACAAAGCTCGGCGTTGAGTTACAATAACACCGCAATGTACCGAAAATAACGACTTCTTATTTGAAGTTAGTAAAAAAGGGAAATTTTGAATCTTTTTCCTACAAACATCTAATGTAAGCAGTATAATAGTATCAATCTCAGTGACATGTTATAATTCGTATCACATCTGCGTGACATCGCCCTCGCGGGAAATCAGTCTTTGTCATTTATCAAAGCGGCAGTAAGTGTAGCTGTAGATTTTAAATATATCAATATTAAATATAAGAAATGTTTTAATATGCCAGGGCTATTATCAAGACACATCGTTATCCAAGCATTTTTACTTTTTCAAGACGTTAAGTGGCAGAGCTTAACGCCGCGCTTGATCTTGTTACAAGATAAAGCGCGAGATCATAAAATTATATAACTTGCCAGAGTGCATATCCAACCGTCGTATTTACAGTCGCAAATAGACGCACTACCAATGCGCCACAACAGTCTTACATTTATACAATTGTGAGTGATGTGAGTTCGATTGCCACTACGAGTATTGAATTATTTTTATTTGTTCGCTCTTACAAGAAGACAAAGCATCACGTTGAGTACCTCCTTTCAATTCGTTGTTTTGGAACTGACTGGAAAGTATGGAAAGGATAATCTTAACTCTATATTATTTATCTGCGTACTAAACTATGATGGAAGTATTATAAAGCTGTTTTTTTAAAGTACCTATTTAAAGAGAGACGAAATTGAAATTTTGTTAGCATTATGCCAGATTCAGACCAGACTTTAGAACTTTGAAGCTGAAGTTTCACAAAGCCTTAAACATGTGTAGGTGTAAAATGTAAGTCTTAGGGATTGTGTTAGCGCTTTGAAATATATGGGAATATTGAATTTAATATGTATAAATCTATTTGGCCGCTACATCGTGATCCTGTGGCCCAGCGTATAACTTTAAACGCGACGGCTGTAGGTTCTATTTCCAATCGGAGGAATAAATATTTTTCATTTCATCGCTCTGGTAATAAGATAAAACACGGCGTTTAATTTCATCTACACGCAATGTTTCAAAAGAAGACCGCGAGAAGAAATGTCGCAAGTGGAAACATAGCTCTAACATAAGCTATCTAATAGTGCAAGCTGCCTCGTCTGATTCAATGCACGTATGTGATTATATCTCATTGTCTCTTGATTTACAGATAATTCTGTGCCACCGCATGGTTTTAAATTGTTTTTATAGCTTTAAAGCTTAGCTACATATTTTTTAGATTCTCTTTGTATCCTGGATATATCAGAGAAAGCAGAAGGAACCTACTGTTAAGACACTCTATTTCCCATTTTTTCTGCCCAATTTTCAAATTATTGCGTGTTAAGCGGTATGACTCAGCGCTGCGCCTGGTCTATCAGAGCGAGGAAATAAAAATAATGTATAATATATATTTATTTTAATGTTTCTTTTCTTCTTTACTTTTTGGCTACACTCTTCCTCTTGCCTTCTCTGCGCGAGAATTATAAAACATAGGTCGATGTTTTGATACGAAGTACTGTCTCGCCGTTTTCAGTAACCCGACATTTTTAAACCAATTTGGCTTGGCTCTCCAAGCTCTTTTGCATTGTAACAGTGGACTTCATTCGATATGAAGACTCCAAAAATCCAAAACTTACTATAAGATAGGGAAATACCAATTAATTTAGGCGCTATAGTGAAGAGTGATTTATCGTGGAAAAAGTTATCTTTATCTTATTAGATCAGAGGAATGAATATAACCTACACTCTTATTACAAAACTGAAGGGTTTGTTTGGTTGGATGCAAGTATCTCAGGAACTACTGATATAAATAAAAAAAACCATTTGTGTTCTCCATTTATTATGGAATGTTATAGATTATATTATTATTATGGGAAAAGCCCAGACAAACGTAACTTTGAGTATAAGAATCTACAATCAGCGAATAGAACTGTAAATATATAATGTTACATTTATATGCATATACTAATATAATATAAGAATTTATATAATGTTAAAGTGCTTTTGAAACAAATTGTATTTGGTAGAACACAATTTGTTAGAACGAGCTCACGTACCGCTGACATCGCTCCACATATAGGAATATGAATAACGTATCTATTGTACTATGCGCGGTGTTCTTACACAGCTTTGTTGGGGGGAATTGGGGTGCAATATATCGTATAATAGAGGAGTAATACGGTAGGGGATATTTCTATATGGTTACACGCTGTATAACGCACAGCAGGTTAGATAGAGGGAATATACACTCCGTTCGCCACACATGTTTTAAGTGGCGGAAGTCAACACTGCGCTTCTGATATTTTACTGGAGTAAGAAACTAGAGGCCATCGTGGCGCTGCTCAGGGACACAAAAAGGGACGCTTGTGCGTTCAGCGGAATGAAATATATAATGCTTTCAATTTCTTCCTCTGGTAACGAAGCAAAGCAGCGTCGAGTTCCGCCTGAAGAGATCGGGATACAGTGTAAAACAAATAATACTGTTCTCCGAGTGAGAATCGATCTCACAACCGTTGTGTGTTAAATATTTTTTTAGCTTTACACTGTAACAGGTCCGTCCGTCCGTTTCGGTCCGGTCCGACAGGTTTTGTCTCTAACAGGGTTGTTAGAGGAAACCCAGTTTAAGACGCCTGTTCCCCACACTTTGTCCAATTTTAGAGACTTTAATTGTATGCAGAATGGCGGAATTTAACGCCACATTTCATATTTCCAAAAAAAATATAAATAAATTAATCCCCTGATTACAATCGAAATCACAAATATCACATTCACGCTTTTTCACAATATATATTTTTAGGCTTATCGCTGTACCCCGCATATAACAGGATAGGTAGAGGGAACCTGGGAACCTAGTATCAAAACATTCCACTCCCCCACATTAAGCACATAACGCCACGCTTTGCTTCCTTACCAAAAATACCAAAGTCAACATCATAATATTTGAATATTCCTACGACAATTTCCTGTCGTTAATAAGACTGCTGCTAGCTAAAGATTTATATCTAGACTGGATTCTATCAGGCTGTAGGTCAATCTAATTATTTTCTGAGCTAAGAGGGCCACGACGCGCGACGGACAATCTCAGAGGACTGTGCTCATCGTTAGATATAATGTAGAATTTTGTAATAAAACTAATAAAAAGTATCATATAATATATATTCCTCATAGTAAAAATACTATAAAATAAGTTTTTTTGTTCTTTACATTATATTTTAAGTTTTATTGACGCTAATAATAAGCTAAAAGTTCATGGCTCAGGGGCGCGTGTTAGTGGAAACGTAGCAGTTGTAGGTTCGGTCCTCAATCGGGGGAGTAAAATAACGTCTGATAATGAGGCAAAGCACGCTGTTCAGTCTTCCATTCATCACGCAATACGTATGGCGGAAAGTGAGAAACGGAGAGTCTTAGAAAAATAATAATTTTATTCTTTTTACCGCATATCGTATCTTTTTGGATAGTCAGTAATAAACTTATGTAAAGACACTCTATTTTTGTTCTCGATTTCGATAAATTTTAAAATAATTTGAATTAGGTAAGTGGCGGAATTCAACACCGCGAAAATAAAAAATCATTCGTTCCAGTCACTATTTACATGAAATAGTTCAAGAACTTAACTTTATATCTAATAGTATAGATAGGTGACGTTTTGGCTCACATCCAAATGCTTCAGTACTCTCAGCTTCAGATTAACGGAACTGTTCCCCACAAACAACACTAATGAAAAATATTTATATGAGTACGTTTGTGATATATCAAATCTTTATTCCATTATCAAACTAAATTGAAGAAAGAAAATGCTATAAATGTAAATATTATTACTTTTCTTTATTTAGCTTCCCGCACAGTAACAGGACAGACACTTCGGTTGCTCTCTTTGCCCGTAATTCTGGAGGAAAATATTAAGTACTTCGAGTTTTGCCTCGAGTGGAACTCGAACCCACAACCTATCGCGTTTACAGTTACATGATTTCAGGTTCTAGTAATTAAAGCGTAACTTTAAAATTGAGTGGAAAGCAAAGAAATAATTTTTTTGCATCTATGAAGAATGCATAAAAAGAAATGAAAAATGTAAGAGTTGGAGTAACACACATTAACACTAAGTCTCTTTTGTCTGAATGCTAGATACAGGGTATTGTGCTGCAATTTTAACCAGCCAGCGCAGTGTTAGGCTGCGCCGTATAAAAAAAATGCAAAAACTATTCATAATTCTTGTTAAATAAGCTGCAAAAAACTTCCACTGTGAACTTCCTTAGCTAAACTCAATTTAAAAAAAAAAAGAAAAATATGATTATAAAAAACTGTTACAACATAATTTATTGCTTTTAATATATTTTTAAAATAAAATTATGTTAAAACACTTCAAACCTAAATTACTTTATTTAACTTTTATGTCTGCTCCAAAAAAACGGTGAAAAAAAGTTTCTCTGACGATAATTTGAACAACTTTTCCCTCGCCTGTTATAAGTTTCGACAAGTTATTAGGGATCTAGAAAACATATCCTTTTATGGATTGTAATTTTTTTACCTGAAAATTAATTTTAGTCTACAAGAATATAGGCCTGTCTACCTCTAAAATTTAGCGAAAAGTAGAGAATGGAAGTATTAATTGGAACGGAGTGTTTTAACACCAGATTCCCACTTTGATGTTGATATAATACTATGAAGAAAATAAGATAGTATATAGAAACTTACGTTGTAATTTTAAATATCTCGTCAAAGACAATAAATATGAAACGAGAGCCAAGTTAAATGTTAACTAATGCTTTGTTCACGACTTCACCAGCAAAAAAATGGAAGACCTATTTGGATGCCCAGTTCTGTATTCACTCGGGATAAAGTTTAAGCTCTAAACGACACTCGACAACGACACCAACTTTTTTTTATTTATAGGTTTTATTATATTTGCAAGTTACTGTACTTGCAGCTTATACTGGAATTTGAGGTTAAATATTAATTAACCTCAAATCATCGTCAAGTTCGATGCCTAGTGGTAAAAAATAGTCAAGATGTCCGTTTTCTCTTATATTAGGGACAAAAATAATGGTCTTAAGGTTTATGTAGTAGCTAAACCATCCCATGTTACTACACACACTAGGTTCCCTCTGCCTTCCCTGCTGTGTGCGGGATACAGCGTGAAGCTCATTTTAAAATGTCCCTACCATGCATTGCTAACTAGGGCACTATATTCTCATAAATATACAATTAAACAAAAAATAATAATCACTTTGGGTAGGCAGAGGGAACCTGGTGTTTTAAGATACTCCGTTCCCTATTTTCTGCTAATCCTGTCGACATCGCATTTATGGAGTGGCGGAACTTAACGCCGTGCTTTGGATCGATACGAGAACGAAGGAATGATAATATTAAATATTTCATTTCCAGTTAGGAATGGAACCCACAACTTTGTTGCTACGGCGATACGACACACTTTTTCATAGAGAAATAGAGCAAGCAATACTAAAAATTGCTGATCACTCATAATAATATTCTACATATCTTTAATAAATGTATGTACATTTAACCATTTATACTTTTATATGTATTTTAAAATGTAATTCAAACATTTGTTTGTTTTTCAAAGAACTTATCTACTTAGAAACTCATTTACTTGGTCGCAGGATTCTTAAAGAGAGTATACTTATAGGGCTTATTACGGTTCCCACAATGCTTTACGTTTCTAAGTCATGTTTATAATTACCTGTTGTAATATTTTATTTTAAAAGAATACATTATATTTTTTCTTTTTTTTTTCAGTTTCACGCTGTATCCTGCATATAGCAGGGCAGAGGGAACTTTTTTCAAATTTTCAAGGAATTGCGTGTTGGGCGGCAGAACTCAAGGCCGCGCTTTGCCTCAACACCAGGGCGAAGAAATTAAAAGATTAAATATTTCATTTTCTAAAGTGGGAATCGAACTCACAAGTCGAGTCTGCCCATGCGTGTTGCCATTGCTGACGATGTCGTCAGCCATTGCTGACGACATCGTCAGCAATGGCAACACGCATGGGCAGACTCGACTGAATCATTACCACCCCCGGCATTTAAGACCGGCGTTAAGTAGTGGCTTTATGTCACTGCGTTTCGCATCAGGTAATGCTGGGCTCCGGCGCCCAACCCACCTTACAGACAGGCAACGCACTTGTAGCTCCTCTGGTGTTGCACGGGGTCGTGGGCGGCGGTAATCACTTACCATCAGATGACACGCACGCTCGTTTGCCTTGTCCTTTTCCATAAAAAAAAATCATGTATGTATGTAATTTGATGGCCAAGAGATATTAAGTTTTAAAGATACCTGACATAATAATATTAACCTCTTTTAGGGTTCCGTACCAAAAGAGTAAACTACTGCAGGACCTTATTCGGACTTGTCCGTCCATCCGTCTGTCTGTCTGACTATAACCAGGCTGTATCTCGTGAACCGTGATACTAAAATAATGGAACTTCACAGATGATGTCCTCGTATTTGTGTTGCCGTTATAACAAAACATTCAATAAAAACAGTTTTTTTTGCCGTTAATATATGTAGATAATGGTACGGAACCTTAAGGGCACCAGTCCGACTTCCACTTGGCTGGTTTTTTTTTATCTATTGGTATTAATATTATAAAGTGAAGCTAAGAGTTTATTTAGCAGAACGCTCTAATTTAAAGAAGTGTTCGGTTAAATTGAATTATATGTTGAATTGTCCATTTATCTAGAAGGAAGGCCTTTATAAAATCAATTTGTTTCTATGTTTCAACAATATCGCAGATAAGGCAAGGAGTAAAAATAAATATCTCTGGACTCCACTTTTCTATCTTACGCGCTTCCACCGAGTTTAATGAACGTGCCGTTCATTTTAATTAAGAACACTTTAGTCCTCTCAATAAAATGCCTTTTTCACAAAAAGGAATTAATACCGAAGCGAACGGTGTTTTAAGAATAATACATAATGTATTTATTAGAGTTCCGATGTGAAAGGATAAAACAGAACTCTATTATTGAGACTTGACTGTCTATCTGTTACTGTCTGTCCGTCTTTCACTAGGCTATATCTTATGAACTATTATAGTAAGACACTTGAAATTTTACAGATAATGTATTTCTGTTGCCGTTATAACAAAAAATAGTAAAAAAAGGGTAAAATAAATATTTAATTGGGCTCTTATACAACAAACTTGATAATATTTTGTGTAATGCGGTTTTTATAGATAATGCTACAAAATCCTTCGTACGCGAGACTGACTCACATATGGCTAGCTTTTTTTATGATCAAATGAAAGTAACCTAAGAGGTGTTTATGGCAACATGGCACATTCTAAGTGCTTGAGGTAACTCTGACCGCAGGGCACGTCGAGAGCAGGACTACATCGAACACTAATAAAGTGAAATAGCCTGCAGCCTGCTACTAAGATAATGGTTTAAGTTCCATATGTTTAACTTGTTAAGATTAAATTTGTAAATTTAAAATATGTAATTATTAATTTAACCAATTTTTTTTTATATATTACATTAAGCAATATAATTATATTTTTTTATTTCTTTAATTTTTTTAATTAGAATCATATATTGTAAGTCAATGCTACTGTATTTTTGTGTTGCAGAGTCTCGAACCCACTTTCAACAGACTTTTCTCGCCTAACACATTAGACAGAGGAAGCCGGGTAGATATAGGGAACCTAGTAAACTAATGTTAAGATACTATTTACATTAAGAGATTTACGTTCCCCATTGTCCACCGAATTCTGGAGGCATTGCATACAAACGAAATCTCATACACTGAATTATATTATTTCCTTTCCCGCGTACATTTTGTCGAATCATCCACCTGTGTTACAATAAATAGAAGGTCATATTCGAGAGGTAGTTGTCAAATTAGTTAATGTTATTAGGGGGAGTGACTTGACAGAGGGTGAGATCGTGGTTCTATTAACACGCGGTTTACGGTGTGTTGAACTTGTAAGTTTAGGATAGGTTTGCTTTGAATTGTATTAGTTTATTTTTTTATATAGAAGATGGTGTAAGTGTAGAAGCACGTGCACGTGTATGAATGTGAACGTGTGTGATTTTCACTCGGGAAAAATCTTATTCATAAAAAAATCTTATCAACGTCGTGACGTTGAAAATAAGATGTATGCCGCTAGATACTTCCCCATTTTTCTCTCGATTTTCAAGGCATTGCGTTAAGACGTAGAACTTTAAGTTGCCCTACCAGAGCGGGAATAATTCATTTCCGCTAGTGGGAATCAAACAAACAGCCATCGCTTTTAAAATAAGACGCTATGCCGTTGCACCTCAACAGCCTTAGGTCTACCATATTTTTTTGCTTCACATTGTATCCTGCATATAGCAGTGTAGGCAAAAGGAACCTGGGAACCTGATGTTAAGATGCTCCGTTCCCCACATACCAACAAAATAGTAAGTTACCACTAAAAGTAGCAGAACTCAACTTATACCAGCTTTCATTTTTTACTTTTATTTTAATTATGTATGGTTTAATTATTTTGAAAAAACACAAAAAAAAACTAATAATAATATTAAAGTAGCAACAAAAACAATTTTAAATTTCACTTACAATTATTCAAATCGTGCAAGAGATCGGTTCTTCATCACTATTAGTACCCAAAATTACGTACCAACTGATTAACGTCGGCTTGAATACCAATAAGGGTTTAGTAGAATTAAATATTTGTTTTCTAATTTTCCCTACAGTCTACATTTAAACGTAAAATGTAATATAAATTAAAATAAATGTTTAAAGTAGCTTAAGGAATCTTGAAATTGAATTTTGTTTAGCTTAGTCTCACATGTCCCCTACATGCAGAGGATACCCAGTAGTACCTCACACATAGATACACTCCGAACACTACTTTCCGCCGAATATTTTCGTGATATTGCGTGTTGAATGGTAGAAGTTAACGCTACGCTATAACTTCTAGAGCGGATAAAAAAAAACCCCCCGAGTAGGCATCGAAACCACAATAGTCAAGACCATACAGTCAGATACTTTAAAGAGGGACCAATTTTTCTATTTAAATTTTATTTCAACAATGCAATAGTACGTTATGATTTGAGGTTCGATTCCCACATTTTCAAATAAAATATTTAATATTTTTATTTTCTCCTAATGTCTCAAGAATACGGCGAAATGTGGGGTATGGATTGTCTTAACACTAGGTTTCGGTTCGGCCTACCCTGCTAAATGCGGGGATACAGCGTGAAACTAAAGAAAGAAATAGGCTAGAAAAAAAATCAGCTTCACGCTGTATCCCGCACACAGCAGGGTAGGCAGAGGGAACCTAGTGGTAAAGGCACTCCGTTCCCCACTTTCTGCCGAATTCTGGAGACATTGCGTGTTGAGTGGCAGAACTCAACGCCGCGCTTAACTTCGACACCAGAGCAAAGAAATAGAATTATAAATTTAAGTAAATAGTTAATCTCCTCGAGTGGGGATCGAACGCATAACCAGCCGTTTTTACAGTTTCACCTGGTGCCGCTGCGCCACGACTGACCTCTAAATAAGCTAGAATTGTAATAATTTATTAAAAAATCAAATTAAACGACTGTATCCTGCAATCAACAGGGTAGGCAGGGCGAATCTAGGGTCAAGACAGTTTTCCATGTTTCGCCGAATTCTGCAGGCAGACGTGATAAGTGGCAGAACTATGTTGTATAATGTAATCGTGAATAAATGATATCCATTTATGATTACAAAATAAAACAGAAACGCTAATAAAACATATAATTTAAGGTACACTTAAGCCACAAGGCTTTGTTATAATGGAATACTTCACCTGTATTCCGCCCTCGGGAGCTTTTGCCTGTGTCCGATACCTACCGTGTATGAATAAGATTACCTTACAGAATGTTATGTTATCTCAGATTTTGTTTACCAAATGTGAGACTAGTTCTGACGTGTTGCCTTGTCTGCTTTTGGGTTAGGAATAGCTGTTCATCTTTAAAATATATGTATTTCGAGGCATGTGTTCGATTTATACATATTATAATAAGTTGTGGCGCAGGGGCACAAAATGTGTCTGTCAGCGCGACTGGTTGTGGGTTCTATCCTCACTCGAGGAAATGAAATATTTATGCAAATTTATATTTTCATTTGTTCACTCTGGTGTCAAGTCAAAGCGAGGCATTGAATTCCGCCACTCAACGCGCAATGCCTGAATTGGGCGTAAAGTGGCAAACGGAGTGTCTTAACACTAGGTTCTATCTTGCCGAGTGCAGATTCAAAATAAAATCGTAAAAAAACCGTCGGCGTGGCGAGAGGCACAGGGTCTGACTGTAAATGCGACGGTTTTGGGTTTCATTCCCTATCAAGATTTTTTTTTTCTCGCCCTGGTAACTCAATTTCCTACCTTCCTTACTTCCAGCTACCGGTGCTGCGCTGAGTTCCGCCTTTTAATTATCCATTTTATCGAAATTATATGGGAAGTAGGGATATAGTATGAAACTAAATAAGAGAGACAAATCTGTTACTTTACTTTAGTCAAGATAAAGATCTTTCAGACTAACATTAACAAATAAAGACATCATGAAGGCAATTTGTATTTATTTTATGTATACAAGTACATAAATACGTAACTGTAATCATTTAGATAGTTAATTAAAAATTCTATAAACCTTTTTCATTAAATTTTGCACGTCTTAACCGTTAGTTATCTCTATCTCTATATATAATAAGACAGTAAAAATATTTTGTCTGTACATTTAGTAATTTTGACTGAAATGGATAGAGGGACACTTAAAAAGAATAATAGAAAGCAAAAATATTTTTTTTGAATTTCTTGTCTGTCTGTCTGTCTGTCTGTCTGTCTGTCGACATATTTTTGTCCGCGTTTTTCTCTGAAGGTACTGAACCGATTTACTTGAAAATTTCACCAATTGCTTTGTTTTAACTCAACTTAAGTACTAAAGTTTAGTTCATCAAAATCGGTTCATTAAAAAAAAAGTTATCGTCATTTGAATGAACTCAAGGCATTAGTTTGCCTGCGAACTAACGTTCGCAATAGCAATATAGCAATCGCGCTGGTAAGATTCCTGGCTAAAGAATGACATTCGAAACGTCTTGATTATATGACTGTTGATAAAAATATATTTTTTTGAAGCACTATTATATAATATTTTATACAATCAAGTAAACAAAATTGAATTGTTAGTGGAGATTACCTTCATAAATCATAACAGTTAAGTTGTAATTAAATCAATACAGAGATAAAGAACGATCTTGAAAGAAATATCAAGTAAATACAAAGATTTTTTGGTTGGTTAGTTCATATAATATATGTAACTAATTTAAAAACTGTACAGGAGTTAATATGCAATTATTACAGTTATTTTACAAAGAATATTATGAATCCTTCAAATCAATAATTTAACATTTAAAGCTGTTTCTGAATGAGTAAATTAAATTATTCACTGACATCACACATTTAACAGAGTATATTATATAGGTAAAAAGAACATAAAGTTACAAAAATATATACGTGTAATAAATAATTAGCTTTATGTTTATTTAATAAATATCAAATATCAACAATGGTCGTATTTTTTTATTTAAAACAATCAAAAATTTTTTGACGATAATGTCGTAAAAAAAATCATATTAGAAGTCATTATAGTTGTCAATCAATTGTGCTTATTAAATCAAAAATCATGTATTTTAAGCGGGCGAAGCCGTGGGCGAGCCGCTAGTATTGAATAAAATTAAGGAAGAAAACGTGTTGTAAGATGTTATTGCCATTAGAATACAGAATATTTTTATAAGACAGTTTTTGCGGTTCCAAATTTCAAACGGAAAAAACGCAAAACCTTATATGATTACTTTTTTGTCCGTCGGTCGGTCTGTCAAGAGCCTTTTTCTCAGGAAAATTTATATATGTTTATGTATGTTGAACAAACAGCAGCCCACCATTTAGTTTTCATTAGAAAGAAGACTAAAGCAGATCCAGGACTAGACAGAAGAAGAGAGAAACCTAGTGTTAAACACTTCGTTCCCCACTTTCCGAGATATTTTATGTTGAGAAAAACTAAAAGGAAATCTGCAATTCTAATATAAATTTACGATTTCACTAAAAAGTGTAATTTTTCACAACTTTTCTTTCCACGTCTCATATATCTGGCTATTGGCCAAAGTACTGACACACGATGATTCATAGAGCTTTCGATAGAGCTTAATATTTTACACTGTCTCGAACTAATTGTACGAGCTTAAGTTGCTTGCGTTACTCTATTGGGAGGAAAATTTTGAAATTTGGGAAAATTAGAGAAAAAGTTGAAATTGTAATATACGGTATTGTCGCGATGTTCTAATGTATAAGAAATGGGATACAGGGTGAAGTATAATAAATTACAGATAGTATAAATATAAAATTTGACATGGACAGTTGGATGGATTACTGAAGTTCAATAACCTTTAGAAAGATTTATTTGAAATTCATTTTTGTTTTCTATAAGTATGTCTGTCCGTCTGTTCCTATCTGTAATGTGGGTATATTGAGATTCATAGGTAATATATATAAAATATTATGAAATTATTTCGTATTTCATTTACAGAAAATGAGTGCACATAATACACCCGTAAACTTAAGTTTGTCACTGTTAATAGGTATGTACTTTCCGTTGACGTACGATCACGTTATTGATACTCGCATCGAGACTATCGCAATAGATCTATTTTCCTTATGATTCCTATGATTTATTTACAAAAAAACATGTCTTCAAAATGTGTCTGTGGTTCTAAAGCTTCTTTGATCGAACGTTGTTTTCTTAGGAACTATTCGAACCGAACAGAAAAGTCTAGTTTAAGAATAAAATGGTTTTTTTTAAAATCACGGCATATAACGCAAGGTATAACAAGGTAAGTAGAGGGAACCTCTGGATTTCCACGCTCGTTGGCTGGCAACAACATAAAGTGCGGCATGGTGGTTAAGAATATCTTAAATAGTGTTTGGTCACTCTTTTCCGCACACTCCGCTCCTTTGTCTATTTTCAGCTCAATTCTTCAGATATTGCGTGTTGATTGGCGAAACTCAACGACATGCTTTGGTTTTGTTACGAAAGCGAGGAAATACATATCATCTTCACGCTATATCCCGCACACAGCAGGGTAGGCAGAGGGAACCTAGTGTTAAGACACTCCCGTTCCCCACTTTCTGCCGAATTCTGGAGGCATTGCGTGTTGAGTAGCAGAATTCAACGCCGCGCTTAACCTCGACACCAGAGCGAAGAAATGGAAATATACATTTAAGTAAATATTTCATCTCCTCGAGTGGGGATCGAACCCACAACCAGTCGATTTTACAGTCACACCTCGTGTCGCTGCTCCACGACCGGCTTCAAAATACATATAATTCCCATTTTCTAGCTTCCCGAATGGGAATTGAACCAACAACCGACATGTTTACAATCAAAATCTGCCCCACTCCGCTTAATGTTATAAACAATTAATAGATTATAACATTTGGGCTATTGAAGTTTCTCACTTATTAGTTTGTATTAGTTTGCAACTTATAGCAACATCTATCTGTACCGGTGTCGAGTTACTCGAAGCAAGTGGAACATTACGATAATACGGCCGCTTGATATTTCTAATATAACATTGTATTGAGCTCGGTAAGGCTGTTCTCTAACTCTTTAATAAATATAACATAAATGAATAAAAATTATAAATCTATTTGCTTATTACTATCAAAAGGCAATTTCAAGTAATTTGTGTAGTATTAAATATAGCTCAAATCTAGATCTCACTATTAATTTCCAGGCCAATGTGATTATGAGATAGCGAGCGACAAGATTTTAGTTTATCTCTTATTATACATATTTACATATAAAACAACTACATTTCTTTGACTTTTTTGTTATTAAAGTTAATTTAGGGTGAAGCTAAGCTGCTTACTATAGTTATGGGTTCAATTTCAAATTAAATATTAGGCGTAGGAAATCTAGTCTTAACATAGTCTGTTTACTACTTTCTAACGGCGCGCTTTATCCCATCACCAGAAATATTGGAAATAATGCACTCCTCTAGTGGGAAACGAACCCACAACCGTCGATTACAGTCACTGCGTCCGTTCTGCCTCCGTAGTGTACACACTACGGAGGCAGAACGGAGTGTATTGACACTAGAATTTTAATAAAGAGTCTACTTATAGATACAATTTCTGCCATTATTGATAGGCCGGACGATTTTGTATACATTGTTATAAAAATTAAAACACAAAAAAAAATTACAACTCAGAGGTTTCGGCGGTATGGAAACGTAAGAAATTTTGTTAACCATCTTGTAGGAAAATTAGATGTATGTATGTACGTGTTATTGTATTTTTAGTAGTGTTGTGTTACAGTGTTCTTGTGGCGTTCCATACTTCAAAGGAAAAAAAAAGAAATCCTTACAGGATCACTTACAGTAGCAGTTACAGTATCTATCTGTTTGAATTCGTCAAATATTTCTAGATTGTTGTGTTACGTAAGCGATGCAGCGTGAAGTTGGTTTTCATTTTTATATTATTTACAACGCTACTGCAGCATTAGCGTGTACCTTCCGTACTACAACAATTACCCGCCACGACGCTATATAACGACGTTAAACGTACATTCGTAATACATTTGCTAATTCACTTTAGTCTCGCGCTCTGGAGTTGGTTATTGGATTTGATATCTTACATGGAAATGTTTTATTGCTGTATGTTTTAATGTTCTGTTCGAAATTTTTAATATTAAAGGGCTTTGGGGAAAGTGGGTGTTCTGCAGGTTCTTATCTTGTAGTTTAATTTAAATATTTATAGCCGTCGTGGTATAGGAGCACGTGCGACTATAAGAATAATATTTAAAATTTTCACTTTCTTCGAGGAAAAACTTAGCAGACACTAGGGAACGAAAACGGAGTCTTAGTGGAAATGGAGTGGGGTTTCCTCCGCTTACCTTCTCCGTGTGAGATACAGTGTGAAACAAAAAAAAGTAAATATTTACAAATATCAATGAGTCTGACAATGTATAGATCTATTAATGTTAATCTCACTTTGCTAAAAATTGTGAATGAGTAAGTTAGTAAAGGAGGCTTACGGACATACAACAGAGTCAATAATTATATTATGTAGAACAGGCACATGGCAGGATGTGTAGGGAATAAGTAGAGTTTTCTATTCATGACATTGCGTGTTGAGTGGCTGAAATTAATGTCTTCTTAATAGAGAGTGCTGATAAAAAATCCCCCGAGTGGTAATTGATCGCTCAAACGTCGCATTTACACTTAGAGACTCTAATAAATTGAATCATAGCAAAATATTTACAAGAGCTTTTATAAAGCAAAACTTGCCATTCAACATTCAGAGATAGAGAATTTAAAAAATATCTGGATATTTAAAAAAAAATCTAAATAATTTTATTTAGCGGCATACAAAGTTCCATTTCACACGAGTAGCGCCAACTTTTCGCCTCGTTACTCTCTACGCATCAGAAATAATATTTTTTCATTTTTTTATAGTTCAATATGTATATAGATTTTAGAATTTTTGATTTGGAAATATCTTTTATTTATGTCAAACGTATTTTTGACAAATGTGTGTATTTTTGTGTTGAATCGCTATGATATTTCTAGTGCACTTGAATTGTAACTAACGAGCCGTCTTGGCACAATAGAATAGTTGATTGTAAGTACCACGGTTGTGGATTCGATTCCCACAAGTCTCTAGTAACTAGACAAAGCGCAGCGCTACAAATCACGTAATGTCCTAAATATTGGACGATAAGTTGGAATGAAGTGTATTAACGGTAGGTTCCCTCTGCCTGCCCATTCTAATAAGATTCGCTTATTAAAAACGGCGGCGGCGTTGGCGGTACGTTGACATAATAATAGTAATCAACTGACCGAAAGTTATCAAAGCCTACCACCACTCCTTAATGCAAAGTATCAATAAACGCCGGATTATTGATCTCTTAGAGCAAGTTAAATATTTCATATTTTCATGTCCTTGCTTTGGTAACGAGGCAAAAGCGCGACGTTGAGTTCCGCCACTCAACACATAATTCAGAATTCAGCGAAAAGTGTATGTGGGATTCAGTGTGAAGCTGAAAAAAATATCCCTATAATCTTTCAAGTAAATTCATTTAAAATCTACTGCTAAAAGTTCAAAGTCAATTCAAAAATTCGAATAATTATATTCCAATTAAAAAGTCACACGCTTTATTTTTTTTAGAACAGATAATTTACTACCAGTTCACTAAGTTAATGCCTCAGAGCTGAGAAGAACCGGCACAAGAAACTCAGTGGGACTTTTGTTTTAAATAAGTTTTATACAAATACATATTTAATTATTTGTGACAATGATAGTTTTGCTCATCCGGCTACCTAAACATATATGTACATTATTTCATACAAAAACGGCGACCAGTGATAGATCACCAACGATTAGCCATTTCCCAATCACTCGCATTTGTCAAATGGATAGAAATTGAAAATGGTTAATGCTATAATTTCGTTTTTTTTGTTTTTGATTGAATAAGCTGATATTAAGACGTCTCAATTGAATTGTTACTATTTACAATTGCTTTTTACAATGTAACGCCTTTTCCCTCTTAGCAGGGAAGGTAAAGGAAACCTTATTAACCTTTCACGTTATATCCCACATATACCAGGGTAGGCAGATGGAACCTAATGTTAAAACACTCCGTTCTCCACTTTCTGCCGAATATTTGAGGTACTGGTGGAACTCAACGACAGTCTTTTGACTTGGTCCCAGAACGAAGGAATGAAAATATAAAAAAAATATAATTCTTTCTCTCGAGTGAGATCGAACTCGATCGAACCCGTCGCATTACAACGCGAGTGAGTTCGCGAGTGAATGAGTTCGATTCTGTAGTATTCTGTCTTTGTGCCCCTGTACCACGAGTGGTGTCAATAGAGCCAAACATAAATGGATAATATGAATTTTCTAGGATGTTTTTACTACAATAGCCTCGCGAATCGTTCTAAGAATATAAAAGAATATGTTCTCCCTAACGAGGACGTCGGGTACATCAAACTTGATTTGATAGTTGGGTCTAACAACTGTATTCTTACAAACAGATAATTTTGATGTATTATGCCAGTTCTTAACGTCGGAGGATGTTTTAATTGAATACAAAAACATTCTAATTCCAATAAAGAAGACGGTTGTAAACTCTATATAAAAAGGTAGTAGTACCCTATTCATAAAAAAACAAGTTTTAAACCCACCACGCAAGAGAGTAAGATACAGTCAGATCAGAATCCAGTACCCACGCGAGGCAATCAAGAAACTATTGGCGATGGTTTGATACGATTATTATGTCAACAGATTAAAACAGTAAGACAGTAATTAAAATAACCAATGAAAGTTTAATTTAACTTTTCTACCGCCTATTTATATTCGGGTTAATTTTATGATTTATAACAGCTTTCTTAAATATTTGGGGGTATTAAAAATATTGTTAGTGTTAAAATATTTGCAAGTTTATAATTATTAATACGTTTTTTTATTAAAACATCTGTTCTCATTAAGGGTCGTAAAGAAGATTCTTTAGTGATAAAACTCTCTATTTTTGATAATTTAGAAAGTATTTGATATTTGTTGATATATAGATATATTTATTGTTTGAGGCCTGTCGTGGCACAGTAGCACAAAGTGTGACTGTAAAACCGACTGGTTGTGGGTTCGATTCCCACTCGAGGAGATGAAATATTTACTTAAATCTATATTTCTATTTCTTGGTTCTGGTGTCGAGGACAAGCGCGGCATTGAGTTCTGCCACTCAACACGCTATGCCTTCAGAATTCGGCAGAAAATGGGGAACGGAGTGTCTTAACACTAGGTTCCCTCTGCCTAGGCTGCGTGCTACACACAACGTGTGTGGGTGCGGGATACAGCGTGAAGCTGATTTATTTTATATTTATTGTATGCGAGGGAGGTTAAACTCAATCTGGAGAATCTGGATATGTAATAAACTATATAGGTAATTCAAAGATATTTGAAGCCGAAGAAGTATTTTTTTGAGCTCACAGCAGCTATATTAGTTTGAAAATTTGACTGTTCAACATAATAAATTGGCTTGATCACACTAATTTGTTTGTAAAGTTACCTACTGTGGGCATCTCACTGAATAAAATATAAGATTCTACTCAAGGAGAAAATGTTGGCCTCTCAAGTACGTAAATTTGTAATGGTCTTGTAATATTAAGATATGTTAAGGAGAAAACGTTTAGATACCTTGTAGGAGTAATAACGGTTTAACAGTAGTCATATTATATATTTTTAATATTATACCAAAAAAATATTAGCCAGTAAAATCAAATCTCTTAGTGATAAGGCTGTCTTTTCAAATTTTTTTTATATGATTTTCTTTATTGTTAATTATGTAATTTTCTGGTGTGAAATAAAGAGTGTTTATGTTATGTTATGTTTTTAAATAAATCAAAATCTCATCTCAAGTCTGCTAGGTATACTTATGACGGCTGTAAAGAATTATTATTTTTTTTAAGCTTCATACTGGAGGCAGCGTTTTTGGGAACGTAGTTTTGAGACACTTTGTTCCCCAGTTTATATAAAAAAAAAATATCTTCTTGTATCTTATTTAACAATTTTTATTTAGAAAAGTAGAGATCTTTCAGCGTTTCGCATCTATTTCTCTCCCATAGCACAGTGGTTACGATGTCACAAAGACCTTCGAGTTTGCAGTTCACATCGCAATCTGGGCTAACATCACTTGCTTTGGTTAATAGTACTGTATACAAGTCCAACAAAGGTTTATTGCTTGTAACCATGCTATAAGTCAAATTATTAATGGACCTAGGCGATAAATTAGTAATTTCATATATATCTTTAATATTATATAGTTTGTACCATCTTGGTTTCTTGTTAGGTTTCAAATTTGCTTCAGTTAGGTTGTAAATATAGCACTCTATGTTTTTTAGTTTCTGAATTTTTTTACGAAAAATACACTGTAAACAATCAACGTCTGGAAAATTTGCACGAAAAGTGCACTACCTGCTATATGGGAGATAAAGGGTAAAGATAATTTAACTTAAATTTCATTTACTTTAACGTATTTTAGAAAAATATTGAGATGAGTTCTTTTCATTAATTGAATTAACATTGCATATTTTAAGCACAGTACGGAACATAAAAATTTCGATAAAAACAACTTCAAGATTTTTCCCACATAGCACGACAAGCTGGAGGAACCTAGGCCTAATATTCGAGACATTGCGTGTTGAGTAGTGAAAATCAACGCTGCGATTTTGCTAACAAAGAAGCGAAACGGACAAAATAAATATAAGGTCGGGGCAAAGGTATTTTCGTATTCTTCATACAAAGGAAAATATTTTTAGTTGCCATCTTATAGGAAGTGCCATGATCCCATTGCTGTAGAAGTTTTAAGATTTTTAATTATAAAAATCTGACAGCTGTCAGGTGGTGTTCACACTATGGAGGTCAGCTTCATGCTCTCTAAAAAGTTCTGCAATGACCGAAACAGGTGGAAATCTGATGGAGCAAGGTTAGAACTATACGGAGGATGTATCAACACATCCCAGCCAAGCTCTTTCAATTTTTGCTGCGTGGCTATAGATGAGTGCGGTCTGGCGTTGTCATAGTTGAACACCACGCCCTTCCTATTACCAGTTCCAGCCGGTTTTTCTCAATATTTTTTTAACCTCATCAGTTGCTGGCAGAAGGGGTGTTGACCCCTTCTCGATAGTTTTACCCGGTGTAGTGGAAGATTTCTTTCCAATCCCAACATAGACGTAGAATCACTTTGTTCCGAGTCATACTTCAAACATAATCTTTTACGCACGTTCCTATCGTAAGTAACCCATTTTTCATCAACTGCTTAAGAAACGGTTGGAAACAACAAATAGAAACACGTTGCATTAGGAAAACACATGATCACAATGAGATCATGTGATACCCAAATGTCAAGGTTTTTCTTGTACTCAGACTTTTGTGACGTAATTAACTTTTGTAAATAACGTAGCTACTAATTTGTCGATCTTGCTCCACTTTCTCAAAGATGGCACAGATTTTATCTGTGACAGGGATTCCAGAGCGAACCTCATCTTTCACACTAAAATATCCAGACTTGAAACGCTTGATCCACATTTGTACTATTCTTATTGATACCGCATTAGGTATCCGTATAGCACATAAGTTTTTTTCGTTGCGTCCGTTGCATTTTTACCTTTCTTGTAATAAAACTTCAAAATGTGCCGAATTTCTTCGTGTCATTTTGCGTGTTTGAAAAATAATGAAAAAATGATGTAAACATTTTTTTTTATTTAATGCATCTTCAGAATGTCACATTTAATGGCACAAAACAGCCAGTAACATTCAGTATAACCAAAGAGATTTAATTACTAAAAATACATTCAAAATACGAAAATACTTTTGCAACGACCTATTATAATGTCACTCACTCGAGTGAGGATCGAACCCAAATCATCGCGTTTGAATAATAGTGCCAAGATGGCCTCATATCACTTACATAGGTACTATACGTATACTTACAGAGTTTTCGTCAAAAGTAACAATTTTATAATTTCTATTGGAACCCGAATCGAAATTAGTGATAGAACCAGCACCCCACGCCATACTGAAGGGCTCCTCTTGTATACCTCGCAAGAATAATTTCATATCATCTAAATGAGTGTGCCCTGTGAATTGTGCTGTAATCGTTGATAAGAATCTAGAATAAAAAAAAGAGCAGCTAGAGATAGCTTTTACTAGTCATGTATGTTTTATCTCTATTTAAATATCCCAAACTCAGCGTTCACAATTACCAGTGTGCCACTGCGCCACAATGGCCTTAATATTATTATTTTTTAGCTTGACGCTATATCCCTGCTGCTGTCACCTGCTTTGTGCAACACAGTAGTAAATAAGTAGAGGGAACCTGGTAACCTAGTGTTAAGACACCTCTGATGATTAAGCTTCATGATTGTCAACTATTACTTTTTTTGGTATACAATTCAAAGACTTGAGTATTATTTTATTATACATAGGTATAATTAATAAATACTACCTATCAATGACACTCTTGTACTCTCTTGTCCAAGTATACAAAAGATCTGCATCGCCAGGTGGAATATGAGATAATATATGGACCTTCTCTCCAGCAAGTTCAGCTTTATGAAGTTCATTAATAAACCATTCTAAATGCCTCTTACTGTTAAGAGGATCGTGTACTAACCACCTAAATGTAAACAAAATTTTCATGAGTTAAGAATATCAATTTGAGGCCAGCCGTGGCCCAAGAGCACAAGCGTGTGACATCTTGTCAGTTTGTGGGTTCGATATCCTTTTAAGAATATTGAAATATTTAAATATTCAATATTTTATATTTCTTTAGCGTGAGCTGATAACGAGACGAGGAAAGCGCATCGTTGACTTCCGCCGTTCAACACGCAATGCCTCCAGAATTCAGCGAGTCACTTACTAGAGACAGAAGTATCTTAGTGGGAACGGAGTGTATTAGAACTAGGTCCCCAGGTTGGGAGAAAAGTGGAAAATAAAGTGTCTCGACTATAGTTTCTTTCTATATACGGCGTATATTATATACAGAAAAAAGGTTAAAGCTAAAGATAAAGAACGAAGTGCCCTTTCAGTCACGCTTTGACATAAAAAATAAACTTACCAGTTAAATTTGTAAGCTACATTGTTATTAAGCGATATAACCCTTAGGCCCGGTTTAATCAACATAGAATATTGGCCATATTTTCTCATTGTGGTTAATGCTTCCTCAGTTAAATACGGTTTCCACTGTTCAGCCAAGCTTGTATATAACCATGTTGTATTGAGACCTTCGTCTTGTATAGATGGAGGAGCAAATCTAAAAGAAAAATAGTAAAATTATATTCAGATGACAGTATAAATGGTATAAATAAATAATAAAACATCTAATCCAATGAGTTTTGATACTGTGGTGGCGCAACGAAATGGGTCTGACTAAAAACGCGGTATAAGTTTTCGTCACTTATCAACGTGGGGAACGGAGTACCCTAACACTAATTTCCGTCTACGTACCATGGCATATATAGTATACAGCATGAACTTAAATAAAACTATTGGATAACTATCCAATAGATTTATTTAGCCTATTTAGGGCACGAGACTGTTATCTCGTAAGCATACCCAGTGGGGAGACTATGGATGTTTTCCAGCGACAACAAAAGGCATAGAAGCATGAGGTTTACGACTTTGCATTTCCGGCTTACGATTCAGTTTCAGGACACTGTTTGTTGAGTGGTGGAGCCCAATAGGATGATCAGACTAGAAAAAATAATTTCCATATAGCTTACACAGACAAAGTGTGTAACTATAAATTGTGGGTTCCATTCCCACTCGCCCCTACTAAATACGCAATTAGATGGTGGGCGGGAAACGGAGTGCCTAACCACAAGGTTACGTTTCTTGTTTTTTATCTATCCTGCCATATACGGAATATATCGCAAATTTAAAAAATTATACTGTTAATATTACATACTGGTTAGTAGGGTGAGATTCATGATTGCCAACCACCGGAACAACAAGAACATTCTTTCCAAATCGCCTCATCATTGTATCAATTACCAATTTGTTTATTCTTATATTGGTTTCGTACGTTGTCTCCCAAACAAAATGATTTATATTGTCACCCATATGGTAAACCACATCTAGATCCTAAAAAAAAAGAGAAGAGTGAAGTTGTAAGTGAAGTGTAAAACATAGTGATAATATAGCGACTGAGATTTTTTTTTACCTAACGAAGTACTAGAGATACCGGAGGGTACTCATGCTTTTTACCTGAGCTTCATCCAGTACCTTTGATAATGTTTTCGAAGGTCAACCAAGGTCCCCCTACCTTTCTTACCGCTCACTTTTCCATCATAAATCTTTTTGCCATTCTTTTATCACTCATTCGTTCGATGTACTCAAACCAACAACCAACACGTTCTTCTTCTTTTTTTTTTTATATGGAAAAGGTCAAGGCAAACGAGCATGCGAGTCACCTGATGGTAAGTGATTACCGCCGCCCACGACACCGTGCCACACCACAGGAGCTATAGGTGCGTTGCCGGCCTTTAAGGTGGGTTGGGCGCCGGAGCCCGGCATTACCTGATGCGAAACGCAGTGGCATAAAGCCTCTACTTAACGTCGCTTTTAAATGCCGGGGGTGGTAGTACCAGGATGATTCTATCCTAGGCCGGGATCACACGGCATAATACACACCGTGACATCGTCGCTAGTACCTGGCATTCTGCGTATTTCTTCATTGCAGATTCGAGTTTAGTCAGCAAAGCTGATCTTACGAAGAGATTGCATCTCCACAGCATTTATCTTTATTTTACTCTTCTTCTGTAATACTCACTTTTCGCCACCGTATAACACCATCGGTACCAACACTGTATTTTTTACGGCCAAACGTGCAGCTGTGCTGACGTTTCGTCGTTTCAAATTGTAGCTAAGGCACCGATAATCATGTTACCGGCAGCAGTACGTCTTTCCGCATCCATCTCGTATCATCCATATTTTTTGGAATTAAAATAAAGATATATTTGGATTTTAATGCGAATATTAAAATATCATGTAACTTACTTTATGCGATGCAATCCTTTGAACAGCATCTTCATACGCCCAAATCGGTGTATCACATTTTACAGCGCCACCCCAATATCCAGCTTGGTTTGTATGAGATTTTGTTCTTTTAAATTGGTTATTATTGTCACTACTATTCGAAATTCTTGATTCGAATTGCCTTTGTATAGATTTTTCGAATACTTTACTTTGATGTAAATCATTATTTAGATCGTATTTGGTGCTTGAACTTCTACAACATGCCGGTTCGTTGCAGTTTGACGTGCTCAACGGGTCATATAGAGGGTCTATGTGAACGTCTGATACCAACGCAATAGTTAGGTTTAGGTTGTTATTGGGAACCTAAAATAAAAATAAAAGACAATTTTTTTACATATATTGCAAACCGTTGACAATTTTTATATTCTAAGAAATGTTTGTTGATATTTAAAATTATATACAGGATATATATATATGATATTAGGTTCACATATTCATTCTATCCACCGTGTCATATGGGGGTAACAGCGTAAATCTAAAAGAAAAAGTTTACTTGGGAATCGAACTCCCTACCCTCGTGGTTATAGTTATATTTTTTTGCCACAGCACCAAGACAGCCTCAAATAATTTATGAAATAGAACAATATATCACTAGCTATAATTGCATACCTTATTTCCTTCTATAGTTTTAGGTGGTAAATCAACCTTCCATTCGAATCTTTTATCCTTGTGAGGACAAAGATCTTCTGTACTTTTTTGCAAAATCAGTCCACAAAAATCATTTGGATGAGCTTCAGGAGTTTTTTGAATAATATATTTTAGTATTGGCTACAATTGATTTTTTTTTCTGTTACTGTTTTATACACAAATTTAACCTGTGCCTTCACCTCAGTTGATAAAAAAGAAATAATTAAGAGTTAAGTTAAGTAACATTTCGTGGGGACAAGTATGAGTCTGTAAATGCGATAGGTTGTAGATTCAATTGCAACTCGCGACATAAAATATTCATTATTTTCATGTCGTCGATCTAATAACGAGACAAATTATATAGACAACGCGGATTTAAGTTCCGCTGCTCATTATACAATGCCTCTGGAGTACTTTAAAAAGCAGGGAACCCTCTTCATCTTCTTTTCTGGCTATGTGTGAGATACAACTTAAAGCTACAAAAAAGTCACATTCCATTTGTCTCAGGCAGTTCTGACCGCAGGTATAGTGTATTCGATCATTGAAACGACTTACTTAATGTAATAGCCTCGATTAATCAAGAAAAAGTAAATGGTAAGAGCGAAAGCAAAAATAAGAATGTTCTAGAATAATATTGATGATTTATTAAGAAATTTTGTAGATTAAATTATTTGAGAAATATAGAGGCAAGTCGTGGCACAGGAACACGAATTGTGACTGTAAACGCAACTGGTTGTGGGTTCAATCTTCACTTCTGGGAAAATTAAATATTTATTAAAATTTATATTTCATTTCTTCGCTCTGATGTCGAGACAAAGCGCGGCTTTGAGTTCCAAAACTCAACACGCAATGTCTCCAGAATTTAGTGCAAAGTGAGGCACGGAGTCTTAAACACTAGGTTCCTTCTGCCCACACTACTGTCTGCGGAATTCACCGTGAAGAAATTTAGTATTGTCATAATATTATAAAATAATTATACTTGCATAATTTAGCTTTAATACTCCTTCACACACTCTGGGCATACCAGTACTAATAAAGAATAATGTAATAACAGAACGAATTATATATTTATCTGGAACTCCTTTCGAAATAGCTAAGAAGACTGCACCAAAAAGAGCACGACATACGTAACAGCGTATACCCTAAAATTGAGGATACAATATGAATTTTCAGACCGTAAGTCCAATGGTTGTGAGATCGATTTCCATTCTGAGGAATAATTACACGAGTATACAGCTTCACGTTGTATCCATAGCGGGGTAGTCGGAGAGTACAGAGCGCCAAACGCTGCGGTACAAATAGAAATGATTATATTTAGTTTATTTTCTTTTTCTCGCTCTGGTATACACAGCGTGGCGTTGAGTTTCGCCAGTCCGCTTTAATGTGGTAAAAAATTGGCGAAAGTGACGCGCGGAATGTTTTACAAATGTAACTGTAACAAATGTAACAAATAAATACAGTATCGGATGAGATTTTTTTAAAAATAGACTTAGATGCATATAAATTAAATATAATTAAACGTGATATAAAATTCCAAATTCTATGTTTACTCGAGAACGGGGAACTCAAATAAAAAAAAAATACTTAGTAATTTTTACTACCAAACAAAATGTTTATACCTAAGAGCAAATTGAAATTAGATTACCATTCCAAAATTATCGAATGAAATCTTTAGCTTATATAGCACGAGTGAACAAAGAACTCAGCACCCATATATATCTCAGAAAACGAAAACGAAGCATTGCCAAGTTCATTGCCTAGTAGATGTTCTTTAGAACAATATCAACTATGAACTTGGCTTTCATAACATATTTATGATTTGATGGAATTCGAATTACTTTCTTTTCGTTTTGATTTTCTTTTTGAAATTCCCAAATAGGATTAAAGTCCTGTAGTATATTTGAAATTTGTAGAAACTCGGTCACTGATAAGCTGTCTGTCATGTGCTTATAAAAAAGCATGCCCAATTCATCTGTAAAATAAATAAACATATTTTTTTTCAGTTTGACCTTTACCCCTTAAAGTTAGATAGACACTTCGTTATCCACTTTTCCCCCGAATTTGAGCCACTACTAGTAGAGACTACTAGTAGTAGTAGACTACTAGTAGTAGAGACTACTAGTAGTAGTAGACTACTAGTAGACAAATAATGCGTTAATAATAGTTCAAAATAATAAATAGAAAATCATATATTTTTTCACCTTTACGTGTAGCGTTTTAGCAGAGTAGGAACAGGAAACCTAGGAACTTAGTGTTAAGATACTTCGTTTCCCATATGTAGTCAATTATTGTTACCCACTTTCCACCCGCAACGCTGCCCTGTTACCAAAGCAAGGAAATAAAAATATTAAATAATTCATTTCCTCGAATCGAACTTGCGATCTTTTGCGTTTACTGATCACGACGGCCATAAAATCATAATGCACTTTATAAGACAAGCAGAAAAAATTTAATTACCCAATGTTTCCGCTTCATTACACTCGACCGTTGATAATATAGCAACGATTAAAAGAACACGGTACATTTCTATTGAATGTTATAAATCAACTAAAGTATTTTATCTTGACAACATTGATTGTATTAAATACGATGTTAATTATCTAATTCGATATGCTAACTATAAATTATTGTTTTGTTTTTTTTAATTATTTTTTAACTTTAGCATGATCGTCAGAGGGAACCTAATGTCTGTGTGTCATAAGACACTTGGATCCGTAATTTATGCCTATTTTTTTAGATATTGCGTGTTCAGTGGCGCAACTTAACGTCGTAGATAGTCTTGCTACCGGAGCCAGGAAATGAAAATAATTAACTCCACCGAGTGCAAGTCAGAGTCGACCGTCGCCGTCGTATTGCTGATATTTGATACCTGTCATGCCGTCGTTTTATGGATCTCACGAACTCTATTAAAAAAAAATTGTCTATATATCATAATGGGGATAGGTATACTCGTATTACTTTATTTACTTCAGTGAGATTCTCTGTACCTAAAGTCAGAGTTACCACGTACATTAGTGTATCATGTGTCATATACAGTTTTAGTTTCATACACCATGAAGGTAAAGTCGCAGTTAAAAGCTAGTTTATGATATTTTATATAGCATTACTAACTAGGCGAATAATAGACGAATAAAAGGCGAATAAATGACTTACCGTAAGATTTTTTTAGCTTCACGCTATATGTAGTGGAACCACTCTGTGTTAAGACCCTCTGTTACTATTAAGACACTGTCGTCCCCATTTTCCGTCGAATTATCATATGCGAATAATAAATATAAAAAATTGCCACTATACATTCTTTACCCACATAATATAAAAAATAGAATTATTTTCTTGAGTTCCGCCACTCAACACGCAATGGCTTAAAAATTGGACTGTACGTGGGGAACAGAGTGTAGTAGCATTAGGTTCCCTCAGCCTGCCCTGCTATACAACTGATACAATGATATGTCATATTTTTATTTAAATAAAAAACAATTCAACCCACGAACAATGTCTTGTAGTCGAAACAATGTCATCGTTGAAATGGAATGTATATAAAACACAAATATGAAACAATAAAATCGAAATAAAATAAAATTATTCGTACTTTGGAATACAAAAAATAATTTGTTATCTTGACTCTTATCAGTGGCCTCACCACGTGGTCAAATGGAAATGGCTAAGAGTTATGAACATACATTAATTTGATTACATAGAAATGATAATTGTGATTTAATATAGCCTTCCTCGATAAATGGACTATTTAACATACTTTTTTTTACGTTTAAATTAAAAATTTGAGGCTCTCGCGGCGCAGGGGCACAATCGTCCGACTGTAACGTCATGATTGTAGGTTCGATTCACATTTGGGGGAGTGAAATATTTTGTATTTTCACGTCTTCGCTCTAGTAACCAGGCACACAGATTGGCCCTATATAGGGCCTAGGTTCGGCCTCCTATGAAGTACTGTTCTCATCTCTGGGCTGGTGCACCCCAGTTGATACTGGGGCTTGAAGAATTTGATCACATACTGTAACGATCCATACCAGAACTAAACTGTGTTGGTAAATAATATAATTAATTAAAAAAAAAAAACATTTATAAAAAAAAATATTATAAATATAATTTATAATATTATTTAATTATAGCTTAAGATAAATACAATCTTATAAATAATAGTTCAGTTATTTAATTACGCGTTCCGTTCACAAGTAATGTTGAAGTGACGTAATATACCGTAGGTAAAATACTCAGATATAAAATATATTTATTAAAAATAATTTAATAATTATAATGATATGTATTATAATTTAAAATAAATAATAACATAATTAATATTTTAATTATTGTAAAATATCATGTTGGCTGAATAAGCTACTGTCCACGTCAAAGTCAAGGAAAGAGAAAAGAAAGGGAAAAGAAAGAGAGGGGAGATGGCGGACGCGTCTGAGGAAGGATGCATGTTTTAAATGTTTACGAGAAGTTTTAATTTATAATTAACATATATCTAGTTATATTTAATGTATATAAAAAGCATGTGAGATTGTGTTTTCAATTGTGATATAAGTATTTGAGGTTGCTAAGATAAGTTATAAGTGCTTTCATTATTTACGATTGTTTGTATTGAAATACTTCGTCGGTAAGTTTTTAATAGATTATTATTAAAATAAAGAAGAGTGATATTAATGCCGTCAATATCCAGCGATAAATATTATTTATATAGTAAATGGAAATAAATACATGAAGATGTTTTTACGAGGTATATAAAATTACAATTAAATTAATGTACGCAGAATGCCTGCCGCCATCTTCGTTAGAAGCGTGTATGGGAATTGTGAAATGAAAGTTAAATAGGTTTGGTGAATTATAATAACTTATAAATGTAATTTCTATATATATTAATAAATATTTAACATGTTACTATAAAAGGAAATATACATATAATAGTATAATTTATAATATGATATAAAACTATTATATCAAAATATATATTTACAATTTATAAATATTATATAAATATCAGTCTGTTTAATGTCCTACGATAAAAGTAATCTTTCAATATGTTTTATATATTACTTTAATTAAATATACTAGACATTAGACATTAACCAAATATTAATTATTTACGATTTATACGACTGTTAGAGTTCATTGACCCTTGTTTTAGTATATATTATATAAATATCATATAAATATGAGTCTGTTTAATGTCCTACGATAAAAGTAATCTTTCAATATGTTTTATATATTACTTTAATTAAATATACTAGACATTAGACATTAACCAAATATTAATTATTTACGATTTATACGACTGTTAGAGTTCATTGACCCTTGTTTTAGTATATATTATATAAATATCATATAAATATGAGTCTGTTTAATGTCCTACGATAAAAGTAATCTTTCAATATGTTTTATATATTACTTTAATTAAATATACTAGACATTAGACATTAACCAAATATTAATTATTTACGATTTATACGACTGTTAGAGTTCATTGACCCTTGTTTTAGTATATATTATATAAATATCATATAAATATGAGTCTGTTTAATGTCCTACAATAAAAGTAATCTTTCAATATTTTTTATATATTACTTTAATTTAATTAAATATACTAGACATTAGACATTAACCAAATATTAATTATTTACGATTTATACGACTGTTAGAGTTCATTGACCCTTGTTTTAGTATATATTATATAAATATCATATAAATATGAGTCTGTTTAATGTCCTACAATAAAAGTAATCTTTCAATATTTTTTATATATTACTTTAATTAAATACAATAGACATTAGACATTAACCAAATATTAATTATTTACGATTTATACGACTGTTAGAGTTCACTGACCCTTGTTTAGTATTAACTAATATTATAGTCAGAACCGACTGCTGCTTGGCTTCGTTGGTACTAATGTGCTTGGCTAAGTGAATTGCCGTGGCATTTAATTTTATATATATTATATTTAGATAGTTTCGCGGTGCCTTGTGGTGCGTCAACGATAACACTTGGTGTATGATGGATAGGTGTGCGATGCTATTTTATGTCCTGGAGCTCTGGTGTATGTAGTAGTGTCCGCCCGTCGCATACGGGTGCGCGATGCTATTTTATGTCCTGGAACTCTGGTGTATGTAGTAGTGTCCGCCCGTCGCATACGGGTGCGCGATGCTATTTTATGTCCTGGAACTCTGGTGTATGTAGTAGTGTCCGCCCGTCGCATACGGGTGCGCGATGCTATTTTATGTCCTGGAACTCTGGTGTATGTAGTAGTGTCCGCCCGTCGCATACGGGTGCGCGATGCTATTTTATGTCCTGGAACTCTGGTGTATGTAGTAGTGTCCGCTTGTTTGTCTAACACTTGGTTTTATCGTAGATAATATAATGCGTCAATCGACTGATGTCGACGACATACTTATAATATATAGCCGGGCGTCACTGGTGCTGGCATATTTGGTATAAGCGAATTGCTTTAGTAGTGTTGGATTCTGCTGCTGAGTTTCTTCCGCCAGTTCTTCTCAGCACTGAGGTTCTTTACTGAACTGGTAGTAGAATCATGTCTACTTGGAGTCGCTGGCTGTCCTAGCGATAACTGAGTATTTTCAATTAATGATTTCTATATTACATTCCCACAACTCTGAGTCTAGTGTCAGTTCAGACAAACAGCTGCAGGGTGTGTGCTGTGCGTGTTATTCTACGACGGTTCTGTTTAAAAGAGGCGTTACAATAACAGTGAATATAAATTATATTAATATTGAAACTAGGGCACGAATATAATAAGAGCACGAAGTTAATAATTATAATACGAATTATACTATATTAACGAATTCATACGGAAATAAGAAACATTAAACACGTCACATTATACGTACAGAATTGAATATTATTAAGATACGATTAGTAAATATATAGTTATAAGAAAGATACACGAAAGTTAAATGGGTATATTAATGTAATGCCCTCTAAAGAAACAAACTGAAGTGGATTCACATGATCGGCCGCCTAACGGTAGTGAGTTCGATCTGATATGTGAAGCAGAGAGTTATATGTTATATAATTATGGCTACGGCCTACATATAATAATCTCAACTCCATTGCAAGTATGTATATTAGACTTCGGTCTTTGCATCAGAATAATTATAATATGAAATATATAAATGGGTATATTAATGTAATGCCCTCTAAAGAAACAAACTGAAGTGGATTCACATAATCGGCCGCCTAGCGGTAGGGAGTTCGATCTGATATGTGAAGCAGAGAGTTATATGTTATATAATTATGGCTACGGCCTACATATAATAATCTCAATTCCATTGCAAGTATGTATATTAGACTTCGGTCTTTGCATCAGAATAATTGACCTTTCGCTTTTGCGATTATGGTTTTCCATTATAAGAATCACAAATATTAACTATTCCGATCCGTCCCGGAGGGTTCAGAGCCGAACGGCCGGAATCCACGGTAAGTGGCGGGTGCGGGGCCACTCACTACCCCCCCTTAGTTATAACCAACAGTAATGACTGGGTGTAACAGAGAGGAGGATAGGACGTCTACGATATTCTTTAGAAATATCACGAGAGAATGAAACGGACAGACAATGACATGTTATTTATCATAATATCATTTATTTGTATTTATATTAAACTTACTGCACATTTAATATTTATATTGTTACCTCTGAATCTCTAAAAGATTTTGGATTACTTACGATCACTACGAAAGAGTTCTAACTATATTAGACGTATCACGAGCCATACTAAAATATTAAAATTATTATTTAAATATTTTATTGACGAGTAGGGTGGGATGTCAGTTACAATACAACGTAGAGCCATTCGCATCATTGGGGGGCATCATCATTGATCTGTGAAAGGCTTGACATGTTGGCTTTGCGTAGAGACCTCTCCACAATGAAGTGTTCTGAAGAACTGTTTACCCTGTTACCTGCCACCAAATTTTCTAATCGCACAGTACTTAACAAGCTAAAATATTATCCACACCACCTGGATACGTGGCAATCCACTACTATGCGGCTTCGTAGGAACTTACTTCCACGCGCCATGGAACTGTGGAATGGCCTACCCGCGGCAGTGTTTCCAGGTCGATAGGACAGAGGTATCTTCAAAAAGCGCGTCTATCTCCACCTTAAATTCCGACAACGCACCTGTAGCTCCTCTGGTGTTGCACGGGGTCGTAGGCGGCGGTAATTACTTACCATCAAGTGAACCGAACGCTCGGCTTCCTTGTCCGTTCCCATAAAAAAATCCCTTTTCTTCAAAAAATCTAAATCTAAATTGAATGTAGCGCCTCTGCGCCTGGACACTTTCGAGGAAACTTGGGTTCAAATCCCGTTCAAAGTTTGATTCGTTTTCTAAAAAATATAGATCATCATACTAAAAAATATTGACACACTATGTCCACACATAATTTGTAAAACTGATCAATTTTTTTTGACGCCAGTTAAAGAAGTAACTGTCAACACTACCAACTTTTTTATTAAACCAATGAATCACAAAAAACAATATTTTCAATACAAACACTAAAATGATGTAAAAGGAAAATATTTCTAACTATAGGACCAGTCGAACCTCTCAACGTTGAGAAAGCAATAAATCTGAGCGCCATTTCAGACAACCTTTGCGGTAATAGAAATGGGGTACTTCTATTGTCGTTTTAAAGATGGAAGATTTGTTTTATCTTTATATGTCCATGTGATATACACATCTACTAACTGTAAACGTGGATCGTCAATTTTAGAATTACAAAGGTATAAAGCGGCAGAGTCTACAGTACTCTGTCCAACTCGACTGGGAAAACAAAAAGATTTAGCAAACAAAAAACACAAGGAGAGAAGGACTCGTGGGACAGTGGAACAGCGTATGAACACTAATTGCAAGCGCGATGTTCGTGGGTTTTATGCTCACTTAAAGTAATGATTAAATTAAAATTATTAACATTTCCCCACAATGGCAGATAAAGCGCAGTGTTGACTTTTCCAACACACAGCGCAATATTTTGAAAATTGGAAGTAAAATGTGGTGACTGGAATATCTTAACACTTGGTTCGTTATATTTATTGTGCTATACGGAAAAAAAGTTTAAAAAAAAAAAGGAAAAAAATAAACCACAATAAATTTCGAACTGTCATTGCTCTCACATCAGTGAGTCTACAAATCCAAGTTTATCGTTCGCAAGTGATAGTTCTGACAAGTGCCAACTTTGATTTGGGTTCTCATGGAACTATTAATCCCCTTGGATGGACCCTTGGATTTTGTCACCGGAGTATCATCATCTCAAATGATCGCTAAGTGCCTTCTGTGTACATTAGTATTTTTTTAACGTCATGCCATATCCGGCACATAGCAGGGTCGGTTGAGGTAACCCAGCGTTAAGACACTTCGTTCCCATAAAGACATTTACGTTTGCCACTTTTCAAATTCTCGAGACTTTATCTCTTTACCGGAGGAAATGTAAATATAAGATGTTTTATTTCCTCACGTTGGAATTGAACCCAGAACCTATCCCCCCTGTACTTAGCTTTTTGCCAAAAAATAAATAAGATTAATGAATGCCCTTTATACCACAAAAATAGAGAAAATGCGTAAAAATTAAACAAATTTAACATTTTGAGTATCCAGTTTAGAAGGCGGAAGCTTGAAAGCCCTAACGAAATTATGAGCTTAACAGGTAATAGATATTGAAGGACGGTGCGAAATTTTCAATTAACTTGGTTTACTTATGAAATTACCGAAATACTATTTCTAAATAGAAATATTTTCAATAAAACATATCATTTTTAAATATTTTACCAAGATTAACATTTTTTTCTTATATAGGCAGGAGAGAGGAAAGACATTTTCCGAGATGATTCCAACTTTCGAGACGATGCTTTTTGGATTGTAAAATTTAATGCAACGATCTATGACTTCCACAGGAAAATTTAGGTATATTTAATTAGATCCCTAACTAATGAGTTTATTATCTGACGCTGTAACACTGCACCGCAAAGGCATCAAATAATGTTTTAACGAAATGTCTCTATAAAAGACTGAAAATATAGGTCAGAGACAATAAAAAAATATTGATTAAAAAACCTTTTTAAAAACAAGCTTTCAGTAGTATATTGTATCTTTCAAATCAATCCTTTTCATATTGTTGGCTGTGCAAAAATTTGTATTTCGCGGTAATATTATAATTATGTAATTTCATTTCCATCAGAACTGAAATCGTAATCCAAATTTCAATTCAATGTAACATTGGGAAGGAGTAATTTGCTTCTATAAGAATTCCGTTTATACCATTTAAAATATGGAACTCTGATTAAAAATTGTAATAAGTTGTAACAAGCGTGGATTTAGTTCAATTAGGACCTATAGTTTCATTGGCTAAGGCGCTTGGAGGCACTATGTAATATATTACCCAAAAATATATTTTTGTTCCCTTAGTGTGAATTAAAACTTAAAACTTCGTCAATTATAAGAAATAGTAAATAAGCATGATATTTTTTTTAAATAAATTAAACAAAAATTGAACCTAATACTATACCAGCAATGAACCACTAAACCAACACCACCATACAAATGGTTTATTTATTCAATTCAAGTTATTTATACGTCTAGACAAATATTCTCTAATATCACTTTTGACACGTGAAATATATACAGAAATATTTTTCTGACAACGCGAAGCTTATTCCAGTGGCAGTTGTTTCATTATGGTTTTTGCTTACGTTCATGTAATAACTTTTTTTGGTTCTTATAAATTAGGTGGATTTTTGAGCTTATTGGTGTTGATTTTTGGAAGATGCAATAAATTCTATGATTGTAGGTTCAATCGTCACTCGAGAGAATTAATTATTCTTACTTCCTTACTACCATAATAAGACAAAGCTCAGCATTGAGTTACGCACCTTAATACGCAATATCTCGAATATTAGATGTAAAGTAAGGAGCGGAGTGTCTTTACACTAGGTTACGTCTAGGAATATAGGTGTTAAAGTATATGACTATATTGGGGTGCGAAGTCGGATAACCTCCACGTGTGTGCGCTTGCTGTTGGCCCTTTTCGAATGCTTGTCATTCGGGGAGGACGAGCAGTATAGTGTACCGGTGCACCCTGGGCGACGAGTAATTATTGCCCACAGGATCCGTCCTTGGGTAATGATTGCTCGTCGGCGAATAATCCGACGCGACGGCGTTCTTCCGCGTGTTCCTCTGATTAGCAGAGGACACAGTGCGAGGAACTGGGAGGGCGCGCGTGGTGTGTACTCACAATACCTCCACGCAGGTGCATTTATATGTGCCAGCGCCGACTATATCGGAACTCCACTCGTGGTTGCGGTCATGTCTCGTAATCACGAGTGGAACTGAGGGTCTTGCCTTTACCGGCCGGGCTGCGAGGATGAAAACCTCTATAAAAAATTACCCCAACCCAAGCGGCGAAGCAGCGCGAGGGGTGCGTGGCTGATGGGATGATCAGTCGCTACTGCTGGTCCCGCCAGGGTACCGGCCGACACCCGTGGCGTATTAGGCTTATCCAAGTACAGGGGGCACTGCTTGGATGGACCGTTTTTCCCCCATACTCGTGGGAACAATATGGAGACCAATAAAAATTTTAAAAAAGATGATGAGGGGTTTGTGGTGCCCGTAGCGGGCGGAAGCGTCAAAGACGCGAGAGTAGAGCGGCTGGACTTGGCGAAAATCGCCTCCGAAATCAGCGGGAGGCCCAGGTCGTGCTCTACGTCTTCACGAAGTCGTCTCCGGGCGGCATCTGAATCCGAGACGGACAGCTGTGTCTCGATGGAGTCTCAAAGTGCAGCGATGCAAGAGAGCTCCAAATATCGGAAGAGAACGAGGAGTAAAAACAACAACTCCGGCTCTTCCGATAACGAAGGGCAAGAGAAGCCAAAGAAGCTCACCACGGCGAAGAGAAGAGAACTTCGGCTCCAAGCGGAGGAGGAAGTGATAAGCTTGGCTGAGACGGTCCAACTGAGGGCAAACTCCAGGCTCTCAGATTTGGAGGGACCTAAGGTGGATGGCCCCCTGGTGCAGGATCTGCAGCTCCAGGTCGCGGACAGCTTGGCCATTATCAACAAAGTGGCCTGCAGATCCGGCAACCTTAAGGGCACTTTTACGAAAGCCCTTAAGGAAGCCGCTGGCGCCATCAACGCAGCCGTGATGATTTTAGTAAATAAATCGGCCATCGAGGAGGTCACGCAGTTGCGGGAGGTGAACAGTCGCTTGTCACAGGAGCTGTCGGAGTTGCGCAAGGAGATGTCGTCGATGAGGGCCGAGCTCGAGCGTTCCCGGGCCGTACAACAGCCTCCTGAGCCAAAGGGAAAGGAGGATGAAATGGCGCGGTCAGTAATGGTGCAGGTGGGCACCTTACTGAACACGCGACTGGCAGCGCTGGAGGACAGGCTCCTTCCAGCAAAGCCAGTTCGTCCTCCTTTGGCGGCGGATAGAAGGCGCCAGGCGGCCGTCTTAAGGGTAGAGGCAGAGAGGCCTCCCGTGACGACCTTGGCAGCGCCTGCCAACCCTGGCCCGACACAGAAGCTGGCCACCAAGAAGGCCACCAAGGCAAAAAGGGTGGACAGAAAGCCCCACCAGCGGAGCCTCGTCCGCTGCCTCCCGCCCCGGCCGACATAAACGAAGGCTGGAGTATCGTGGTACGAAAGGGCAAGAAGACGGCGACAGTAGCAGCCACGCAGAAGCCTGCTAAGAAGAAGAAGGCGAGGTCAACTCCTAAGCAGCGCACGTTGCGCCCCCCGCGATCTGCGGCGGTGACGCTTACTCTTAAGCCGGCCGCTGTCACAAAGGAAATGACCTATAAAGACGTGCTAACACAGGTCAAGCAGGCAATCAAATTAGAAGATCTGGGCATTGACGAGCTACGTCTAAGGGTTGCCTCTACTGGTGCCAGGGTTCTGGAGTTACCCGGCACTAACAGTGGTGAGAAGGCGGATACTCTGGCCCAGCGCCTACGAGAGGTGCTTAATGCCGAAGATGTGTTGGTCGCCAGACCAATGAAGTGTGCAGAGTTGCGTGTTAGTGGACTGGACGACTCTGCCACTTCGGAGGAGGTGGCACTAGCCGTGAGCCGAGTAGGCGGCTGCGATGCCTCGTTGATAAAGGTGGGAGAGATCCGGCAGGACCGCAGTGGACTGGGCACAGCGTGGGTCCGCTGCCCTGTCATGACAGCGAAGAAAGTCAGTGGTTCACGGCTTTTGGTCGGTTTTGTTTCGGCGCGAGTGCATCTGCTGCAAGAAAGAGCCCTACAATGTTTCCGCTGTCACGACATTGGCCACGTGGCAGCAAAATGCAGCAGTGCACTCGATAGGAGTCTGCAGTGCTTCAGGTGCGGCCAAGACGGCCACAAACAGCACCAGTGCTCGGCGGCACCTCACTGCCCAGTCTGCGAGGCGGCAGGGAAGCCTTCAGATCATTCAGTGGGAAGCACTGCATGCGTCAATGCCAGGAAGAGAAGGGGTGGCAGGAGGAGAGGCAGGTCAGCGGACAAGCCAAACGTCCCAGCCGGGCGTGAGGAGGTGCAACACATGGAGGTCAAATAATGGCTCTCCGTGTGTTGCAGGCGAATATAAACCACTGCGCCAGGGCTCAGGATTTATTGGCCCAAAGCCTGGCGCAGTGGTCTGTTCAGGTGGCGGTTGTTGCGGAGCCTTACAGCGTTCCCGACAGAGACAACTGGGTCGCCGACAACACCGGGGTGGTAGCATTGATCACTCAGGTCGCTGCGGGCTCTCCGCCTTTCTCACGAGTAGAGAAAGGTGCGGGATGCGTCGCGGCACTTGTCGGCGACGTCGTTGTCGTCGGGGTCTACTTTTCCCCCAATCGAATTCTCGCGGAGTTCGAGGAGTTTCTCATTCGATTGGGGGAAATGGTAGAACGAGCTCGTCCGGCGGAGGTGTTGGTCGCGGGCGATCTTAACGCGAAGTCCAGCGTGTGGGGCTCCGCAACGACGGATGCACGTGGTGAGACATTGTCGGAGTGGGTACTTGACACCGGTTTGTCTGTCCTCAACCAGGGGACGAAGAACACGTGTGTGCGAAGGCTGGGCGGATCCGTCGTGGACATTACGTTCGCGAGTCCGGCCCTAGCGCGTCGTGTTCGGGGTTGGCGAGTGCTGGATGATGTGGAGACTCTCTCGGATCACCTCTACATCTTGTACGAGATCTCCACTCATTCGGCGGTGCAACCAACCCCCAGCTCGTCCTCGCGAGAGTACGGACCGCGGTGGCAATTGGGTCGTCTCGACAGGGAGTTGTTGGAGGAGGCCGCGATAGTGGAATCCTGGCTGCCCCAGAGCTTGGCGTCTGCAGAAGACGCCGCATCCTGGGCGCAGAGGGCATTGACGCGTATCTGTGACGCGTCAATGCCCCGTTCCAGGCGCCGCCCTCAGCGGCGGCAAGTGTACTGGTGGTCGTGGGAGATCGCGCAACTGCGTTCCATCTGCGTTGACGCGAGACGCCAGTACAGCCACTATCGCAGACGGGTACAGAAGGTGCAGGAGGAGGAAGACCGACTGTACCACGTCTATGTCGAGGCGAGAACGCGGCTGCAGGAGGAAATCGGTCGTGCGAGAGGCGAGTCGCACGACCAGATGATTGCGGGGATAGACCAAGATCCGTATGGCACACCTTACCGAATGGTGCTCGGTAGGTTACGGGCTTGGTCACCTCCACTGACGCAGACACTCCAACCGGATGTTCTCCGAGGGGTTCTGTCGTCGCTATTCCCGCAGCGGGCCAACTTTACACCACCCAATATGGCCCGCCCTGCAGCGCGTGAGGAGGAGGAAGACAATGTCTCACCACCGGTGGAGGAGGAGGAGCTCGAAGAGGCCTTACGCCGATCTCGGCACAAGAGCACCGCCCCGGGTCTGGATGGCATCCCCGGCCGGGCACTTACTCTGGCCCTGAACACCCTGGGGCCCAGAGTGCGAGGACTATTCTCTGCCTGTCTGGCTCAAGCCATAATTCCACAGCGGTGGAAGACAGGCAGGTTAGTCCTCATTAAGAAGGAGGGTCGCCCGGCGGATTCAGCCTCCGCCTACAGGCCCATCGTGCTCTTGAGCGAGATCGCCAAGCTCTTCGAGCGTGTTGTAGCCAGGCGGCTGCAACACCACCTGGAGGGGACAGGTCCGGACCTCTCGGACCAACAGTATGGCTTCCGCAGGGGGCGTTCGACGGTGGATGCCATACTGGAGGTGAAGTCCCATGCGCAGGATGCGATGGCACCGGGCGAAGGAGTTTTGGCGGTGTCCTTGGACATCGCCAACGCCTTCAACTCCCTGCCCTGGCCCTGCATTAAAGAGGCACTCATATATCACCGAGTGCCTCTATACCTGCGCCGCGTCATCGGGGCTTACCTGTCCGGGAGGTCTGTGATCTTTCCGGCTCCAGGAGGAGGATGGCAGGAGTTTGGGGTGTCGGCCGGTGTTCCACAAGGATCGGTGCTGGGTCCGATCCTCTGGAACATCGGGTACGACTGGGTGCTGCGGGGTGGCACTATGGCTGGGATCAAGGTCCTCTGCTACGCCGATGATACGCTGGTCTTGGCGCAGTAGAGGACCTACCAGGAGGCGGCGGTCCTAGCGACGGCCGGGGTGGCTGAGGTCGTCGGCCGCATTAGGCGGCTAGGGCTAGATGTCGCCCTAAACAAGTCCGAGGCATTATACTTCCATGCTCCTCGAAAGGGCCCACCACCAGATGCCCACATCATCGTCGGTGGCGTCAATATTGACGTCAGCAGGAGCATGAAGTACCTCGGACTTGTTCTGGACGGCAGGTGGAGTTTTCGGGGCCACTTCACATCTTTGGCCCCGAAACTGTTGAAGACGGCGGGGGCCTTGGCGCGCCTTTTGCCTAACGTGGCTGGGCCGAGCGCCCCGAGCCGCCGCCTGTACACCGGAGTGGTCAGGTCGATGGCCCTCTACGGTGCTCCCGTATGGGCGGACGCCCTGGATCGGCACAACGTCACCCTTCTGCGACGTGCGCAGAGGGTGATGGCCATCCGGGCGATACGGGGGTATCGGACCATCTCCGGTGAGGTGGCATGCGTGCTGGCTGGAGTCATGCCGTGGGATCTGGACGCGCTTTCTCTGGCGTCGGTATACTGCCGGCGTCGGGGCCTAGCGTCCAGGGATCCGGCTAGTCAAGCACGCGCCGAGGAGGAGCGGGAAGCCGCTATGGAAGTGTGGGAATCCCGGCTGGCGACTCCATCTGCCGGCCGGTTGACGATCGAGGCTGTTCGTCCAGTGTTCCGCCAGTGGTTAGCGCGGCGTCACGGCGTCCTAACCTTCCGCACGACACAGGTGCTCACGGGGCATGGCTGCTTCGGGCGTTACCTGTGTCGGATCGCTGGGAGGGAGCCCGACGCTCGCTGCCACCACTGCGACGACTGCCTCGATGAGACGGCCCAGCACACGTTGGAGGTGTGTTCAGCCTGGGCGTCTCAACGTCGCGCTCTGCGCGACGTCATAGGGGACGATCTCTCCCTGCCGGCCGTGGTCAAGGCCATGGCCGGCAGCGAGACGTCGTGGGATGCGGTCTCCTCCTTCTGAGAGGCAGTGGTGCTCGAGAAGGAGGCGGCGGAGCGGGTGAGGGAGGCTTCGGCCGAACTCGCCATCCGCCGCAAGAGACCGGGTCGCCGGATGGCGGCACACGATCGCCGCCTTCCGCCCTAACGAGCCAGAGGGCGGTCAGCTTGGGGAAGCTAGCCGCCTACTAACCTGGCCCGAGTAGTCGCGCGCAGGTTGCTCCCGCGCGCTACTCCGAGCAGGCCGTCGAGGGTGCCCACCACCCTTGACTCCGCGACGTGCCTTGCAGGCTCCCGCCGCCGCGTTTCGCGGACGACTAATGTCCCCGCGTCTCGCGGCCAGTGGCGGTCGAGGAGGAGCACCGTGAGGTTTTAGTGGGTATTCGGACGGCCTACCATCTGCCGGTCCGCGAGCCCCACATAACCGCTCGAGTCCCCAATCGGGCTGGTATCCGTAAAGGGATTTCCTCACGAAAAAAAAAAAAAAAAAAAAAAAAAAAAAAAAAAAAAAAAAAAAAAAAGAAAAAAAAAAAAAAAGGTTACGTCTAGGAACCTAATTTGTTTCCTGATTATGATTTGTACTTAAGACTTTTATAACAAAATGAGCTCTGATCCAAAGGACTGTAAACACATGGATAGACATAGGACAGAGACATGGATTTTTAATTTTAAATTTAATTTCAATTTTATAATTAACACTAGGTTCCCTCTGCCTACCCTGCTGTGTGCAGGATACAGCGTGAAGCTGATTTAATTTTAAATTTTTTTAATTCCATTTTATACGTCGTTATCTTGTGAAAAACGGCCAGGCAGACAGACAGAAGTACAAACGGACAAGAAAGGGATCCTATTAGTGTTTATAATTCATATAATCGAAATCCTATAAATAAATTTAATATTATGTGAAACCGCACAGGCGGAAAAGCACAGCGTTGAGTTCCATGAGGCTGTAGATCTAAATATATGGTTAGAATTTCATCTCGATATCTCCAAGTGTTCTTGAAATAAAGGCTCTTGATAGACATATAGATGGACAACAAAGTGACTGCGCTACTAATAATCAATGCACAGCCGATATGCAGCCTATAACGCTGAAATTTGACATGTATGTAAATTTTTTGGGAAGTGTATGAGAGCAGTAATAGACATTTTTTGAATATTTCTACAAAACATTCCTACAATATAATCCACAAGAACGAAATGGCAGTTTTGATAGAATACAACTTAACTTGACGCTTTATACCTAGCGGGTAGTCAGAGAGAACGGAGCGCCAAACGCAACGGTCTTATTTTTATAAGATATAATACACAAAACCCTGTATATAATGTTATCCTGTCGCAATCTCATTAATATGCAAAGCCGATCGATCGATGTTGTTAAGTAATTACTTAAAAAAAAATCTGTAGTTAATTAAACTATAGATTTTGTTTACAAGATTAGTCCTTTTAAGTTTTAATTAAACCTTTTCTATGTATACTGGAGAGGGGCGCCACTGAGCCACGGTTCACATTGTTCTCTGTATTATTTTACGTTTTAAAAATTGAATACAAGTTCATAGTCAGTAAAAAGAAGACAACTAGTGGAAGATACCGAGATAGACGACATACATTGTGGATACGGACAAATAACTAGTGAAAGACGTTTTATAGTGAAAACAAAAAAACAGACCGTTAGTGTGTTATCTTTTATGACTTTTTCAAAAAATACAACATTTAAAGTGATCAAACTCGCGAAACTGTGACTAGTGCCAACTAAATATAAATTTTGTGAAAATAAAAAGGGAGTACATAAATATATAAAGAAACTTTGTTAAAAATTTGTAAAATAAACAACTTATTTACGCAACTAACGCCATCCCTTGTAAGTAACGAGAACCAAGTATACGATCCATCGATAAAGTTAGTTATTGGGTTACCAGTTCGAATTTGAGCCACAAGACTTCGCTACTAGACAAAAGACATTACACATAATTACATTATATGATATTTTATTATTCTTAGAAATTATCAAAATAAGAAATAATAATAATAATAAACATGGAGGAAGTCTTAAGTGCTTTACGGAAAATTCAGAATGAACTAGACGAACAGAAAAGAATGATTTTAAAAAATGGAGAAAAAGTAACAGAGCAAGTTACACAGAATATTGATAGTATACTAGACGAGAAATTTAAATCCTGGGAAGAAAAGTACGAGAACCTCAAAGATAAGCTGGATAGTCAAGAAAAAAGATTATATTTCTTAGAAAAACAATCTAGACAGAGAAATATCATTTTATTCGGCCTGGAAGAAACTGAATCATCATACTCAAACTTGGAAAATACCTTAACTAGTTTTATTAATAAGTACTTAAATGTAAAACTTGATCAGAGAGACATACAGGAAGCTAGAAGAATAGGCAAAAAAGAAGATAGACCTAGACCAATAAAAATCACATTTTTAACACTTGGGGTTAAAATAAGTATACTAAAACAGAAGAAAGAACTTAAAAATACTACATACTATATAAAAGAAGACTACCCAGAGCATATTTTAAAGAAACGAAAAGAACTACAAGAACAAGTAAAGATTGAAAAAGAAAAAGGAAACTCAGTGATCATTGTCTATGATAAATTAAAGATTCTTAACAAAAACCCTAACTCTCCAACCAAACACAAACGTATGCTTTCCAGTTCACCAGAAAGCGGCCAGAAAAATGAACCGAATACACAGTTCAATAAAAAGAACAAGACTAGGAGTAACTTACACAGATCGTCCAGCCTTGCTGAGGGGCCAGTAAAACCGGGTTTATTGAACTTCTTTAGTGGAAAAAACTCAAATTACCCTTCAAAGAAGCTTGAAAATACAAACAACGTCTTGTAGAAATGAACACCCCCTCTCACATATAATAAACATAAAATATAAAAAAAACTAATTAATTCTTCCAATCCGGCTGGTCCCGTGGAAGATCAAGACCAAAACCCTCCAAGTTATTAAAAATAAAACTTAACAAAATAAAACCCTACAAACAAAAAGCCCAGTCAAGGGAAGACTGGGTATCTTTGGAGAAGGCCTTCACCTGCACAGGGGTTCTTGCCTAATACACATACTTTAATATGTACATAAAATCAAATCACATATATATATATATACATAAATAAACAACAATAACTAAATAAAAAATAAAAAAATGAAATAAAAAAAAAAATAAAAAAAGAAAAAGTAAATTTAGAAATAATAAAATTATTAAATAGAAAGGAATAGAAGAAAAAAAAAGTCGTAAATAGATAAATAAACATATAAATATATGATTATGAAAAATAAACGCAAAAAAAAGAAAAACAACAAAACAAACAAACAATAAATTTACTAACTACAATATACTAATAATAATAATACTAACACTAACCGTAAAACTTGTATATTTATTCTATGAAATGTAACTACTAACTAAAGAAGCAAGAAATAAAAGGCTTTTTATTTTTTTATTTTTTTTATTTTTTTTATGTATACTGTATAAATTATCCCTAATTTATTAAGGCCGTATTTTGTGAGAGTGTATTTTATGCCGTGTGATTATGGACTAGAATAGGATCATCCTGGTACTGGTGGTGTCGTAAGAGTCGACTAAAGTACGTGTGGTAGAGTCACGTCGCCAGCAATAGCAACACGCATGCGCAGAGTCGACCAGATCATTACCACCCCCGGCATTTAAAGTCGTGGGTGCGATTCCCACATGGAAGAGTGTTTTTTTTAATATTTTTGTTTTCCTCGCTCTGGTAGACAAGCAAAGCACGGCATTGATATCCGCCACTTAACACACAATGCATCAAGAACTCGACCAAAACTGGAGAACGGCAGTGTCTTAATGGGAACTCTCTGCCTATTAAAAACCTAAAAAAAATCCTTCAAGCATTTAAATCAACAACCTTCGTGTACCCAAACAATGTCTCACGGCTTAACTACCCTCTCATACTAACTCAACTGTATTACAATATTTCAGTAGTTAAGCTCACCAAGTAGATACAATATGTAGAAGGACTGACATCTTAAGTATGGAACAAAGGTTATAATCCATCAAAGTAACCTAAGGACGACACAGTACGTTGTAAGTATTGCCGGTGTTTGCAAACTTTATAAAGTGTATGCCATCAAAAACATCCTGTAAAAAAACCCAAGTCTCGCAGCTCAGTCTTTCTACCGTAAAAAGTTGTGTGATCCATGTAATATCAAGTCGGTTAATCTATTTAGTCTCTACTTAAAGGACTTTCTGTCTTAAGTTATTACAGTAGTTATTATCATGCCAATATTAAAAATATTTTACGTTTTAAACAAATAGATCGACTTGGACATCGCATGAAAACACAACCTGTCGAAAGACATAATAGACATCATATTCGGAAGGACTCTGGTGAGGAATTCGGTTGCTAGCCCGTCTTGCTGTGTAGTGTGATACATACTAATAATCAAATCATGCGATGTTTTTGATGGCATCTCACTTCTTTTTGTAGAATCCTACTTTTTGGTACCTATCTACACTTATTATTTTCTATTATACAGTAATAAAGATTTATTAACTGCAAATGTAACCTTGTAATCCTATACATTTATATGGGATTACAAAGTTATTCATGCAGTTGGTGTATTTGGAAAACTGGACCGAAATTACAAAATATTTAAGTTTTCCCATGATTAAGACACTAAACTCTATTTGTATTCTAAATTTGAAGCTTCTATGTCTGCTAGAAGTGCCTTGGACTTTTGATGATCGGTGAGTCAGTCAGTGAGTGACAAAATTTAGAAACTTTAACAAGTTGTCATTCTTAAACTACTGGTTCAAATTGACTGAAATTTTAAATATACCGTGTTTATATTATGCCTGATTAGTTACTGAAAATTCAGGTTTCTTGTTTTATCCACAACGAAGTTATAGGGGGTCGAAAATGGCCTGAATTGCTTCGAGAAAAGGATGGTACGGCCGTGCCGCTGTTTTTTGCTTGACTTGGCGGGGGCACTGCCGTGCCCCCAGATTTGCATTTTGAGCTATAAAATACAGATATAATTTTTAGTTTTAAAGTAATATATGATAAAACTGATTAATGACTGAATAAAACTGATTAAAACTGATTATGAGTTCAATTTCAATCGTGAATTTATACTATTTTACATAATTTAAGTCGACTCCGCGGCGCTCAACACCAAATGTCTTAGTACTAGACTAAACATTAAATGTGAAAAATATTAACTTACATATATTTATTGCAATTCTCTTAATTAATAAACCGATATGAGAGAGTTTTATTTAAAATGTCTACAAATCGCCAAATCGAAGATATCATTATAATAATGACGTTATAACATAAATCATCTCTCAAACAAGAATTTAAACTGGCAATCAATCACATAAATCAATTTCCACAATATTAGATATCTCACCAACTCCCACATCCGCACTCACTTACAAAGTGTTCGTCATACACTCCCCCTAATGTACGGGACACATATCGTATAAGTTTTAATAGCGCACCGTTTGTTTTATGTTGTTGGTGTTTATAGTATGAGTAATGGTTTTGAATGGCTCCAAGTTTTGAAGTTATCTTAAAGGATATTAAGCTGATCTATGTCAGTAAAAGTCAGTATTTGATTAGATTGTGATTGATTAACTATATTGAACTTCAACAGTGAAGACAAGTGCTAGTGCATTGTAAAGGGGTCCTTGAAGACTTCACTTTAGCCTGTTCAAGTACCAGGCACTATCTTGAGCTCAGGAGTATGTATGTTTGCTTTAAATTTATGAAATTTATTCGAGGTTCATTTGAATGATTTAATATTTTAATAACCTTCCCATGTAAGGAACACGCCACTTAACATATATTGTTGCAGTAAGTGAATTAAAAGTCCGGGGTCCGGAGTCCGGATTGCGTAACGTTACTAGGTTCCTTATGCTTACCTTGCTAAAGTGTGAAGCTTAAAGTATGTTAATAATAAAAAATAAAATAAAAAATGTCAAGATATCAATGCAACGTTAGAAAGTTTGATTTGTACTTGGGAAATGATATTTTATTTTTTTATCTGTCGCCTAAAATTGTAGATGTGTTAGCTATCAGACGAATAGTCTTTTCAAGCAAAAATATTTTTCTTAGATATACAAAGTTATTATTTCAGACCAATTCTTCGCTCTGATACAGGAAGAGACGCGGCACTTGGTTTCATTTTGGCCACCATTCCACACGAAATGTTTCAGGGACTGAACTTACAACCTGTTGCGTTCACTGTCGCTCCTCTTTCCACTGCACTCTAGTAATGTTACACATGAGTAAGAATATACGTGAAAACGCATGTTAGTTAATAAATGAAGACAGTCCTGAGCTTAGAAGCTCTACCGCTGAAAGCTAGATAATCTACCTGGATTGTTATACATTTTAGGCTTGAAAGCTGTTCGCCGTTGTGAAGATAAATATTAAAAACAAAGTGAATTTATTATTGACTGACTGTAAGCGCGATGGTAGTAAGTTTGATTCCCTCGTTGGATGATTGATGATTATTTGTTCAGCAAGTTATCACGCAATGTCTCAAAAAGCGGATGGGTAGTGGGGAGGGAGTGTTTTAACTCTACTTAACTACTGTTATACAGAAAGAAACATGGAGCATGGAACATGGAGCTTTTTTATTTGGTCCTCGAGGCGTACTGAGAAAGAATATACAAAGCAGATACACTTTTTATATTTATAATATACATTATAAATATAAAAAGTGTATAATATACATTATAAATATAAAAAGTGTATCTGCTTTGTTAACTATTGACACTGAAACATCTACCAAAATTATGGCATAGCATTACGTACGTACGAAACGTAGTGACCTACTAAGTGGTGTCCAGGTGCCCAGATGCCCAGGTTCCTTGTCTTGTCGCTGTCTCTGACTCTGTGTTTTGTGTAGGTACACCGTGAAGCATGAAAAATAATACTTTTATTTTGTTCCCTATCTTCTATCTAATTTTTTATACATTTATTGGGAACGGAGTGTCTTAACACAAGTTTCTTCTCTCTGTCTATCCTGCTATGTGCTGGTACACCGTGAAAATTTAAAAAAAAATGAATTTGTTTTCTTAGCTTCCGTCCAATATTCAATTCATTTCATGTTAAGCAACTCACCATCGGTTTCTTATTTCCAGGGCAATAAAATGAAAAAAAAACAATAAAAATCATTCGAGAGAGAATTGAACCCTTACACTCAGATCCTGAGCCACGACGACGGTCGTTTTCTGATATTCTAAAAATCTGCTTTATTTTACAAGAAAAACATATTATCTTTATAAAATAACTTTAAGATGAACTAGTTCGGTGTTTGTAATTACTCCACTAAAGTTAACTGTAACTATATTACTGGTTTTAAAAGCTTGTTCGAAGTTTTAATTTGTTAACTTAGTTGATTTTATGTATACTTATGTTTTTTTTTTTATTAGCTTCACGCTGTATCCCGCACACAGCAGGGTAGGCAGAGGGAACCTAGTGTTAAGACACTCCGTTCCCCACTTTCTGCCGAATTCTGGAGGCATTGCGTGTTGAGTGGCAGAACTCAACGCCGCGCATAACCTCCACACCAGAGCGAAGAAATGGAAATATAAATTTAAGTAAATATTTCATCTCCTCGAGTGGGGATCGAACCCACAACCAGTCGGTTTTGCAGTCACACCTCGTGCCGCTGCGCCACGACCGGCCTTAATTATTTTATTAATATTGTTTTTTAACTTATATGTTTATTAACATTATGTCTTATATTTATTTAAGGCCATTGTGGCGCAAGAGTACATGCATGCAATTGTAAGCGCGAGAATGGGGAATTCCAAATATTAAAATATCACCCCGCTCTAGTAAACAGGCAAAACGCGGCATTAAGTTCCGCCAATTAAACTAAAATACCGTTTTCTCTTCACGCCGTAGTCCGTACATAGCAGGTTATGGTTTTACCACTGGTAAGCCAGTGTAAAGACTCTCCATTCTCCTTAAGATACTTCTGTTGCCCACTTTCCGCCTAATTCTTAAGGCGTTACGTGTTATCTAGTGGAACTAAATGCTACGCTTTGCCTCGTTACCAGAGCGAGAAATTTAAAATTAAAATATTCAATGAGGCCGGTCGTGGCGCAGCGGCGCGAGGTGTGACTGTGAAACCGACTGGTTGTGGGTTCGATCCCCACTCGAGGAGATGAAATATTTACTTAGATTTATATTTCCATTTCTTCGCTCTGGTTTTGAGGTTAAGCGCGGCGTTGAGTTCTGCCACTCAACACGCAACGCCTCCAGAATTCGGCAGAAAGTGGAGAACGAGAGTGTCTTAACACTAGGTTCCCTCTGCCTACCCTGTTGTGTGCGGGATACAGCGTGAAGCTGATTTATTTTATTTTTATTTAAATATTCAATTTCTTCGCGGGAAAATCGTACCAAAACCTGCGTTTCAGTCGCATCCTTGTACCTCTACACCACGAGTCGCCTCACATTTGGCATAATACATATTATATTAACTTACACTTTTTAAGAGTTATTTATGACACATGACACATTCTAAAGCCCGACGTCGCTCTGCAAGTACAGTATAGGGTTGTTTGGAAACGATTAACGACGTAATGTAGCTTTCAGTCTTTCTCTATAGATAGATCTAACGGTGAACCAGTTCCTGAGGTGAACAGGATCAATCAAACAAACTCATCAATAAAATTCAGTAATTCTTAAATAAATAAAAATGAAACATTTAATATCTCCACATTATCAACATCAATAAACTTAATACAAAATACAATTAAGGAAATTAATGTAAAGAATAATGGGATCATTACTAGACGTAACTAAAGAAATGTGAGAAGTTCTCGCAGCTAATGATAATAGATCACTTACGAAGTATATTGTTCTAATAATACTAGTTTGTACATCTGACTTGTACCTATAGTAATTTTTTTTCAGTTTCACTCTGTGTCTGGAAAAGTAGAGGGAACCTAGTGTTTAGACATTCTGCTCGCTGCGTATCGTCTGATTTTCAAGTTACTGCGTCTTGAGTTTTGGAAATCAACTCCACACTTGTTACTGGAGCAAATATATTACAAAATTATAATTGAAGCTCATTTCATGTAAATAAAATTTGTCAGTTTTTGTCTTTTTTATTATAAATTTATTTTAAAGAATACAATAGTCGGTAGAACATTGCATTTTATTTCAGAAGTTCCATGACAAAAGGCATAATATTTTACATATATTTTTATTTGAAAGGATACACATTAAGGATAGTTTGGTGAAAGTTTGGTTAGGTTCTCATTATAGGATCCGACTGACGTTGAACAAGTTGTTTTTTTTTTGGTAAAAAATATAATTATACTGTAACAGTTACAAGGAAAAACATTGTAAAAATGGATGTCAGAAGTGAGATTCCTCATCCTTGTATTTCTTTTTAACCAACTTTAAGAATAAGGATTTTCTCATTTTACACCGACTTCAAAAAAGAGAGAAATTTCCAATTCGGTCAAATATTTTTTATGTATGTCCTTGTCAATATGCCAACATGATAGTATGCACAATAATACCTAATTAAGTTTGAAGTTTTATATAGCACAACCACTAACTTGAGAAGCATCCTTTTAAGATCTACCTATCACTTAATATTTAATCGGCTATGCGTCATGGCGCAGCGGCTCAGAATCGGAGTATATACGCGAAGAGTATGGATTCTATTTCGATTATGAATGAATGAAGAATGAAAATATTTTCATTTATAGATTTTCAATAAATCACAGTACTGAGTGCCACTACTCAACACGGATTTTCACAAAAACTGGGCGGAACATGGGGATCGGAGTGTACAAGCACTAAGCTGCCTCTATCGATCCTACAATTTTTTTGAGTTTATCCTACAGCATAAACTAAAAAAAAATTACATTACTCTCTCTCTCTCTTCAAGCAAGTATAATGCATAATTTGTTTTTTCATAAATCATTTCTCTTAACGCCAGATGAGCACTCCAATTAACGAGAACCATCGATCAAATATAATCGATACGTCTTATACATTACTCTTTCATACAAATGACTTACTTTGAAAATATCAATAAGCAAAAGTGTCCTACTCTGCTATTCTTTTTTTTTACTTATAGAAGAAATGGTGAAAATTACAGTTGCGAGTTCGATTTCCACATAGAAGAACAAATTATTTTCATTTCCTTGCTCTGGTAGCAAGAATTAGCGCAGTGTTGAGTTCTACTACTAAACACGTTATGTCTTGAAAGTCGATCAGTTTCTGGGGAACGGCGTGACTTAAAATTATGTTTCCTATGTCTAACTTACTACATAAGGATGCAGCATGAAGCTAAAATATAATATTATTATTATTGAAAAAAAAAAAACTTCAAATCAGCTTCATGCTGTATCCCATATATAGCGGAGTAGGCAAAGAGGAGCTTGTGCTAAGACACTCCGTTCACCACCTTCCGCCGAATTTTTCGAGGCATTGCGTGTTGAGTGGCAGAACTCAACGCCTCCCAATTGTCTCGACACCAGAGCAAAGAATTGTAAATATTAAAAAAAAATATTCATTTCCCCGAATAGATTTTGTTATATTTTATATAAAATTTCAATATTATTATATCTCCACAAGTCAACTTACACGCAATTTCGTCGTCAAACGAGGCGACTTAAATTAGAACGTATATGTACATGTGGTAGGTGAGCGGGTCTTTAGTGACAAATACTCGTGTCACGTATGAAATATTCCTTTACATCCTGATAGTATACAGCTTAGCTAGCTAGCTGTAGAGTTTGTTTACTTATTATATTATTGTATTCTCATTGTGATCAATGGCATAGTGGGACGACTATTGGCGCGATGGTTTTGGGTTCGACATCCTAAAGAATCAAAATCAAAATTAAAATAATTAAATCATCTTCACGCTGTGTCTCGCACACAGCAGGATAGGCAGAGGGAACCTAGTGTACCTAAGACCCTCCGTTTCCCACTTTCCGCCAAATTCTGGAGGCATTGCGTGTTCAGTGGCGGAACTCTTACGCCACGCTTTTGCCTTTTCACCAGAGCGAAGAAATAAAAATATAAATTTAAATAAATACTGTAAATGATCAATAATCTCCTCGCGTGAGATCGAACCCACAACTAGTCGCGTTTACAGTCCCACTTTGTGCCCTTGCGCCACGACTGGCCTCGGAATCCACCAAAATCGAGGAATTAATTTCAATGCCCAATTGAGGACGTGAAATATTTGATATTTTTATATCTTCGCTCTGGTGACGAGGCAAACCATTTAGGCCACTCAACACGCAATGCCCCAGAATTTAGCGAAAAATGGGGAACGTGTTTCAACGCTGAGTTTTCTATGCCTACCCCGCTGTGTGTGGAATACAGCGTGAAACTAAAAAAAAGAACAATTGAGACCGTCGTGGCATAGAGGCGCAACGTGTGACTATAAACGCGAGGGTTGTAGTTTCGATTTCCAAACCACAACCTTCGCGGGAATTAATAATTTTCATTTTCTTTCTTTGATAAGAAAACAAAGCGTGGCATAGAGTTCGACACTCAATACGCAATATCTCGATAATTTGTCAGAATGTGAAGAAAGGAGTGACTTAACACTAGATTATCACTGCTTATCCTGCTATATAATGGAAGCTAAAAGAACGTATTTGAATACACACAAAATACGAACACATGCATGTAAATATCTTTCAATTAATTATAACAACTATTCTGAACGCGGGCGCGGTATGCAGGAGTATTGAATGCAGTACTAACATCCGTACTATTGCGAATGTAGGTCTGCTTGAATTATAGTTCAGGAATATCTATTTATTTGGATTATACTCAGAAATTATGATGAAATATTATACATTTTCATTTCCTCGCTCTAGTAACGAAGCAATGTGCGGCGTTAAGCTGTGCCACTCAACACAAAATGCCTCAGAATTCGGCGAAAATTGGTGAACAGTAAGGTTTTAGACAGAGCATAGTGTTTTAATTCTATGTTTCCAGAGTCTTTCAGCTATCCCTGTCTGTCTGTCTATGTGCGGGATACTGTTGCGAGACAAATGTCCAATAAATAAATATTTAATTTCTCCAATTGGGGATCGAACTCACAACCGTCGCGTTAACAGTTACCTTCACTGGGCACCTTTCACACTCATCACACACTCACTTCACAGGCCACCTTTGTACCACCACAACCGCTAAACACGTGAAGATATTATACTTATATTATATTTTCCTCCTCATAAACATATTTATTCATAAATATTTCAAAAAGCAATCCTCAACGCAAATGGGTGAACAGTTAATAATTCTCACCTCTTATCGTAATTGCGATCTCAAGGAAATAATTTTCGTGTCGAGCCTAAGTGCTGTCGGACCCACTCGTGTTGGATGTTTAACATTTTATAAGATGCTGTAATAATACATATTATGATGTAGTCTTATCGCTGTGTTCTGAATATAATAAATAAAAGGAAAAAAAACTTTAAGGATACAAAGTGTAAGAATTATTATTTATTACTTAATTTTTCAGCTTCACTTTATATCCTGCACACTGCAGGGTAGGCAGAGGGCCTCATATTAAGACAATCCATTCTCCATCTTCCGCCGAATATTTATATACGGGAGAGGCTTATTTTCACATCTGTATACGCAGACACTTGCATGCATATATTAAAGTTCATTATTAGATACAAATATTTCAAAATAGATGAAACTAATTTTAATATATATTTTTCGGTGCATGTTGTATCCCGCACATTCTCGAACCGGTGAACCTAGTGATAAGACACTCTGTTCCTATTAAGACACTTCCGTTTCCCACTTTCTGCCCCATTCTGAAGATATTAAGGGTTCAGTGGCGAAATTTAATACCGCGCATTGCTTCGGTACCAGAGCGAGGAAATGAAAATATTTGATTTTCTCGAATGAGATTGAACTCCCAACTTATCGCGTATACATTCCCACATGTGCCTCTGCGCCATGTCTGCTCACATAAATAATTATAATTAAATAAATATAATCTGCTTCACGCTGTATCCCGAACACAGCAGGATAGGCAGAGGCAACCTAATATGAAGACACTCCACCGACACTCCACTTTCTGCCGAATTCTTGAGATATTGTGTGTTGAGTAGAAGAACTCAACGCCGCGCTTTGCCTCGACACCAGAATAAATATTTCATCTCCTCGAGTGGGGATCGAACCCACAACCAGTCGGTTTTACAGTCACACTTTGTGCCACTGCGCCACGAAAGGCCTCAAATTAATAATTAAACATTTTTTTATTTTATTTTTAAATGTCCACCTAGAGAAAACGAAAAACCGAGCGTCTTAACACTAAGTTCTACTACCTATTATATGCAGCATACAACATGAAACTATCATCTTAACAAAGTACTGTAAACGTTTTCCCTCCAAATAGTAGTTTTATCGTATCCTGATACCACTGTTCTGTTGAAACTCAATAGTCATGAGACCCAGTCATTACGCTCTGGATGTTACTGTGGGATATTAGAAAAGCGACGTATTTGAGTGTAGGCTCGATACCGCGATATTGGGATTTGTGAACATTAAAATGGCATTTAGTTCTATCTGTAGTTCCAGATATCGGTTGGATGGTGAATTGAACTGATTGCAATAAAAGGAGGCTAACAGTTTCATCTATACGCATGTTGAAATCTGAAGAAATTAGAATGTAGTTTCAATGTCTCGGCTAATCTCAAGAAGTAATTTTGGTTTAATATGAAAAATATTTTTTTTGATTGATAGTCCATTTATATTATAGTTATTTACCGAGTATGGCCTTATATGTACACAATACATTAATCTTTTTACAAGAACACTGCATGTAGAAAATGTTACTTTTCATGACTTTCAACTCTAAATTCCTTATTTCAAATCAAAAGATAAATTAGAAGAATTCTTCAACTAAAACTAAGAAGTGAGTTAAATGTATTGTACATTAAGTTGCATCTAAGCGAAACTAACTGAGCTTTACAAACTCTCTCGCTCGCTCGAGCACGTGTACGTGAAACTATGCTATCTCTATAAGTAAACACTTGTGAAGAAGAAAAACTTGTGAAGAGGTGCTTTATTTTTCGGTTTACGTATCCCGTATATAGCAGAATAGAGCAAGGGAACCTACTTTTGTGACACTCCATTTCCAGCGTTCCGCTCGAATTTAAGACGTTGCAGTCACACTTAAAATATAAAACGAAAGATCTCACATAAATACATACATACAAACAACACTAACACAAATTAGCACACTTGCTTGTGATGCATAATTGATGACCATACTCGAATAATATTTAATATGACATAGGTACCTACATACATGTGAAACTAATTACCTCCTATTGTTAAGTCCGTTAAAAATACAATATATTTTTAAACATTTTTTAAAGTGTTATTCCACACTTAGGAAAGAAAAATACTTATTTAGAAAACGTATAAAAATTTGAACGTAGCGGGACTCGAAACCAGGACCTGGTCAGTTTCCAGGAGGCTATACGTTTTCTAAATAAGTAAATATAATATATTCTACATGTTTTCTTTTATGATTTGTATAGATACAAAATATACATAGTTACATAAATATACAACAAAAAGTAAGTATCGTATGTTAACATCGCCTATGAAAACAGTTATAAAATTGAGGTTGTTTTCATACATTTCTTAATTTTTATTTAAAAAAATTAAAATAATAAAAAAAATGCAGAGGAAATGTTACACATAGTACTTTGAATGGTGAAACTCAAACCACACCACTCGCCACATTTGGTCTACCAGAGCGGAAAAAATATTTTATTGCCTGAGCAGGAATCAAAATTTTCACCATCCTGATTGCAGTAGAACACTGTCAAACTGCTCCAAGATGGCATTTTTTTTACTTTACGCTGCATCTCACCCATAGAAGGGTACACAGAGGAAACCAGGGAACCTAATGTTAACATAATCCTTTTTTCTTTAAGATATCTACTTTCGTTCCTCACTTTCCAGCGAATTTTCGAGGCCTTGCTAGATGAACGGTGGAACTCAACGTTTCGCTTGGCCTCGTTACCAGAGCGATAAAATGAAAATATCAATATATTTTAAGTGGGTCACATTTCAGTCGCTCGCTTGTGCCCCTGCACCACGACTGGTCTAAAAATTTTATTAGCACATAACAAATAAGTAAGCGTCTTTGTTACGGCTGTGTTAGCTTATAGTAAACTCACTTCCGAATCTACTGAACTTAGAAATTTGAAATTTGGCTTGAAGGTAGCATCTATTATAGAGTGTGTAACGAAGCAGTTCAAGACGATTTCTATAAATTTTTATAAGAACGAAAAGAAACTGGACTTCCAATTTTTCGTCCAAAAAGCACTTATACATCATATAAAGTTAAACTTTCTCATCACACATCTAATGAACATTAAAAATTTGCGGTGTCCAAAATATTACGTGGCAATTACATAGAGATGAAGCGACACGGATCAAAGGAGTCGTACACTGAAACCCCACACTCTAATGAAGGTTTTTACCCATATTAACTATTCATGATTGTTAGCATAAGTTACTTATAGTGTAGTAACAGGTGTCACTGTAATTATGAATACGTCATTTGATATTGTTTCCATTATCGATTGTATTAAGTGGCGGTAGTGAGCTGCGTCTTTTCCGGTGGATTTAAAATATAAGCACAAACGACACGGCACTCGTGTTCATTACGTTCTAAGATATTGTCAAGACAACTTGTCATTACAATTCATATTTCAATATTGTGACTACGAGAGTATATGTGTATATAACAAGTGTAAATAATTTTATTGTAAAAGCTGGATTATGTGTCTGATTTGTTGGTTCGCCTAACAGTTCAGAAGCGGGATTACAAAAGGATATACAAAATTTCCTGCCACGCTCATAAAGTGTAAGTAGACCATATATATATTCTTTTTTTTCTTTTCTCTCATTTTTCTTACTCCTTAAAGATTAGCTGAATAATTTGTATGTAAATTGAGTTCTCTATAATTTTTAATTTTTCTATTCTGAATTTAAGCAGAGTGTTGCTATTCGAATTATAGTTTTTAGTTACTCTTATTTCTTTTACATCAAACAAACAACAAACGGATAAATGAAAGATCTTCAATGGAAATTTTAATAAATAGTTTTAACAACAACAACACATAGAAATCTTGTACTTCGAACTTTTCGTTGTGTGGTGATTGATAACTTTTATAACAGCCAGAGTGGTTTTTATGAAGGGAATTATTGGATAAATTTGGAAGGTTGGATAATTTCAAAATATACTGGATGATGTGCATACCTAAACATTTTCCATTTTATAGTACTTACGTAACGTTTCAGCTTTGAGGGTAGTTGATAAATTTAGAATTTGAGATTGTTTAAGATATACTTTAAAAGAAGTATACAATTGTTTATAGCATCTACGTTGGTAGACATGATCGATAGGATATTAGTTCTTCCAATAGAGTATTTACTTATACGGGTGATAATTTAAAGATATTTGACACCATGATATTTCACACGTTTAAAGATATATGACATACATTGGTCATGAATAATTTCAGTTATCAAGACTTTCTGGAATACTTATTTTGAAATATTTATAATGGGTATATTCAAATTTATTTATTACATATCTGGAATATTACTTTCGTTGTTTTTGTCATTCTTTGGAAAGCTTTTACATCGTATAGAGGATATTGTATTTCGCTATCTATTGGTTAACTATAAATGATATTAGAATTGTTTTTGTGATGACAATAATATTAGTGAAGTAACTATTTTGTTGTCTTAAAAAAGTCAATATGATTTTGTTTTATCATCATGCGGAATTGTTCTAGGTGTTTAGAATTGATGAATTATATTATTATGTAAATATTTTCATTGGTTTTTACTTCCGGCTTCGTCACTTTATTGAGAACTGTCGTCTTGTCGTTTCCTATTTCTGTAAGAGTTATAAAGCTATTCTCGTAATGTAATAGTCTCTTTTTGAATGTATTATTTTTGAATTAGATTGTTCTATTGTATACGAATTTATTAACACGTATAATAGACACAAACATATAAAATATATTCGTAATAGCTATGGGATCTAATATTCCAATGAAATTAAAGTACATGTGTTCTTATCTCAATTTATTAATATCTCATTTTATTTGTGTTATGACATATGGTAAAAATTCCTTTCTTTTACGGGATAAATATATTGTGATTTGATAATTATTCCTGGTTTTGGATAATTGTTGTTAATGTAGAATATTACAGTGTAATTCTCTTTATCCAGTGAGGACCAGCCAGCTTAGGGAACTTTGGTGGCATTCATTATTTGTTCAATTGACTTTCTTTTCCGTTTGCTATTTGTTTGTTGTTAACATGATGTCAAAGTATTGGCCCTGTTTCACGTAATTGTAGACAAATCTAGATTTTATTTGTTTATTGGTCCATTATTATCGATTGAGTGTTTTGATTTGTAATTTTCTCTGGAGCGTTAATATTCTTGGTTATTATTACTTTATAACGATTAAAAGTCGTGTAATTGTAAAGATAAAATATCATTTATGTGCATTTATGGCCAGATTATACAGTGTCGGTTAACTTATTAATTTTTATGAATTTCGAATGTCAAAGTTATTTGAATAGATTTTCAAATTCATAAATTTGAAGGAATTTTATGTTAATGTAATTAGGTTGATAAAAAAGTTATTATGATGTGTGCAAGTCTAAGCTTATATTGTTTGAGTTTCAGGAACATGGAAAATAATATTGTCCGAGGATAGGACTTGAGATTGAATGATGCCCGAGGATAGGGCTTGAGAATGAATGATGCCCGAGGATAGGGTTTGGGATGATGATGCCCGAGGATAGGGTTTAGGGGGCGGATGGTGTCCGAGGATAGGGTTTGGGGGTGAGTGATGCCCGAGGATAGGGTTTAGGGATGATGATGCCCGAGGAGAGGGTTTGAGGATGGATGCCACCCGAGGTTAAGGAGTTAAGCATTCATCCTTCATCATTCGTCCCTCGTCATTCATCCCTCATCATTCGTCCCTCATCATTCGTCCCATATCATTCGTCTTTAATAATTTTAATCGTACCCGAGGTTAAGGGTAATGGATGGATTATACCCGAGGTTAAGGGTGATGGATGGATTATACCCAAGGTTAAGGGTGATGGATGGATTATACCCGAGGTTAGGGGAAATGGATGGATTATACCCGAGGTTAAGGGTGATGGATCGATTATATTTCAGGTTAAGGATAATGGATGGATGATACCCGAGGTTAAGGGCAATGGATAGATAATATTTCAGGTTAAGGATAATGGATGGATGTTACCCGTGGTTAAGGGTAATGGATGGATAATATTTCAGGTTAAGGATAATGGATGGATGTTACCCGTGGTTAATGGTAATGGACGGATAATACCAGAGGTTAAGGGTAATGGATGCAAAATACTCGAGTTTAAGGATAAAGGGAGCTTAAGAATCAGGTTAGTGAAGTCATTTTTGAGCTCATTAAAGAAAATGATGAATAAAAATTGATTGATTTTTCGAAATTTGAATTGATATTAAAGTATTTCTTTTAACTTGTTGTAATTGACCGGAATGGAATAAATTCATAGCGAGTCGTTCCCAAACGATGAGAATTAAGTATATTCATTTTATAACAAATATGTTAGTATAAATGTGTTTACGATGAGACACGAAGCAAAATTCTTATAAAATAAAACTTTCAAATCGGTGTGAAATAATGGCTATTGATTGGTTGGTAAATGGTGGAAATGATCACGGTGTAGCAATAGATACAAATAGACATACGTAGGTAGATACAGCAGCTTAAGTTATGAATCCTAAAAAAATGTTTGAAATATTTTTGTTCTGAAAAAAAATAAAGGAAACATATATATATATATATAAAGGGGAAAATAATGATAATGGTAACTATAAAAAAATGCAATGTATAGCTGAATGAAGTCAATCGAATTCAAATTATTCCTTTTATTTTTATTTTAGTAGCAAAATTATAAAAAAAAAAATGTCTAGTGAATCTATGATGTAGGTCTTACCATTGGCTCGGAAATATATTTAGATTTATTTTGGCTGAGAAGAGCCGACAAAATACTCAAGAAAACAGTATTTGAAGATAAAATTTACAATAAACTACAACAATCGTTACTTTCCAGTTTTAACATCGACATCTTTTAAGTCCATGTATTAATATCGTTATAGTAATATAGGATACAAGCTTTGCCTAGTAATTGAAAATTGGCTGTGGAATTTTATAATGCATACGAACATGGAAAATGATTCAAATTTAGTATAACTTATGCCTAAAGGAAAATTAAGAGCATATTACTGTATCTATCAACTTGTTGTTATTTGTTTGTTTTTGTATATTATTAATTTCTTGTTTATTACAAGTAGACTTTCAAATTATTAGATTACACGTACAGCTGACATTTGTTAAGGAAAGTAAAAGTAAACCTTAAAATAATTCTTAAGATAATTAGTCCTGAGAGACAGACAGACAGACAGACGTACGTAAGTACAGGACTTAATGCATAAGCGTTTGCAGATATTAAGCACTTATTATTTTTTACATGTGACTGGCAACGGCTGTACGTAAGAGTTGATGGTCAATCTTCGCGGCATATCATTGAAGAGACCTTTGTCCAGTAATGGACGAGGACAGGCAGATAATCATGGTGGTGATGAGGATCATGGTTATGAGGACCATGGTGATGATAAGGATCGTGGTGATGATGAGGATCATTGTGATGATGAGGATCATTGTGATGATGAGGATCATTGTGATGATGAGGATCATTGTGATGATGAGGATCATGGTGAGGATGGAGAATATGGTGGTGAAGATGGCAGTCATTATGGTTGTGATAATATGGTTTGAATATGGGAGTAATGAAGCGAGCGTTCTGTTTATTGTATTTGACTGATTATGGCTACACAAATTGTGTGTTGAATATTTTTTTCAAATAAGCTGCTTTTATATGTAACATTTGTACAATGTATAAAGTAAACGTGTGTCATTCATTATTAAATATGGTTGAATTGAAAATAACTTTGATAATATATATGAGACTTTAATAGGAAATAGAATAATTCTATACAGTCTTGCTGGTGCTATTTAGCAGTACTTTTTGTATGTTAAGCTTATAGAGTATATAAAAGTTAATGAATGAAGCCAGTCGTGGCGCAGGGGCACATAGTGTGACTGTAAAGCCGACTAGTTGTGGGTTCGATCCCCACTCGAGGAGATGAAATATTTACTTAAATTTATATTTCTATTTCTCCGCTCTGGTGTCGTGGACAAGCGCGGCGTTGAGTTCAACACGCAATGTCTCCAGAATTCGGCAGAAAGTGGGGAACGGAGTGTCTTGAACACTAGGTTCCCTCTGCCCTGCAGTGTGCGGGGATACAGCGTGAAACTGATTCATTTATTTTAAGTTAATGAATCTGCTCAGTTTACGAATTCAAATGTCATCAATTTCCTCTTTTAATTAGCATACTCTTTTAATGTACTAGAGTGGGTGTTCGATATTAAATAGGAATATTCCATGTAGCGTTGTTGGTGTTGTTGAGCCAAATTCTTGTGATAAAAAATAAAAAATAATATGTAATAATTAAATTATAACATGAATGTATATGAACACTGATGGTTCATTGTGTTAATGAGAATTATTGAATTGTATAAATCTACATAATTATATAGAATATAATATACATAATTATATAATTGTTGTATAAATCTAAAATTAAAAAAACTAAAAATGTCTAAATCCAAAAAAAAATAATGTTTGCAATGTAAAATATATTTTTTAAGTATTTTGTATAATCAATTTAATGGCGTAATGAATTAAGTGTAGTTAACATTTATTTTACTTAATTTTAGTTAAGGAATAACGGGACTCCTTTACAGACATGAGTTTAGTTTTATGTAATAATTATTTTGATTTTATAAATTACGTTTGAAGAGTATTTGAAATTGTATAATTTACATATTATGACATGTAAATATATCCAATATAATAGTTTTTGTAAATATCCTCACTTGTACTAAAAATATAATTATGTTATGTAACTGTTGGTACAAAACTAAAGTTGTTTAAATTAGGACATAAAAATTGTAAACTATTCTTAAATCGCGAAGGGACTCGCGATTAGCAGGATGGCCGAGCTGTTAGCATAAGTTACTTATAGTGTAGTAACAGGTGTCACTGTAATTATGAATACGTCATTTGATATTGTTTCCATTATCGATTGTATTAAGTGGCGGTAGTGTGCTGCGTCTTTTCCGGTGGATTTCCAATATAAGCACAAACGACACGGCACTCGTGTTCATTACGTTCTAAGATATTGTCAAGACAACTTGTCATTACAATTCATATTTCAATATTGTGACTACGAGAGTATATGTGTATATAACAAGTGTAAATAAATTTATTGTAAAAGCTGGATTATGTGTCTGATTTGTAGGTTCGCCTAACATGATATTATCAAACGACGGGGAAATATTTAATATTCTCATTTCTTTGCTCAAGTGACAAAGCAAGCCACGGAGTTGAGTTCCGCCACTCAACACGCAATGATTCGAGAAATTAAAAAAAGGAAAAAATAAGTATACAATATGAGAGAACACAAAAGACATTCTAAATCTACATACTAGATCCTCAGGCTTGGAGGCAAAACGCGAAATAAAACCCTATACTACGTACGCTAAAATTCTGAATTCATCAACTTGTAATGTGCTTCATCAGTGGGAACCCGCGCAATTATGTCAATTTTACATATTTGTATTGTATTAAGTACGTTTGTGTATTCGTCACTACTCGCTGATAGGAAATAGAGGAAGAGCTGAGTGTGCGGTAAGATTAAAAGACGGAGTATAATAACGAAATTGTAATTTTTTATTTAGTTTGACTTTATATAACGCTCATGGCAGGGTATGATAGCGTTAAGACACGTCGTTCCCATGTTATAATTATTCTTATTTTTTTACTAATTTTGTTTTTTTTTAGCTTTACGTTATATCAGGTATATAGCAAGATAGATAGAAGGAACCTAGTCCTAAGATATTTACATGAACGTGAACTACGTTTCAAGTCGCATGCCTGTGCCTATGCACGGCCTTTACTAACATCAATTCAAATCAAATCAGCTTCACGACGTATCCCGCTCACAGCAGGGTAGGCATAGGGAACCTAGTGTTAAGACACTCCGTTGCCCATTTTTCGCCGAGTTCTAGAGGCATTGTTTGTTGGGTAGCGGAATTCAACGCCGCGTTTAGCCTCGACACCAGAGCGAAGAAATGAAAATATAAATGTAAGTAAATATTTCATTTCCTCGAGTGGGGTTCGAACCCACGACCAGTCGATTTTACAGTAAGTTTTGTGGCTCTGCACCACGACTGGCCTTTACTATTCATAATCATTATAATAATTATTTGCTTTTAGTATTATATTGCTTCTATTTAGAAATACAAAGTAATTGTAAAGTAAATAACAAAATATCGAACCTGTAATAAAAACAAACTAAATTACCTCTGCGCCACTATACATCAGATATACCATCTTATTTTAAATAATGTAATACTAGCGACCCGCTCGCGGCTTCGCCCGCTTTAACTACTGAATTATTCATATAATGTACCTATGTTTGCAAAGCATTTAAAATTACTAATGTGAAAATTATTGAATCCTTAATGCAACCCACGTTTTCGTAGCTCCAATAAGGTTGTTCCAATTGTTTAAAAAAATACACACCTGAACAAATGACACAAACAACAGAAAACTTAAACGAAAGAAATTATAAACAACAGACTACCTACTATTCTCTTACCCAAAAATACTTAAACGAAAGATGTAACCAACAATGCCGCGACGAAATACATTATAATTATTAGATAACTCCAAAATACGTGCAATCGCTTCTAAATTTACTTTGCTATAGAGCCAGGCGCAGAATTGAAGCATTCTCTCGTCCATCTCCGTAGTAGCTCCGAACGATATCTGGGCGTTGGTTCCATGGCCGTGGTCTCAAGCGATAACCTGCTCTAGAGCAGACACAGAGAGAGGCGTGCGGGACGGGATTGGAAAGATTATCAAATGCCATCTAGGCGGTCAACTCAGTCAGGTGAGACCCTCGGTTTCCTGAGGGAGGCCCAGCTTAAACGACCAAGGATCAATGCAAGGCTCATGAGTCGCATTTGGAGGAGGATAGAAAGTCCCTCGGAAGTCATCTGACGTCTGACCTCGGGCGGCCGGATATGCCACGGAGTGCTGCTCCTTAGGTGCAGGTGACCCGATACATTGGCGCAGCGGAATGCGTTGGACGCGAGACGACCAATGTGTACCTCCAGGCTTTCTATTTTTTGGTATAGTGCGTAGAGAGCAGGTGACAAAATGCTGCCCTGGGGAACAACGGCAGCGATCGAGTCGCTGCTATACTTCGAACTCTTAACTCTCAAGCTAAATGTCCTGTCACTGAGGCAGGGAGACAAAGACATGCGCGACGTGCTGGGGGGTGCCGGCTCTGAGCACTTAATGAAGTAGGTCCGGGTGCCAGACATGGTCGAATACGCGTACTACGTCGAAGAAGACTGCTATTGCTCTCTCTTTTCGGTTGATCGCTGTTACGGCGTAGTGTAACCAGAGTAGTATACCCGCTCGCTTCGTGGGTGGATGTGCGCCTGGAGAAGTGAGAGGAATAACTTCTCGGACAGCTTGGAGACCGCGCAAAGGAGGGTTATAGATCGGTACCCCTCAGGCTGCTATGGGCTCTTCCCAGCCTTGGGCAACATGATGAGCAGGCCCTTCTTCCATGCCCGGGGGAAGCTAGGCGGGTGCGGCGGATCCATTTTTATAAGCACATCAAGGGCGCGGGGGGAAGCGTGGAGGTCGGCGAGCCGTGACACAGCAATAATTTTTTAGTATCGTAATTTCAAATCTGTGCTACTAATCAACATTTTGATCTACATTAAATGGCCAAGATAACTAATATACTTATTTATACACTGAGAGTAAAGGGTAATATGAGTCGATATAGCTTTTCTCTAAAACTATTTTTAATTTCGAAATATTGTAAAAAGCAAAATTTATCTTTGTTTAACGTAGAAAATTAATAACTTATTTAAAAGGGTAAGGATTAATATCATTATTGACACACATCCCTCTCAATAAGTAAATATATTTAAATTACTATCTAATTTCCGTCTCATATACGCTTTCATTACTAAGATTTAAACGATTTTTATTTGCATTTCTTGTTCTACGACCTATATTTGAACGACTTTGTCGTGGTATAATTAAATTAAAAACATTTCCTATTTTTAAAAGGTAAAGAAAATAATAAAAGAACAGAAGAAGAGTAAACAAAATAAACAACAGGATACTTAAACGCAAGAAATGATAAACAAAAGCCTACCTACTGTTCTCTTAAACTAAAATACTTAAACGGAAGAAATTATGAACAAAAGACTACCCACTATTCTATTAATCAAAATAGACGAAACTAAATATATTAAACTCCAATTATCCAATACGTACAATCGCATCTACATCTACTTTTCTACAGTACAGAGGCAGGCGGGCGCGGCGGACGCAAAACGTCGCGGGGCGCGGGGGGACGCATGGCGTGTGGCGAGCCGTTTCAAAGCAAGGATTTTTTGATATTGTAACAACTTCTAAAGTAAATATTAAAATGAAAAACAGTAAAAGACAATTTTGATCTACATTAAATGGCCAACGTAACTAATATACTTATTTATATGTTGAGAGTAAGGTAATAAATGAAACTTGCGCCAAAACTGCGGTTTATAGCCGGCGTGATGTGTCAACAATTAAATGCGTTTTTCTCTAAAACTATTCGTAATTTCAAATTAGTAAACATGTAAATAAGATTCTACTATCTTTTCAAATTATTATCACAAGAAGTTGGTTCTTAGAAATTCTGTAGAAAGAAACGGTTTTTTAGTACTTAAGGAAGTATTTTTCTTCGCAATGACAATAGATGTTTAACAAAAAGTCAATTAAGGGAGGGTATCTGAGCCTCTCGCTGTCAGTGGCAATGAATCTATTTGTACTTTTTGTTATTATTCTTTGTATAGTCAAATTTTCACTGTAAGTACTGTATTTCTCATACTACTCTCTTTCCATGGACAGACCAACACGTTTATTTTTGTCGGTGGCTCTAGTATTGATAATGTGGAGTGACGCCTGTCGAGATGAAGGAGCACAAAAGTACGACTGTAAACGCAACAAGTTGTGGGTTCGATTACTATTAGAATAATAAAATATTTTAAACTTTTCGCTCTAGTAACGAGACAAAGCGCCACGTTGCATTACAGCACTCCATTTCCAACACGAAAGTATCTTAATGAGAATCTAGATACCCTCTGCCTACGCTGCTATGTGCAGGATGTAGCGTTTCTCATTTTCTTCGTTCCTCACTTTCCGCCGATTCTCGAAGTTTGGCGTGTTGAGTCACAAAACCCCAAGCCGCGTTAAAAAATATGTGCCTTTCTTATTTTTCAATAGTTTGCGAGAATTTAAGCAAGTGTATATAGTCCTAATGTATTATTCATCACCATTTTAATTCAGTAATGACTCTCGTGAAATGTCGCCTATATTTCATTTTTCTTCTAAAAAAGCCGCTCTTGTAATAGGGTTAAGCAGAGGAAATCAGAGGAAAGGAAGGAATAAGACGCTCCTTTCTTAAATTACGAACCGATTTTCATGACATTGCGTGTTGAAGTTGTGGTGCAATTCAACGCCGTTTCCTTATGGTAAAATATTACAAAATACTATAAATTGTGATAGTTCTATATATTAATACAGCGTTTATTATAAATTAATATATCTTTAGAGACAGCCCGATGTCATATACAGTCAGGGTAATTAATTAAGATTAACTAGACTGATCTAAACACAACTTATGAATAATATTGTAATCCGATTACATCTAATAATAAATTAACATAATTATTTCAATGCACAGTACCATTTAGTATGAAACTTTAATATGTGATTTTAATGTGTATTTTGCTTCGTGCGCCTTTTTATATAGAAGGCTGCGAAAGGTAGAAGAGAGAATTAGAACCAGATACTTGCTAATATTCCCATACATGTATGATTTTTTTTTATTTAAGTTAATTAGTTATGTAACAATTAAAGATAGGCTTTGTTTGCAAGTTTTTATTCAAACTAAAGTAAATGAAGATAAAAATAAATTCAAAGCTTCAAGCTATATCCCGCCCACAGCAGGGTAGGCACAAGGAATCTAATGTTATGACTCTCCGTTCACCACTTTCTGAAAAAAAAAAATCGAAACGTTGCGTATTGAATGGTAGAATTCATGGTCACACAACCGCCGCGTTACAGCCATACTCGTGTGCCCCTGCGCCAAGACGGCCTCAACGTAAATGGTTGTAGCATTTACTAATTTTCGTCAATAGACAATAAAATACAAATTGGTATTTCTTTTGATATTTTTGGGAAAGAGCCTCGTGTACTTGTTATTCTTTACAGTGTTTAAAAGATAAACATGTAGTAATTTTGTTTTGAGTTAGACCTATGAACTGTTTCTAAAATTTACTTCTAATTTACCAGTGTTAATACTCTTCACTCTCTGCTATCGAAATGCAACGTAGAGAGAGAGAGAGTAGAGAGACCAACCAACCAACTAACGCCACAAACCAGCTATTAATATAATTTATAGTAGTCTAAAGAAATCTAGTGTTAAAATATTCCATTCTTCACGTTCTCCACTTTCACACAACGTTACACTTTGTGTCGTTCTCTATATGTAAGTACATATTTGTTCTCGTTTATAATCATGTCTTTGAGTAAGAAATGAACTTACTATTACTTACTTAATATTATATGAAAAATAAAAAAACACCATACGCTAGTGTGGACTTAGAATAGATAGCTAGTATTAAACATATTATACCTTGTAAGTGCCACTATAACTTCGTCGGTTGAACAAAAGTGATATTGTCCTTCTTGATTGATACTAATATGTCACATCTCTCATAGAGACATAACGCACTGGTTTGAGGTTAATGTAACGAATAAATTGTCCTTTATTAAGGTCAAAAATATGTTAATATATTTAACTAATATATCGTAGACGCTGTCTGACTGTAAATGGGACGGTTGTAGGTTCGATTCCGTCTTAAAGGAATGAATTATTTTTCTCACTTGGTAACAAGACAAAGCGCAGCCTTGAGTTCATACACTCAATACGCAGTGTCTATAAATTGGACGGGAAATAGGGACGGTTTATAAAAAAATGCATCATACATAAAAATATACGAACTATCATCATATTTGTAGATGTTTTTTTTTATTATGAAGGAATGAATAATTTTTTTCACTCTGGTAACATGATAATGAAGCGTAGAAACGTTTAGAAAAAAGAAATACATTTTAGAAATTAGATGACGTAGCAGGATTCCAATTGGCGTCTCTTAAAAACCGCCCAAGTGTTCTGACTATTAATCTATTAGTTCTTTGAGTAAACACGTGTTTGAGGATTCCGATTCAATATACCGGTTCAAATTTGGCTTTTTAAATTTAATGTTTTCTAAAAAAAAAAATTTTTCTTTAGTAAATATGCACAATACTTAAAAATGTAAAATATTCATCTGTTTCAAATGAAACTCTTATCACCTAAGAGCTGATAGTAGGCACTTTTGCTATTTTATAAAGGTCGTTTCTGTAGGCAAACATCCAACACTGGTAAGTACTCTCAGGGAATATGGACTTTGGGTGATCGCTACTTTGGCAGTTACTAGGTAACTAAAATGCATAAATTACTACTTAAGTGTCGTAAAATTATAAAGCTATTTTTTTTATATTTTCTTGGGAATAATAATAGAAATAACTTTGTCTATAGCATAGTTTTAATCCCCTGCCAGATACCTCTAAATTACAAGTGCCTACAAATCGTATCATACTAAAGTGTAAAAAATATTATTTGCTCCTAATATGTTCGTAGGCGCTTATAGCTTATAGGATTTGGAGGTGTCGTCTGGCGAGGGAGTTATAACCATGCTAAGAGTCTGACAATGGACAACGTCATTTCTAATATTAGTCTTAAGAAAATATAAAATGAAAAATGAAATTGAGCGTTATAATTTAATGAAAGTATTATAGTACCTATTTTAATAGCTCTACCATAACCACAACCGCAACTTTAGCTAAATAACCACTAAATACTGTACATTCGACCGAACTAGATGACCCGTTTTACGATCGTGTTTGTGTAGCGTCTACGGATATTGAATTTGAGTAACAGAAAATTATTTCCTATATTATTTTTTGATACTGCAAAAGTGACGGTTATGGGTTTGATTCCTACTCGGGGAATAATTTTTTATAGTTTCATTTCTTCTCCATGCTAACGTAAAAGTGAAGACAAGAATGTCTTAATACAAGGTAATAAACATTACAAAGTTTACAAATTTCTATTTGTAGTTCATTATATACAAAATGAATGCAAACACCCGCAAACTTACAACTTGAATGTTTATTCTTATCTTATTTTAGCATTTACGATTTATACCAAAAAAGTAATTGCATTCTAAATGTAAAATATCTTCAGCTCAAAATAAAATCCACACCCTTCTAATAGAAGTCAATAACACTTTATTATAACAAGAAAAAAAATCTCATGATATTTATAAATAACATACTGAGGTAATCTTGGTTACATTATAAGCTTATTTTTCCCCTCTGAGAGCGAGATAAGTCGTTAGAGAAGATACGTCACAAATATCATTTAAATGATGGGGGAGGTTGGTTTATTTGTTACGAACATGGGGCACGAGGTAATCAGTTCGATTTGTGTCGCAATTACATATTTTTTTAATTTTTAAAAGTTTTTCTCCGTTTTCCGAGTAAATTATAGATTTTGTATATAAATTGCTTTCTCTCAACTTTATTCTGGATCCCGCACATACGAGGGTAGGCAGAGGTAATCTATTTAAAATATCAGTGTCATGTGGAGAACATTAGGCCTAACTTTTAAGACGTTGCGTAGTAGAACTCAACATTGCGCGTTGTAGAAGACACCGTCTTAAAGAAATGAAAATAACTAAATTCACCATTTGCAGACCATTGTGTTACTTTATGGTGAATTTTGTAAACAAAATTGAAAATTTATATGATTTTTTTAGTATTATGGCTTACACATATGGCATACTGAAAATAAGTAAAACTAAAAGTACTCCCCTGACTAACAGATTTGAATTTTTAGCCACAATCTTCGGTACAAGGCAACTTTCCCACGAGAATTAGAGAAAATTGTAGAGTTCGTTTTTATGCTTTATATGATTATCTCAGAAATTACTGGTTCGAATAAGAATAAATATTTTTGTGACATAATTTTTCATAAGTATTACATTACTTTTATCGATACAATCCACTGTACCCGGAGTCAGAGTTACCTCGGATACTAAGAATACTGTGTACATTCTACCATCTTATAGTTATATGCAGCTCCGTTGCAATGGTTGGATATTAAAACAAGTGAATGAAGTGATATATTTGAGAAGTATGTTCAGTAGAGATTGGATACGAGATGTAGAAAGGCGTATTACTGCCGGTAACAAGGTTAACGGAGCCTTAGCTGCATTGACAAGACGTCAAAAAGTCAGCGCAGCTGCGTGTTTGACCGTACACAATGCAGTGTTGATACCGACTCTGTTATACGGCAGTGAAACGTGGGTATTACAGGAGAAGAATGAAAGAAAGATGAATGCTGTGGAGATGCGATCTCTTCGTTGGATATGCGGAGTCGGTTTAGCTGATCGAATCCGCAATGAAGACATACACAGAATAGCAGGTACTAGCGAGGATGTCACGGTGAGAATGAAGAATAACGTGCTCAGCTGGTTTGAGCACGTCGAACAAAGAAGTAAATGAGTGATGAAAGAATGGCAAAAAAAATTATGACGAAAAAGTGGGCAGTAAGAGACCTCGATTGACATTCGAAAACACAAGATCAAAGTTAATGGAGCGAGTTTACGCAAAAAGCATGAGGACCCACCTAAGGGCATGTATGAAGAGGATGTTGACAGTGGTCGAGGCGAAAGAGGTATAGGTAGAGGGTAGAGACACCGTAGCGTTTGGCGCTCCGTTCTTCCTGACTACCCCGCTAGGAATACAGCGTGAAGCTATAATAGTATAAAAAAACTATAACTATAAGCTTTTCATTGAGTACAAAGCCACCGATACAACTGATTATATGTTATTAAACATCGAAATTTCACTGTAAGAGAACACAAATCAGCATAATAAAAGTAATTCCGTGTAACGACTGTATTCTCATGAATCGACTTCATTACGCTCCCAGAGAGAGTCATTTAGTTGAAAATACACCGTGTGTGTAGCGTACATACACTTCGTTAAATAGTGAACAAGATATTTAGTTTTAGTTTTTTTCTAGTTTTTCTTTGCGTTATAGCAGAAAAGGCAGAAGGATCTAGTGTTACAACACTCCGTTCCCCAGTCTCAGCAGCGAGCAACTTTCAAGACATTGTGTGTTGAGCAAACGAACTTCAACAATGCTCAGTGTTCTTATCAGAAAAATATTAAATTGTTTATTATTTCCCATGTGGTAATCAGATCCACAATCCCACGTTTACAGTCAAACGATATGACACTGCGTCACCACGGCCTCTTGCCTTTTATATTACAATATAATTTTGACTAAACGCGACTGTGGATTCGATTCCCATTATTAAAATTACTTATTAGCCCCGCTCTGGTAGCTAAAGTGGGTAGTGGCAGTGGGCTTCGCCACTAAACGGATCTTTATTCTTGTCTCTTAGTCTCATGTCTTAACACTAAATTTTTCTCTGCCTACCTATTTAAAGTGGTCATTATGTAGGAGCCCACCACTATCATGTTGATACATTCACTGCACCACGACTTCGACTACGGTAAGATTTTTTCTTATAATACTACAGAATTGTATATACTAGAGTAAAACAACGCCACCTGATACATGAAACGCATGCAGGGAACGTGCACAAAGTGTACATTAATCTTTATTCAAAGAAATGGATAATAAATTATCTTTTCATATTGTTTGCAAATATTATGTATGGTAAATAACGTAAATATAGTTCTAATTTTCTGTTCAATTTTTTTATTATTTTTCATATTTTCATGTGTTTAACTAATTGAGGTAAAAGTAACTGTCGATAGCGTGATTTATTAGTTCTCTTCTATACCATTGGGATACCAATAAGTGTTCTTTTTCCTACAGCCTAGTTCAATTGTATATTTTATATTATTTCAGCTTCAAGCTGTATCCCGTATATAGAGTGGTAGGCAGAGGAAACCTACCGTTAAGACACTTCGTTTTTGAGGCACTGCGTGTTGGGCGGAACTCAACGCCGCGTTTTGCCTTGGTTCATATCCTTCTGCCCCTACCAAAAGACGGCTTCTATAATATTCTTCCGCAATTTTCATATATAACATCAGGAAAACATTTTTTATCAAGCTGTTCCCGAGATTTGGAAGTAGTGGAAATAGGCTCACATTACGGTTTCAGTGACCAATCTCCTCTTATTTGACACAATAAACAACTGGACAACAAATATAAATAAAGTTTGGGCTTGGGTTGTTCACCGTGTAAAATATACACAGTGAACTTATAATGATGTAAAGTCTGAGATACTAAATTTGATCCACTTGTAATATGTATTATCATGAAACTTGGCAGTTATTCGAAACTTCGCTGATATAATACAGTAATAATACAATAATATGGTGTCATCGAGCTGGTCTGATGATGGAGTCAGTACCTGAATAGTAACTCTTCATATAATGTAGCACTGCACGACAAAAACGTGTTTTTTATCCGACTGCACATTATTTTTGTTATATGCGCACACATATCAGCGTATTCAAAGGGAACCTAGGTACTTAGTGTTACTCCGTTCCCATTAACACATTTCCGTTTTGTACATGATAGCTATTACAGAATTTTGCCGAATCCTGGCGGCGTTCCCTGCCGAGTGGTGAAATTCAACAGCGCGCTTTGCCCCGTTACCAGAGCGGGGAAATAAAAATAAAAAAATTGAATTAAATTAAATTTTTAAAAATTTTATTTCCCTTGAAAAGGTATCGAACCCATAACCATGTTTACAGTCGTATGATCTTACTTCTCTCTTTTCTCATCATTTACTCTGGACAATACACATTAAATCTAATAATCTAAAGACAATCCTATTTTGAACAAGAAGTATAAACTTTGTAATGTCTAACAAAAGGTCCGCCGTATATAATTTCCGCGGTATATTTCCCGCAATCTAACTTTAACAACAAAAACTCCGACACACGCCGCGATATGACCGCGAATTAAAGTGAGTAGATTGAAACGGTGTAGGAGAGATGAAAGTGGAAGTTTTAGTTTTGCTATTTGAATGTTAATAAACTTAAAAGCTACATCGTCGGTAGTAATTGGCAATTACGTTTTAATAATTCTGCAAATATTGAATATTTCTTTGAAAATATTTTTATTCGATTATTACTAAATGGAAGGAAATATTTTGGATATATTTATTTTCTCGCTTTCGGAGAAGCGCGGTGTTGTGATACGCCACTGAACACGCAATGAAATGAAGTGTCTAAATTACACGACTCAATAATCGAATACATTACTAAAATAGCGAAGTCTAAGTCATTTTATTTACGTAATACTTAAATTTTGAGGCCTTCATGGCACAGCGGCCTAGTGTCTGGCTACAACGGCGGCGGTTGCCGGTTCGATTTCCACTCGGAGCGATGAAGTATTTTAATTTTACTTTTCTGGTAACAACAAAAACACGATGTGCAGTAAAAATAACCTAACCCGCTATATGCGGGATACAACGTGAAACGTGAAAAAGGCCTTTTTTGACCTCAGATGCAAACTTTACCATCCATTATATCTCAGGTACTCATCTCGTGGGAAAATAACATTTATTTAATCGATTACAGTAGTAGTACTTACAACTATCTCTAGAGATTGGACTTTTATTACAAAGATTTGATAACTTTAACTTGATAATTAATTTGAATTACGTTATTGTTGTAAGTAAATACGTTAAATATTTAATGCCTTAGAGCGGGAATCGAACCCAGTTTCGCCCTTGCTCTACGACGACATTTATGGACATGTAAATAATATTAATTGATAGTGTCTTCATATCTTGAATTATTGTAGGTATGAAGTTTTTTTTATTATTATTTATAATTTTGTTTCACGCCGTATCGCATATATAACGGTCGTTTGTTTCCCACTTTCCGCTCAATTTTGCGAAACATGGCGTGATGAGAGGAGAAACTTAACACTGCGCTTTGTCTTGTTGTCAGGGCGAGGAAATGAAAATAATCCACTCCACCCGTAATAGTCGCGGTTACAATCAGGCCTTTTGACTTTGATCAAAGTGTTCATTATTTACTATATATAAAATTATAACGAAATGATCTTCTCTTTTGCTGTTAGACAGAAAGCAATTAAATTTTTTTAATTGACTGAGTTTGTCTCACATGTGTATGTAAGTATGACCGTATTTTTCTTTCTTGATTCTTATAGATTTTTTTATCAATATAATTATTCTACATTGAAGCCGTCGTGGCGCAGAGTGCACAAAAATGTTACTGTAAGTGTTTATACTGGCGTGTGACAATTGTGGGTTCGATCGCCGTTCAGGGGAATGAATTATTACTTATTAATATTTAATTTTTTTTCGCTCTGGTAACAAGGCGAAGCGCGGCATCCAGCTCTGCAACATGCGTAATGATTCAAAAATTCAGCGGAAGGTTAGAAATGGAGTGTCCTAACAATAGGTTCTCTCTGCCTACCCTGCTATATGAGGGATAGAGCGTGAATCTAAAATAAAAATGAAAGAAATATCACAATATGTCGAAGTTAAGTGGAAATTGGAGGACAGAGTATCAAGACACTCAGACTCTATCTTTAGTACTATATCGCAAAAATTGTAGTAAAGTATTTTGTTTTTTATGTACAGACACACCAAGGTATTGGGTTCCATCATCTGATATGTAGTCCTTAATGATGATGACATTAAGTTCCATCTTTATCTAAAACTAGCGACCCACCCGCGGCTTCGCCCGCTTAAACTACTGAATTATTTGCTTAATATACTGAATTACGCTCCTTAAACAAACGACACAAACAACAGAATACTTAAATGGTAAAAGTCATAAACAACATATTACCGTAACTTCAAATTACTTAAACGAATGATGAAACCAAATATGTTGAAATTATAATTAAATTTAAGTTGCATTATAATTATTTAGAGATCTCCAAAATACGTGCAATTGCTTTTAAACTTACTTTACTACAGAGCTAGCATTGAAGCATTCTCTCGTCCAGCTCCTTTCTTCAGGCGCAGGGGAACGGCATCAGGGCGTTGGCCTTTTGGCCGTGGTCTCAAGCGTCACCCATCCAATATGGGTGCATCGTTAGGGGGCCCTTTGGCTCTAGGACTGTGTACCTGCCCTAGAGCAGATACAGGGAGAAGAATTTTTGGTGGGATTGGAAGGATGATCAAATGCCATCTGCGCGGTTATCTCAGCCAGTGGAGACCCTCAGTCAGGAAGGCCCAGCTTAAATGACCAGCGACCCAGGTGACTGTTCAGTAGTCGAATTCGGGAAAGGATAGAAAGTCACTCGGAAGACGACGTCTGAACTCTGGCGGCTGGGTGTGCATCAGCGCGTAGTAACGCATTGGATCCGAGTTGGACCCTTACTATTTTTTTGAAGCGTGGTATTCCTCACGTAGTATAGTGCCTGGTGCCTGGTGCCTTACTCGCTGGAGAGTGAAGTTCTGGACCACCTGCATTATTCCTCGTTGATTGGTACTGGCGTAGGTAAGATAAGGCCTGAACCACGCCTTGTAGTGTTATAGCTTCGTTCTCAGGGGTAGGTGGGATCTGAAGAGTGGTCGCAGCAGGAACATTGCGGTCCTCGCTGCATTAGAGGCTTTCTTGACTTGCCCTGTCATCGAAAGTCTTCAGTTAATAACAACTTTAAGATATTCGCTTTGCTGCTCCAGGGGACCTGCTGGCCCTGAAAGAAAGAAAGATAAGGCCTGAACCACGCCTTGTAGTGTTATAGCTTCGTTCTCAGGGGTAGGTGGGATCTGAAGAGTGGTCGCAGCAGGAACATTGCGGTCCTCGCTGCATTGGAGGCTTTCTTGACTTGCCCTGTCATCGAAAGTCTTCAGTTAATAACAACTTTAAGATATTCGCTTTACTGCTCCAAGGGACCTGCTGGCCCTGCACGCTTAGCAAAGTATGTAATCGGCTGTATCTTGGCGACGTTAAGGGCAAGACTCTACTCCGTCAGCCAGTTCGGCACCAGGTCAAGCTAGAGTTTCTTGGTTGTTTGATAGGGATTTAGAGTCTTCTAGAGGGCAATGTCGTCGGCGTAGAGCGCCAATATCGTGGTCCGCTGCGTTGCGGTAACCCTCAGGGCGTCGTGGGCTCTTCCCAGCCTTAGGCAACATGACCAGGCCCTCCTTTTACGCCCGGAGGAAAGGAGCTAGGCGGCCGTGGCGGATGCACTTTTATAAGCAATCGACGCGTGGCGGGCGTCGAGCCATATCGCAGCAAAGATTTTTTAGTAATGTAATTTAAATCTGTATTACAGCTTCTAAAGTACTTATTAAAATGAAAAACAGTAAATGACAGTTTTTATCTACATTATATGGTCAAAGTAACTAATATTCTTATTTATATACCAAGAGTAAGGAATAAATGAAACATGAGTCGATACAGCTTTTTATAGCCTGCGTTATGCATTCATAATGACAATTAAAACAACAAAGTGATCCTATAAGGATTCCATTTTTTTTCCTTTTGAGGTACAGAATCCTAATATTGGATATTTCTTTAGTTTGGTTATCTATGCTGTTGTGCACTACATAATTATAGATTTAAGTCTCTTGGGAATTGATTTGATTCAGCTTGCAACAATTGTCATATTTAATAGAAAAATGTTTGGTTATTTCATTTGTCTATATAATTTTTTAGTAATTTTTCCCACATAAATTCCGCAATATTTCCGGGATAAAATATAGCTACTATTAGTTATTACAGCGCATTTAAGGTAAGAACATTTTAGAAAGTTGTTTAATTGAATAACACTAAAGAGTGATAAAATATTTAATATATAGATACCACATTAGTATCGATACTGTACTGGTAATAATAATTGAAAAAAATATATATACTACGGGATACCTTTGTATGCAAAGTTTAAAGCTGTTCATTATGACAGAATATAAAACGTATATGTATAGAGGAATTATACACTCCTTTTATTGTTTTTAGTTTCGCGCTAGGCAGTGGGAACATAAGACACTTTGTTCCCCACTTTCCGCCGAATTTTTCGAGGCATTGCGTGTTAAGTGGCAATACTCAACGCCGGGCATATGCCTCGGTGCCAGAGCGAAGAAATAAAAATATATAGAAATAATAATTCATTCCCTTGAGTGGGAATCGAGCCCACAACCGACGCATTTCAGTCACACCCCTGTGCCCCTGGGCCTCGACGGCATTGACTCTTTTTATTCTATCACAATAATACGTATATTTTTTGATGTCCCTCTGCACTACGATAATACGAACTTTGAAAATTAGTTATTGTGCCATAACTCTAACAGTAACACGTGGTATCATAAACTTTTTGTAGATATTGATGTCTTCTATGAAATTTTAGTACATCACTTTGCTCTATTCTTAATAATTTCTACAGCGTACGCGATATAAGTTTTTTTTTAAATATTTTTTTACACGTTAATCGTCTAATTGTAAAAGAATTTTTCAAATCCCCTCTCGTAGTTTCGGGGCCTATTCGATTCAAATAAAGAAAGTAACCTCTAATTGGCAGTCTTCATAATGTTAGAGATATCGATGCACCTCCCCCCGCCCCGCATAGTTAGTTACTCGCTACGGTGCGCGAGGCTACACTCTGCATTTTTTATTATTACATGATTTTCTTTAGAGTGATATTTTTAAATTCGTTATATCTTTTGAATGAAACGTCCGATTTTGTTAATTTAAAAAGTACTTTACGCATATTGAAATTATCTTTAATAAAATATCATTTAATAGAATAAGGATCAATGTAGAGGTACGAATAAAATGGTTTGATTATTGCCGGCACTTTCATCAACTTATAAAATATAAAAAATCAGTTATATTGTCATAACTACAGTAGTTGGAGATATGGTAGCGCGGACTTTTTTATAGATATTGATGCGTTCTATAATACTGTAGAACATTATTTTGTTCTATCATCAATAGTTTTCGCAGCGCACGCGATGATATAATTTTTAAGACCAATTTTTTCACACCTTGGGTCACATTATTGCATTTTTCGTAGAGATCCCTATTTTTTTTGAAAATGTAATATAGCCTATGTGGGACAGTGAAGATGCAGCTTTCTAACAGTGAAAAAATTTTTAAAATCCGTCTTGTAGTTTTTGTGTGAAAACAATACAAACATACATACAAAAATACAATTCTTACCTCTTTATAATATTAGTATAGATAAAAGATTAAATAGTTTTTTTTTATGTCAGATTTTACCCATTTTATTTATGTTGTATAATAAACGTATTTCATTTCCAAACAAACATGTCCAAACAAGTTAATTGTAGTCAGTAAAAAAGAAATTCGGTTGCAACATCCCGATACATCGATCACGCTGACAGCGAGGTAGACACGCGACGTAAAATAGCTTTAACACATCAATTGTGTTTTAAATGTAAACTTATTCGTTTTAAATTATGTTTCTAACACCTATATATTAATATTGAGAAAATAATATTGAGACTCTCCGTTCTCTACATCAGAGATACTTCAGATATATTGCATGTTGACTGGCGGTATCTAACTGCGTGAATTTAATATCGATCCCCCAAAAGAGGCGTTCGTATGCAGCGGCACAATGCCGCCTTTGCGGGTGAATCGAACCCAAAGACGTCGCCTTTAACAGTGTGGAGATTATTTTTGCTATTCAAACTATGCGGACATTTATTTCACAAATAATCATTAAAAGACTTGAGTCTTTACTACTCTAGAAGCTATCTTCTCTCTCTCTCGAAATACAGGATCCAAATCTTTTAAATTATAATTTATAAGGTAAACCACTATTGTGTCTTGTGTGAGCCCGTCATGGTGAGGAGCACAAACGTGCGATTGTAAACGCTACAGGTTCGATGCCCACTCAATGAAGTATTTAATATTATCATTTTACCGCTCTGGTAACGAGACAAAGAGCTTTAGTGACGTACTTTCCGGAACGGAAATGTTTAAAATTACTTAACACAAGTTTCCTAGACTTCTTAGCTAAAACTAAAAGAAATTAAACCACAAAATAATATATTACAAATCAAAGTAAAAAGTAAAACATAAATCTTTATTCAAAGAAAAAGGCAATTAATTATTTTCAAGGATTCCAACGGACGAGCCTGTTAATTAATAGACAAAGGACATTAATTTGATGGTTGGGTCGTATTGTTTGAAACTTACTTTTAAAGTACTGTTAAGAGAATATTCGTATTTTTTATATTTATTCAAATAGTGGGTATATTTAGTGGGATTGTCAGCTCTATTTTATGCAGAGTCGGAAGCGATCAAAACCTTTTTTAATTAGCTTCACACTGTATATCGTATATAGTAAAGTAAGCGGCTGTTCACTACGCACCACCCAGTTTTCGAGACATTGCACGGTAAGCGGCGGAACTCAACGCCGCATTGTCTTGTTATGAGATTATGTAACTGAAAATAATTCACGCACTCGAGTAGGAATTAACTAGCTTTAAGAAAAAGAGACTAACTTTTGACAGCAGCCTAGCTCCTATGGTCAGATAAAACGACTTAATGGAGGCTATAGGCTCCCTCGGGAAGGTGACTGTTCAATATAAAAATATGTTATTTCATTAAAAAACAAACTAGTACCTTCTGGGATTAGCGCAAATTCTTTTATATTTAAGTTATAACTAAGTTATACTATGTATATAGATGAGGCCAGTGGTGTCGCAACAAAATATAGTGTGACTATCAACGCGACAGGTTGTGGGTTCGATTCCCACTCGAGGAAATCAAATATTTAATTAAAAATTCCTCCAACACGGCGGGAAATGATCAACGTAACGTATTAAAACTAGGTTCCCGTTCTTCCCTGTTCTGTGCGGGATAAAGCGTAAAGCTGAAAAAAAAAGTATATAGATAAAAGCACGAAATTATATAATTTATATATGAATTTCTATACAAGAAATATATATAATATATATAACGATAAGCAAAATTCACTAGTTTAGTTGGTCAATGTGTGGTAAATAGTTGCTTCTAAACAGAGCACTCCGCTAATGCAAGCCTGTCTCTATTCTATATTATTCATAGTCTAACCAATTTCGAACTTTGCAAATACATAGTGTATTTCGTTAGAGACTTAGAGTTAAAACACTAATCTCCTCAAATGTATGTTGAATCCACTGACTTTTGATTCTGTATTTATATCGAAGTTCATATTTAAGAATACGCGTAAGTTTATTTATTCGCTCATATTCCGCCACTGAACATGCAATATTACGAAAATTGGGCTGTGCGTGGGGAACTAACTCTAAATGTCTTAGTACCAGGTTCCCTCTGCTTATACCGCTGTATGCGATACATAACGTGCTACACTACACATAAATAAAAATCATAAAAATAAACAAAAAGCCTATATTTTTTATGGTATGTAAAAGAAAATTTCACAGTATCACACACAATATTTGTTATAGTCAAGAACACAATAACGCATTGATTGGATTACATATGAAAACATTTTTTCTCGATACAAAAGTAATATTAGTACGTGCGAGAAATACGAGTGTCCCTCGACGTACAGTGTGTATCGACTATATAGTATAAGGGAGAGTGCCTGCGTTTGGTATTTTTTTTCTATTTATTAAAAAAATATATTAAAACTGGCTGTATGGCGTTGAGGAATTTAAATAATATGGAAGTAAAAACACAACACAAGAGTGAAGAAATGAATATATATATTTAGATAAAAAAAGATACACTCGAGTGAAGATCGAACCCTCGATCATTCAAGTTTACAGTCACACACTTGTGCCCTTGCGCCACGACTAACCTCAACTCAACTACATAAATAATATATAAATAATAAATAATAACAATAATTTGAAAAAATAAATAGTGAACTAAATAAATTGATGATACTATCACACTGATTGTAATAGAATTAACATTAACGTCGGAACTGATGTCGGAAATTAATTTGAAAATCAAATACGCAAAAGCTGATGATATCTATTTACTAAACGTAAAGACCAATAACATCTTCAAATTCGTACTAGAGTGTGCAACAACAGCGTTAAAATACCCGATTACGAGCTTGATCTTACTACACCAGTTATGATAGTTAGAGGAGTTATTGTTGACGTCTCAGAAGATCACTCATTGCCCGACTTCATAATCAGCGACTTCAATTCGTTTTGTACTGAAACTTCTCTAACAACTTAGGTATAATACCTGTATTGATTTAACTTATTCGAGAATTCTCGATGTATCTTGTATGCCATATACGCCAAAGACTTTGATCGTCGGTTTTTTTTATTTTTGTATTTTTCTGAATATGTTATAGTTTTCTGACGAGAACATTAATCGGTGGCTCTGTAATTTTTTTCAGTATAAATTAACTCCTATTAGAGATATTAATATGGAATATCTCAAAAGTGAATGGAAAGTTCTAGCACTAGCTTTCCTTTGCTATACTCAGCTATTCAACTCAGCTCCTATTTTATTACTTTTTTTAGTGACTGCAGCCGCTGTGTTTCTTTAGCAATCAAAAGTTTTAATGGTTGATTTTTCCGTTATAATTAAAATACATACAGTTTTTACATTTGAATTGACTTTTTCATTTTGTATTAAATATATATTTTCTGGGCAAGTAGGTTTCGTAGGTATTACTCCGTAGGTAATACCTACGAAACCTACTTGCCCAGACAAGTTATCGTATCCACGTAAAGATTTTATGATAGTATCAACGAAAACTACAATTTAGAATAGTTCAAAATGGTATAAAGAGTAGCATCTTATGATTGTGTGGACTTGCAAGTTTGATTTTTCCGTAAACGAAATAACGAGATACAACCCAATTATTGAAATAATAAAAGCAAAAAGAAACCTTAATTAAATTGTCTCTACCTGTAATATAATGGTATCGATTTGGTGGTACAATCTCTCACAAAAATACAAGCTATTAATGGAATGGTTTAATTTCTAAGTATATTACCAAGTATACGCGAATCCGGTGATTTTCATTTAAAATGTATAATAATGAAAGATCTTATTTTCTATATAACAATAACTGCGAGTACATCGAAACAACTAGCGTTCACTTTATACAAAATGAGTGCAAACTTAAGTTTGTTGACTTTATAAGTTGTACTTCACGTTGAACCTTTCCTAAAATTGATACCATCCACACTTAACTGGTTTTATTTTGTTACAGAAGTGTTTAATCACATCAGTCGCGGCACAAGGGCAAAATTCTCATTCCCCATGGTTTGATTCCCACTCGAGGAAATTAACTATTTAATATTTTTATTTTCTTGTTCTGCTTACGAGGCAAAGCACGGCGATAAGTTCCGTCACTCAACACGCATTACCTCCAGAAATTGGTGGAAAGTGGGGAACTAAAGTGTCTAAATGGGAATATATTATAAGTATTTTAAAATCCTCCTACCTTGCTGTATGCTGGAAACAGCGTGAAACTAAAGCAAAATACTTACCTTGTTTAGTATTCTACTTAAATTAATGTGTAGCTTTTAATTAGTATACATCACATTAATCTTGATTAAACTTTGTAACGGCGTCGTATCAAATGCTAATGTCAGGATCATCTTAAGTTGTGAGTAAATTATAATGTATTTTCTGTATAATATATCGTTATATAATGCCAGGAGCAAAGTCAAAGTAGCGTAGCGGAACTCGACGCTACTAATTTCGACGTCTAATCTAACCGGAGAAGAAATAAAAACAATTTTGAACCTGAAACCTCGATAGGAAATCGTAACTATAATTTTCATATATATTAACTCTCAACGTGTGGAACTTTGGGAATGCTGGCTGCAGTAAAATATTAACATCTGTTTTGATTTTCTTTGATTATCTTAAATAACTTTTTTTTATTTTCTCGGTCTGTAAACAAGATAAAGCGCAACGTTAAGATACGCCTTTCAACATACAATGTCTTAACAATTAGGCGTAAAGAGGGAAACGAATTGTCTAACACTAGGTTTCCTCTGTTCACTATACTATATTAGCGGCTACCAAGTGAAACTAATAAAAATCTTAAATATATAGATACTACTAGCGGCCCATTCGCGGCTTCGCCCGCAAACTACATATAATATTTTTCGTTTGCTAAATTTGCCAACTAATTGATTATATATTTAAATACATTCACTCATTTTTAATAATTTTGAGAAAGTGCAAGCACCACGTGGCTGCTTGAGAAGATGTCATCTGCGGCAAGGGCGCGGGCCTTCAGCCTAGGCTTGTGGCCGTAAACAGAGCGTTGTTTTATTTTAATTTTACATTTTCTCGAAAGGTAAACGTCCAAATTACATACTATATAAGTCAAAGGTTATCTTGGTAAAAAATCTTTAATGATGGAATAGCTTTGACTCGTAAGTTTTGATATTCATAAAAAAAAGTAAAATATTACCTTGGAATTTTCAATTATTTTTTATTATAAAATGCCTTATTGTGACTTATTTATAAGAGATATACTGAGTCAAGGATTTTTTTAGAATTGTATGAATATTGATTTTTTTAAAATGTACTTACATATATCCAACTATTTTTGCAGCGCACGCGCTTACAACAATTCAATGGCGTTCATTATAGTTGTTATTTCGTTATTTAAGGTTATCTAGTAATTACAAAATTGGTGTTATATAGATAGTACTCCTGAGGAATGTAGCTTTCATAAAAAACAAAAAAAATGCAAATCTGATCAGTAGGTACAGAGATCTCGAACTCTTCCGCTTTATTATATTTGTATAGAGGGTTAGAAAGAGTTTGTATAGACGACGATTAGAAAGAGTTACTACCGGCCAAATAAAATAAAGTTTTTTTAGCTTCACGCTGAATTACGGATATAGCAAGGTAGGTAGAGGGATCCTGGGAACCTAGTGGAAAATTTAAGGAAATCACTCTATGAAACTAACAAAAGCAAAGCCTCGAGCAGAATATATGTATACGAGTATGTATTCTATACGATCATTAATTAAACGTTCACAATCTAGCTACTTGCTCTAAATTGACGGGACAGAGCTGTTTGAACAAAATAAAGTGAATTTTAAACCTTGTGTTTAGAACGGTTAAAGTTCACTTTTGAATATCAGTAACATAATGTACTGTGTTAATTTACGTAATGCTGATATCCTTCCAATATTCAAAACGTAATGTTTAAAATATTCTCTTGAAGTGATAAATCATTTTGTAATACAATTTCTGATATCAAGATTGTACTGAAATCATTTCTTAATTAAAGTTTAATTCTTAAGACATTCTGTTCTCAAATTTATGTAAATTTTAGATATATCATGTAAGGTAGCGGAACTCAACCCCGCTCCGTCTGTTCGTCCGTACATAGAAAGGTAGGCTGAGCAGAGGGAACCTGGGAACCTAGTGCTTAGACACTTCTGTTCTCCACTTTCTGCTGAATTCTCGAAGCATTGCCCGTTGAGTTTTGGAACTCAACACCGCGCTACCAGCACAAGGAAATGAAAATATTAAATATTTAATTCCCTCGAGCAGGAATCGCATGCAAAACCGACACTTGTGCCTTTGTGCCACGACGGTCTCTATAATAATAATAATGAATACCAAACTTTGAATTTAATTGAATATAGTGTCAGTTTATAAAATGAAGCTGCAGTCTTTGTTAAGAGTTTACAAGTATATTATATTAGTTGCACTTTAGCATCTGCCGGTGCAGAGTTTAAGCATATTTCATATACTTTGGTCTAGCTTTTAGTGAAACTTCAGTATATACGAATATTGTTATTAATTTCCACTTTGTTTTTCATATAAATGTAAAAGTTTTGTGAAGAAGATAACAGTGTCTTTGTATGTATTGATATTAAGACGTAAAATAGAATATTCTGCTTTTCTTTGCTTTTATTTTATTTCCTATCGCTCACTCAGTAACGGAAGTTTTATATATAATATACGAGTAACACATATAATGGTTGTTTGAAGGTCAAATAATAGGTGATTGTATAATACTTATGTTTTGTTTGTTATTTTATACGCAAAGCGGCGTTAAGTTACGGAAGCCTCTATCTAAACTTTGTGATATTTTTTGATTTTTGAATTAAAATTAGCTTTAGGGTAAGAAATGTTATAAAAAATATATATTTTTTTGTATTACTTCTTAAAAGAAAATTTGTGAAAAAGTGTATAAGCTAACGATCTTCTTGACATTTTTTTTCTCTACAATATCCATTTAAAATAGGAAAAAAAATTGTGTATCTTTCCCCGTTCCACTGTTACCCATAACTCAAAAATAATATATTGTAGGTGTAAATCAGTATGTAAACATAATTTCGCGCTTCGTTAAATATCAATATATCTAGTTCTTTACTTTTATTACTGAAGTGTCACGTTCAAAATTTATAACCTACACTTGAATAGAGAAAGGTGAGAATTCATTCATGCCTTTGTTAGAGAAAATTAATCTGGTGGATAGTGGTTTCGGTAGCAGAGTAGGCAAAGGGAACCTGGGAAACTAGTGTTAAGATGCACTGTTCCCGCCGAATTTGGAGGCATTGTGCCGTGCTTTGCCTCAATATAAGAGCGAGGAAATGAAAATATTAAATATTTTATTTCCTCGAGTCGGAATCGAATTGACAGTTGTCGTATTAACAGTCGTACGCGCCAAGACTGACCTTTTACTTACATATAAATAAAATATCATGTATAAGATAAAAGTTAAGAATTTAACTATACATTTTTATTCTAAGTATTTACTAAGTCAGTTGATATATTTTTATAAAATTTCACTAAATCAATGTAAAAAACAATCTCTGTAAAGCTTTAAATTAAATTAAAATATCGAATCTACATTGAGGTACGGGGGATTTTCCTCAAGAATTGATTTAATATTACAAAAGAACTGGTTAAGCCTCAATTTGATAAAATAAATTGCTGCTGAGACCCGTCTTGACGCAGGGGCATAAGCGTGTAGCTGTAAGCACGATAGGTTGTCGCTTCGATGCCCATCGAGGGAATAAAGTATTTAATATTTTCATTTCTTCGCTCTGGTAACGAAGCAAAGCGCGGTGTTGAATTCCAACACTCAATACTTAATGCCTCCGAAACTCAGCAGAAATTGGGGAATGGAAGTATCTTAATGGGAACGAAGACACTAGTCTTAGCACTAAGTTCACAGGTTCCCTTTGCCTATCCTACAATGTGTTGGAAGCAGCGTGAACCAAGATTAAAGGTAAAAACTTCGAGGTGATCGAGGCGCAGCAAACGCGCGGCGTTGAGTTTATTCACTCCTCATATAGTCTCGAATTTGTGGCGAACGGAATATATTGACACATGATTTTCTTTATTTCTACTCTGACAAGGCAAACATTCAATATGTAATGTCATGAATCTGGAAGAAAAGGAGGCAAAGGAAATCGCGGAATGAAGTATCTTGTCACAAGGTTCCCACAGAATATCCTGCATGCGGGATATGGCATGAAGTGGGTTTTTTTTTTTTTTTAAAACAAACGTTAAGTACGCTGTTAAAGTGATATTTCTCGTCTCTTTGACAATTTTTTAAGCGAATTTATAATTTCCACCTGATATCGGAATTGCAATCTTAAGGAAAACGTTCTGTAGAATACGAGCGCTTGTACTGTTCTTAGGGAATATTTAAGTGGAAGAATTTAGACCTTTACACTTCCAAGTACATTTTAATTTGTTATAATCAAATATAAAAAATAAATTGAAGCTGTAAACGCGACCGTTGTGGATTAAATTCTTTTCCTTCTCGGGAGAATAAATAAGATAAATCGCAGCGTTGAACTCCACTATTTAATATGTAATATTAAAAATAATTGCCGGAAATTAGAAAACGGAGTGTCCTAACACTAGGTCCTACAAATATTGTATTTAGTATTTAAAGTATGTCGTTGCAGCAAATATTTTTTTTTATATTATAGTTTTACTTTAATCATTGATTACTATTTAAAAGAGTGATATAATATCGCTGGGCTGTCTGGTGAGTGTGTCGTTTATAAGGAAATACTTTATTTGTATGTATAATTTGACACTCAAATTCGATAATTTACACATATCCTAATAAAATTGTAACCGATCGCTGTCTGTACATGGAAGATATATAATACGAAAAATAATATTAGAGGCATCTATCAATGTAATAGATCCCAAAACATTTTTTTAAGCATTTTTACTGTTTGTCTGTACCCCGGTAGAGGCGTTTGTCTGTAAGCGCGATTATTGTAAATTCGATTTCTACTCAGTGAAACGATATTTTTTTTTAACTAAGACAACGTATAGATAACATAAATCACACGAGCCTTCGATCTCTATCGTTACTAAGACCGCCTACATACCGTCTTAAGCCAGTAGAGCCGAGGCATGCATCCTAACTAAACCTAGCTTGGGGTATAGCTGTTATTTATAACTCTTTCAATATTTTTATATTGTAGTTTCGGTTTAGTGTCTCTATTTTCTAGTCTTAGGTTTGATTACTGTCTTAATTACGTATAAGATTACGCGATGGCTGTTCACCTTTCTGGAATTGAATTTTTCTCATTTATTTGCACTGAGTAGGCCAAAGCGCAGTGCAATATCACTTTTTTTTTAAATATTACTCTACTTACGCATGCAGCAGGAAAGCCAGAGCCTAGTCTTAAGACACTCCGTTCTCCATTTTCTGCCAGTGTGGTAGAATTCAATGTTGCGCTTTTGCCCCGACACTAAACCAGACATAAATAAATTAATTTTGAACAAAAATAAAAACCGACTTCAAACAACGAACTAAAAAATAATATTACATAACGTAAAATGTACTTTGATTTTGATAAACAAAAATAGTTAAAAAAGATTTTATAATTTTGAAGTCGGTGTCAAGCTAATGCTACAATATCGAATTACTAAGCCTGTTTGTTTTGCTTTTTGTTAAAAAATAATTTATTTTACGATTTTAAATGATAGGGAGATCTTAAAAGGACGTTTCTCAAGTTAGTAGTTATCCTAAGTAGAACCTCAAACTTCATTGTGCACGTTAACATTTTTTCATATTGACAAGAACATACATACATCAAAAATATTCAGGTGAAATGGGAATCTCCCTGTTTTTTGACGTCGGTTGAAAATGAGAACATTCCTCTTTTTGAAATTGGTTAAAAAGAAATGCAACGATGACCAATCTCACTTCTGACACCAATTTTAACAATGTTTTTCCTTGTAATTATTATAGAAAATTATATTTTTTTTCAAAAAAAAAAGCAAATTTAACATTTACGTGATTTTCTCGTGGAAATCATTATTATATATGGATCAAATAAAATGGGACCTAACGAAAAGCACTAGCTTTCAAATAAAAGAATCATCAAAATCGGTTTACCCAGTAAAAAGTTTTAAGGTAACAAACAAAAAAAATACAATCGAATTGATAACCTCCTTTTCTTACAGAAGTCGATTAAAAATATTATAAATCCGCTTCACGCTGTATCTCAGCACACAGCAGGTAGACAGAGGAAGAGCAGAGACACCTGAGAGTGTTTAGATACAAAAATACTATAACTTTGTGCCAATGAGCCACGACAGGCCTCTTATTTTTTTAAAACAATGCATTTAGAAAACCATAATTGGGCAATAGTTAATGCTCTGCCACACATAATCGAAAACCAGCAGGCTTTACCTCGGGTTCGACCCAAGGTGCTTTTTGTGTACAACAAACAAAAGATCGACACCATTGTGTGAGCGAAAATATTACCGTCACGTCCCTTATAAGCCTGTCACGCGTAAGTTAATGCAACTGTGCCATATAAACTGAAGATCTGTACGAGATTAACATATTTATGGTTTTATTATGTAAAATATATTTATCTTTTACAGTTATATCGGTGTTAGCCTTTTGGACTTGATTTTGTCCTATTTTATTACGGAAAATGGCCATCGTGACTATGACGGTTTGGAGCTCGATTTTTTTTGGAGGGGAATGACTTATTTTCATTTCCTTATTCTGGTTACATAACAAAATGCAACCTTCAGTTCCACCACAACTTAAAACACACTAAAATTGAGCAGAATGAGGGAAATAGAGGGAACTACTTCCATTTTCTATCATGCCTGTGCCTACCGTGATATATATTGCGTGAATAGCGGGATATAGCGTGAAGCTAAGTTCACCGGCGAATGGAGATGTCGATCGGCAGAACTCACCACTGCGGTTTGTAGAGCGGGCAAACAAAAATTATATTTATTATTATTTTTTTTTGAAATCTAACACTATTACATATATTAGATCTGTATTTTTTTTTTCTTTAACCCTTAATTAGGCGCATAAAGAAAATCACCCAATTAGGCGCATGGGGTCATAAATGACCCCAAAAAAAAATTGGGAAAGGAGTATCAAAAAGGAATAAAACTTAATGGATTTCTATAGTAATTAATAAAGTTCTTTAATATATTTAACTTTAAGAAAGAAATACTTACTGGGACATTAAAAATATAAAAAAAAAAAGAAAAACAGTAAAACTCTCTTTAAACAATTTTTTTTGGCATAGCCGAGATCAACTTAAAAAAAAATAATTTACAATCGACGCAGTAAATCCTTGAGTGTTGCTGACAAATAGATTTACGACACTAGAAACATTTTGTTGGCACTTTTTTGTCGTCCTTTCTAGGACATGATGAACAGCATCCGCGCTTAGCTGTCGATTGATAAACTGCCTTGTTATAATTATTATAAACTTCACGGAATCGTTTTTTTTGTTGTCGCTGGTGCAGCACGTAGATGTATGCGACATTTTTGGTAGTCTTCCACAAGTGCCGCAGCTATTTTCTTCAAGAAAATGTATGTGTCATAGTCTTCTCAGTATTCGCTTTGTGTATGACAAATGCGTTAATGGCAGATATGTTTATAAGATGAAAAAATACAGCCAGTGGCCATCTTTTTGTTCTTCTTCCAACATTATAATTGCTGCAAAGTTTCTTCTTCGGAATCTGAACCAGCAACATCTTGCTCTTCATCAAGCACTTCACCCAGCCATTGGAATACTTGTTATCGTTAGGCATTCAATTAAAAAAAACTTAAAAAAAAAGAAAAAGGATAGAAAAAAACTCCAAAATACATAAAGAAATCATATCGTACCAAAATACACACATACAAACAATATACTAATATAAACACAAAAAATAATCACAAAAGTAAAAACTTACCTTCCTCAAAAATTGGAACGTAACTGGGCGCATGGGGTCAGCTCTCTAAAGAACAGCGATGTGTGCGCACACGTTAATATTCTGGATGCGACTAATTTGTGTACCCCGCGGGGAGTGAGGAAGCTAGAATGAGTGTTAGTACCCTCTGAAGACTGTAAGCCATTATTTTTTGAATTTCAAGTGGCCCTGACCCCATGCGCCTAATTAAGGGTTAAGATTTATTTGACAAAATATTCCCTAAGCATGGTTTGAAGCGACAAAAAAAATATTGAACACTTAATTTCAAAACCAGCAGCAAAATCTTCGAACCTCATACTAGAGTAGTAAGAGGAAACTTACTATCCATACACTTTATTCCGAATTTCCTTTCCAATTTCAGCACGTTTTATCTTGCCAGAGTAGAAATATGAAAATTTACTAAATGGGAATTGAATTTACAATCATCGCGCTTACAGTCCAAGTACAAGAATAGATATTTATTACAAAATTCATTTTAAAATCAAACATAATACGTCTACATAACATTACATCCCCTTATGTCTTTCTATAGAAAATTCACAATATATTGAATTCATACATAAAGTTAAAACGTAACAAAAATGATAAAAGCCACTCGCTGGTAGCAATTGGTCGCAATTTGGCATACTCTGGGAGTGCGGGAATCAATCAATCACAAATCGCTTCAAAGCCTTTTGAATATATCTACTTTTATGTGTATTTTGACAATTTGATATTGAATGTAGGTAGGGATCATTTATTTTTTTATTGTTTCACGCTGTATCCCGCACATAGCAGTGTAGGCACAGGGAACTTAGCAACCCAGTGTTAAAACAATCCGTTCTCATTAGGACACTCCTGTTTCTCACTTACCGCAAGAACTCTACTTGAGACATTGCGTGTCAACGATATATAATATAGAGTTGTGAAAGGCAATGTCACGTTTTGACTTATTATATTACTAAAGAGAGGAATTTTATTTCATCTAGAAATTATTTTCTCCGTTTGAAAATCGAACCCACTACTGTCACACTCGCCAACTCAATATGCAATGCTGTTGCGCCGCGACGGCCCCACAAATTTTCTAATGGAAGCTAAATAGACAAGACTACAATAAAACTAAAGAACATCCCGAAATTAACCTGTTACTAAATATTTTCAGCTTATGTAGGTACAATCGTGTATTTCGGGACATAAAACAAGCGGAATGGCCGATGTACTGAAACTGAAACATAAATCTCTTACATCTGTGCAGTTTTATGGTCTTCTAAGTGTTTACGGGTGAAGGTGGATGGAATTTGTGGGAGTTCTTTTTATATACAGAGTGTCAATGTAAACGCGACGTGGGTTCGATTTGGGGGAATGACTTAGTACATAAAATAAATTAAATATATTTTAACCACTTCTGGTAGGCAAACCGCGGTGTTGATTTCCGCTACTTAATATGCTATATCTTGCAAAGTCGTCGAAAGATTGGGAAAAACTATGGAGGAAAAGGTGAGAAGATTTTTTAACACGCTTTTATTAGGACGAGCTGGTCTGAATTACACGTATGTCTAATTGATATATCATCATGAAACTTGGCAATTATGTTATATTAAATGACAATATAATTTTATGATACCATCGAGCTCCTCTGATGATGCAGTTGTATGATGGCAAATGGAACCTGGGACTACTACTACTAGTAATCATACCGAGTTTGTACTCATTATTTCCTTTTTATCGTGCATTTGGTTGATATAAGCGTGTTTTTAGATTTTTAAACAACTAATTTATCTCTACGGGTTTAACATATCAGACACATTTACGACTAGATTCATTTGTATATAAATAGAATTGAAATTTGAATTGCATATATCGTGCTTTGGTGGTAAACTTAGACTACCCACATATTACAAATTTCGAGAAAATCTAAACTAGCATTATAAAGAAGGAGAGAGGAGGTGGAAAATTAACACTATATAGAAGAGGAATTTGTTTGGTTGAACGCGCACATCTCAGAAACACTCTCTGGCTTGAGTTGAAAAAAAAATTGTGCTAGATAGCTCATTTATCGAGGAAAGCTATAGATTATTCTACATCAAATCAATAGTTTCAATATAACTGAGGTAATTATTTTGGAATACAAAATATGTACATATATACTTTTCTATTCGCATATAGCAGAGTATACAGAAGGAATCTAGAAATCTAATATTCTAAAACACTTCCGTTTCTCACTTTCCGCTAATTTCTAAAGGCATTTATGTCATCAAAATATCAGTATTTTTTTTTATTTTCATTTTAAATATTCTGAAATTTGAAACTTGTAATTTCTGGGTTGAGTCTCTACACTACCAAAGCAACGGTATAATTTGTATGCAGATTTAGGAGGGTTAGGAAACACTTTTAATTTATTTTGTTTTAGTAATCTAGGTGTGTTTGTGCCAGTCGTGGTGCAGGTACACAACCGTCTTACTGTACACGCGGCGTGTGGGTTCAATACCCACTCGATCAAATTATTTTTTTATATTTTCTTATCCTCGTTCTGGTAGCGAGGTAAAAACGCGTCGTTGAGTTCTGTTCAGAATTCGGCGGAAGGTAGAGAACGGAAGCATCTGAAGAGGAACGGAATATCTTAATATTAGACGTTCAGGTTACCTCTGCCTCCCCAGCTATGATACAGCCTGAAGCTAAAAAAAGTAATCTAGGTTCACACTAATTAACAGTTACAGAAAACTACAAATAACTTAACTATTATTTATCCAAAAACAATAATCAGATTTAAATTTGTTTAATATGCTTTTGTTATATTACAGCAAGTCGTCACCAGCTACACTGTCGCAGACTTTAAAATATAAAAATCCTTTCTTTAATAACTTTGAAATAAAATTTGAGTGCCTTAACAAAGTTGTATCCAATTGGAAACAGAAGCCAATGAAAAACTATCCAGACAAAACATGTTTTTAATCAAAATAACTCTAAACTTTTATCTATCATGGTGTAGGGCCAGTCGTGGTGTAAAGTCGTAAAGTGTAACTGTAAACCCGAGAGGTTGTGGGTTTGATTCCCACTTGAGGAAATGAAATATTTTATATTTTCAATTTTTCACTTTAGTATAGAGCCGCCGAAGACTTTAGTATAGAGCCGCTGAAAAAAAAATCTATTATACTTTACTTAAACGACACGACAAACTTGGATCTAGCCGGTCGAGTAGAAACTTTTAAAAAATAATAACCATAATTCCTCGTACCTATAAATATATACTTCAACTGCCTCTAAAATTCAGGCATTCGAGAGTTCACGGTGAAAATGTTATATTTAACGTTCTAAAATTAGTTTGGTAAATTTCGAGACTGGAATTGACGTAGACTTAGGTATTTTCAGACGTTTGATATTTTTTTATTTTTAAACTAGTCACTTGTTGTAGTTGTTTACTTGGATTTTAGGTTTTAAAATGGGAAAAATTGGAAATTAGAGAATAGTATGTGTCAATACTAGGTTCATTTCGCCTAGCCTGTTGCAAACATAATATAAAAGACAGATACTCATAAAAAAGGGATTTTAAAATGTTAACTACAATATTGCAAACGTATAAAGATGTTCAGAGACGTGGGTTTGAATCCTGGCAGGCTTCTTGGAAACCGTGCTCTAAGCAACTAGGCTATCGTCCTTATCGAGATACATCCAAGTTCTTAAACGCACGTTACTAGTTATTTTTTTTGTTCATAAATATTTTTTTACATTTTAAAATATATTTAATTTCGAGCAAATCCACATTTAAATTATCAGTTAATTTCTACAATAACCCATCTTTTAATTAAGTTAAATATAATTAAATTATCGAAATGACGGAAAATTTCTATTTCAAGCTGCTCATTGGGAGTGTTATAATAGAATTTCGTCAAAATACATTTTCAACCTTATTCAAAGGTACTTAAGTTCAAATTCTCCTAAAACTACAAGCCGCGCAAGTTGATTTAAAACTTTGTATTATGATTCATTCGCCTGTCAAACGCTGACAATCCAACGGATATCGTCACAAATGGTTCAACGGTAATGACTTTCAGATTAATTTGATTAGTTCGCGAAGCTTAAAGTTTCTTGAGGGCTCTGTAGGCTTTGTGGTTAACGGCTTTGTGGTGGACAGAAAATAAGGATTTGAATTATATAATGTTTGTGTAATAAATAAGTAAATATCTCCACCCTGTACCCTGCATATATAGGGAACTTGAGATTAAGACACTCTGGTCCCCACGGTTCACCTAATTTTCGAGAAGTTGCATATTGAGTGGCGGACCTTAAAGCACCAGTTTAGTATATTATTAGTTTTATTATTTATTATTACAACAAGAAAAATCTAAATAGTTCATTCACCCAAAAGGGAATCGAACCGATAGCCTTGCCTGCCATTTACTGTCAGAAACTGTGCCATTGCCCAACGACTGCAATGAGTTATCATTGAATACTGTGATACGTGATACTCTAGATAGTTTGGACTTGATACCCAAAACATAATTTAATATTTTTTTACAGTTCCCCGCTCTGACTAGATAAAGCGCAGTGTTGAGTCCTCACTCAATCAACTCATCTCACAATATTTCAAATTTGACCGATAATGATGAACAAAATGTGTTCACAATACGTCCCTGCCCTGGAAAAAAGTCATCAAAATTATAAAAATAGTAGTTCCAGTCCTTTTCTTATGTTTATTGTACTATACATATATTACTGCTAAAGTTGCACTCCGCATTGTGCCTCATAAATTGTGTTTAAAACGACAGATATGCCACATCCATTCTTTTAAAGAATTTCAAGTTGCTTAAATTTTTGCTCTGAATTTTGACTTTGTTTATGACATTATATCAGTGCATTTTTAGATATGGAACTTCTTTATAGGACATCTTGGTGCGCTCAATGTCTGAATACGACGTTGAATTCTTACTCGCAACAATGACAAAACGCGGCGTTGAGTTCCGCTACTCAACATGTTATGTATGTATCGAAAACTGGCTAATGCGTGTGACGCTCTAGATTCCATCTGCTTACCTTTCTTATTATTCTTTTAATTAATACTAAGACATGGACAATAAAAATGTGATATCAAACAATTTACTCTAAAAGTGATAAAAGGCTTCATAAAAGTGATAAAAGGCTTCACAAAAATGTTAATATTATGACATCGAGCGTAATAAAGATGCTTGTAAGTTCTCAGTCTGAGGTAAAAGCTTAAGCGTGTTCGAATTTCGCTTAAACTTTTACTAAGTTTAAATGGTTTTAAATTATAAAATATAAAATTTACTATAAGTTATGTCTTTTATTGTGTGTTTTATTGTTTTAATGTCTTAATACTAGGTTCCGAGGTTCTCTCTGCCTGCATAACTCTTGAAGCAAAAAATATTTTAAAGTGTTATTCTACACTTAGAATAGAGGCCAGTCGTGGCGCAGGCGCACAACGTGTGACTGTAAGGCCTCTGCCTCGAATTTTGCGGGCAGCGGGTCGGCGGCGGCAGCGGCGCGGCAGCGGGGCGGGCAACGCATACCTGTTCTCCAAACTAGCGGGCAGATCGCGCGGCACTATAGCGGTGTAGTGTTGTGTTCGTGGTTGTGTTGTCGAGATATTTGTTTTTATTCGCGAACGAAATGTCTGAAAAACGGCGACATCTTTTTGATTCAAATTTATTCCTAACGCTCGATTTATTGTGGGCAAAGGAAGAAGTGGATCCCTACTATAGGGCAAGGAAAATAAATGGCGAGTTTTATCGAAATTATGAAGAACAAAGACAAAATCCCGACAAATTCTACGACTACACCAGAATGAGTGAAACTTTTGACTATATTCTTCAAACTATCAAGAGTGATTTAGAGTCTGGAATTAATCCAAAACGATTTAGAGGTATATCGAAGACATTTTAATACGTCACAAAAAAATATACAACACTATACCTACAACGCGCAACGCGGGCGGTCACCGCTTGACTGGAGTGCACCGCTCGTTGCCCGCCCCCGCGCCGCTCCTGCACCGCTGTATTCGAGGGCCGGTCCATTTGATTATACGCGTAAAATCCTGCCGCTCCCGCGCCGCCGCCGCCGCCGCCCCGCTGCCCGCGAGATTCGAGGCAGAGGCCTAAAACCGACTGGTTGTGGGTTCGATCCCCACTCGAGGAGATGAAATATTTACTTAAATTTATATTTCCATTTCATCGCTCTGGTGTCGAGGACAAGCGCTGCGTTGAGTTCTGCCACTCAACACGCAATGTCTCCAGAATTCTGCAGAAAGTGGGGAACGGAGTGTCTTAACACACTAGGTTCCCTCTGCCTACCCTGCAGTGTGCGGGATACAGCGTGAAGCTGATTTATTTATTTAGTATAGAATAATATCGACATACAAATATTATCGAGATAAACATATAAAAAAATCCAGAAAACGAATTTGAACCCATTACATTATTCTAAGTCGCCCACGGTGATGTGATCATATTACAACACTAATTTTGCAATTTAATCTATTTAAGTACAGCATTACAGTTTTTGTGCCATCCCAACCATTCCATTTTATGGTCAATTTTTACTTTTATATCTCTTTCAACAAAATTAAATGACTGAGGACGGTTTTGATAGTGCCTTCTAATATTATTGTTATTGTTTATGTGTTTGTGGGAAATGATTCGAAATATCCTTAAGCACAAAATAGTAATAGTACTGATGAAATAGTAGTAGTAGAAATAAAATAGTAACAGTAATAGTACTGATTCATGTCCTGCTACGTTTATAGTTTTTTCGCTTCACGCTATATCCCTCACAAAGCAACAACAGGAACATGGTAATCTAGTGTTAAGACACTCCGTTCATTTATCGCCAAATTATAGAAGTATAGCGAGTTAAATGGTGAAACTCAACGCCGCGCTTTACCAGAGCGAGGAAATGAAAATATTAGATATTTCTTCCCCCGAGTGGGAATTGATCCCATATCCGTCACGTTTATAATCACACGCCTGTGCCCTTGCGCTACGACAGCCTGAGTTAATATAATCCAAAAAGGAATCGAAGCCGTAATTATTGTACACATAGTCAGATTCTTTCCGACTATGCCAAGACAGTGTCCAATTATACAATAGTATTTAATATAAAATATCTGAAAAAGTATGATTCTTTCATAACTTTTCTTATGATTGACAAATGATTTTCTTTTAAAAATATTAAGAAATCACTTACGAAATTGAGATCTCTGTCAATTGTGATGGATTACGAAAGCGATTAGACTCAAATGTTGCAGAAAAGTTATAGCTATATGGGGCAGAGTTACTTAATTTACTGAATGGACATTAATTATAATATATTACAAATACTCCATTTGCCATAAAGATATTTCTGTACTCCATATTTCGCCGAATTCTTGAGGAATTGCCTGTTGAGTTCCGGAACTCAACGCTGCTCTTTGTCTCCTTACCAGAGTGAGGAAATTAAAATATTAAATATTTCCTTCTACACACAAGTAAATTTAAATTTATAATTTTAACTTTACCAGAATTAATTTATTATTAAGTGAGGAAAATGCTTCGTTCTTTAACTAATGTAGAAACTTTGACCAAAGTACCCATAGATAATTTCTCAAAATTCCAACAGGAACGGAAAAAAATAGCAACGAAGACAAATCTGTGGATAAAATATCCCTAACTTCTGGAAATATCTTAGTATATACAATATGAATTGGAAATCCTAAATTTTGCCGAAGTAATTTTAAAATGTTAAATGTAACATTTTCATAGAAAAAAACTGTTGAATGCCTGATTTTTAGATTTTTATAGATACGTTTTTATAAAGTTTCAATTGAACCGGATAGATTCAACTTTGTCGTGTCGTTTAATTGAAATATCTACTATGATAGATAAGTGTACTAAAGGGTTTTTGATAAAAATGTATTTAGTGTGGATAGTTTTCACTGGTTTTCCTTTCCAATAGGTATAAATTTTATTATGTAACTCAATTTTTGTTCGACGATACTAAAGGTGATATTTTACTAAATCAAGGATGTATGTTTATTTCTTCTTGAAAACCTGACATGTTGAGTGGTGGAACTCCATGCCGGGTTTGTCTTAGTAGAAAAAGAAAGAAAAATAAAATTAATCATTGCCTTAGGATTACAATTTTGAAATCATAATTTTAATTTCCCCGTGGCATCAGATTCCACCACACTACTTGCAATGTCTCGAAAATGGAAGCGAAAATAGTGTCTTGACACTACAATTCCTCTGCCTATCATGATCTATAGAATAAAGCGTGAAAATAAAAATAGAAATTTCCGAAAGAGTTTTGAACTCACAATCATAGTATATGTTATTATTCCACTGCACCATGAGAACCTCCATCACAAAATTTCTGGAATAATAAAGAAAATAATAACGTAATTCTTCTCCCACACTTATATGGTACACGGAAAAGCCTTTACCAGTAAACTATGTAGTCATATAGAGGACCCTTGTCACGAAGTACTTTAACGATCCCGACCTGACAGCAAGTCATTTACTAAGACCTGCTCTATATTATATTTATGAATATGGCAAAAGATACGTTATTATAAAGGCCGTGTGTAAACGCGGTGTGCTATGAGTTCACTTCCGTTTGGTGGAATAAAATATTTTTATTTCCTCGCTCTGGTAGCAAGATAAAACGTGGTGTGGAGTTTCTACGCTTAAAACGTAATGCCTCAAAAATTGAGCAGAAAGTGGAGAACGGCGAATCTTAAAAAAATTAGAGATACACTTACCTAATGCTAGATTGATCAGTGAAAGAAATTGAGTAACATATAAGCAAATCAGGCACCATATTGCAATTGAGGCCAGTCGTGGTGAGGCACGAGCGTGCGATTGTTAATGCGACAGATTTTGGATTTGATTTCAACTCGAGATCGATCTGGATCGGTCGAAATATTTATTTCGTCACTCTGGCAACGACGGCGCGGCGTTAAGTTCCACCACTTAACATGGAATGAATTCCGAATTCGGTGAAAAATTCGGAACGGAAAGTGTCTTAATGGTGGCGTCTAAATACTAGTTTCCCAGGTTCCTTGTGCCTGTTGAATATAGCGCGTAGCTTATAAATAAATTAATACACATTACTAATAAATACGCATCAGAATGCAAATTTTGGGTATTGGATACTGAAACTTAATCCGAAAGAAGGTTGTGAAAATATAGGTCTAAGGTTGAATGTTAATAAATAAAAAAAATATGTATATTTTTAATAAGTACTGCATAGTGCATGTAACGTTTTTAATCAGGAAGGCGATCAATATATTACACCTATGGGAAATCAGGGGATTCCCGTTGTACGGAACGAGGACATGGAAATTACTATAAAAATGTGCTAGAACAACTAAAATGTGTATAAACTAATGTTAATACGCGAAAGGTAATATTTAAATGCATTTTTATATGTATGTGGAATATAATCAGTTGGGGCGCAGTGGCACAAAGTGAGACTGTAAATGCGACAGTTTGTGGGTTCGATCCCCACTCGAGAAAATAAAATTAAATACTTTATTTCTTTTAAATGAAAAGTTTATTTTTTTCGCTCTGGTGTCGAGACAAAGCGCGGCGTTGAGTTCCGACACTCAACACGCAATGCCTCCAGAGCTTGGCGAAAAGTGGGGAGCGGACAGTCCTAATAACACTAGGCTCTGCCTACATGCGGGATACAGGTGAATCTGAAAAAAAATGTATAGTATAAAAGTTAATTTTAAGACGTTTTCTTAAAAGATATTTTTTAGTAAACATAGATAGTAAGTTAAACATTTTTTTGTAAGTTATCACCGGACATGAGTCTACATACCGTATGAATAACTTCCTTTGAATAGAATCTCGGTCTACGTTAGATAGAGTTCAACGCTCCTTCTATAGGCCAGTGTGTTGAATGCAAAACGATTATTAATATTAAATTACTTCTGAGGCCGTCGTGGTGCAGCGACGCAGAGTCTGACTTTAAACGCGACAGTTGTGGGTATTATCCTCACTGGGGCGGTTATTGATTTTTATTTGATAGTAATAAGACAGAGCGTGGCATAGAGATTTGTCACTCAAAACACAATGTCTGGAAAATTAGGTGAAAAGTGGAAAATGGAATTTCATAACACTAGGTTCTCTATACCTATCTTACTATATGAAGCATACGGCGTGAAACTAAAAAATGTTACCAAAATTTACTCCCCCGAATGTGAATTGAACCCACAACCGTCTTAATTACTATAAAAGTTGGTTGGACTTAGCCCATGAGATTACTGCCATGAGAGATGTCAATGCGACTATCACTGTGCCAATAGTGGTTTCAGTTAACTGTTTAATAGCGGAAAGCTTCAACCAACATCCTAAGAGGCTTAGATGTTGGATCAAGAACCGGATGCAGCACGCAGTTTTACTTGAGACGGCGCGTATTGTGAGGAGGTTCCTCTCTCTGGAGCTCTAGCTACCGATGGCTATTTTTAAATGTATTTTTTATAAAAAAGTTATATTTCGAAATGTAAAATTTATTATATTTTTTTTTTATTTATTCCTTTTATATAATAAATGTATATGTTGATAAAAGCAAATACTTAACCAACTCCATTCTCCAGAGTATAAGTGTGAGTACAAGCTAAGACACAAACTAGAATTTACGTGTAAACAAATCCTGCCGTTGAAATTAAATTACCTCACATATGTTATGTTGAGATGGAAGGTTTTCAACTTAGTTCACAGTATTATGGAGATAGCGACGTGTTGACAATGGTTTTAGTTGAAATGATGTTCATTCTTGTTTAAAAGCCGTCTTGACTCAGTGAGACATCATCTAACTAAAAATTCGATAGTTGTGAGTTCGATTTCCGATCGGGGAAATGATTATATTAAAATTTAATAATAATAATAATAATAATAATAAAAGTCTTTATTGCACACTTGAAAAGATACAAAAAAAGTAACTTCTTAAAACAAAATGCACAAAGGCGGCCTTATCACTGCAAGTGATCTCTTCCAGGCAACCAGATTCTGGAAGGATATAATTAAAAGTGCGGGCATAAAGCGGTGCAAAGCGACGCGAGAAATAACTAAATAAATAAACAAACAAATAAATAAATATATAATACATAATTAAATAATTATACGTATATACATAAATACATATATAAATAAATATATAATACATAATTAAATAATTATACACATATACATACAATTTCTTATACATAGACTGATTATATAAGTAAAATAAATAGAAAATAAATAAATAAAGGATAAATATAATAGCACATATTAACCCATTTAGACCCATACCTTAACTAGCAGTAAATAAAAGGTTTTTAAGTAATAATTGGTAGATACCGATGTAATAAAATAAAAAACGTAAAAAAAAATATTATTTTATTTTATTTTAATATTAAAAAAAGCCATCCTTAAATGGGGCCACTGGGCTCAAGTGGTGAAAACTTTCGAAACAATTTTTTTCGACGCTAAGTGTTTTACAACATTTTTTACATTGCCTGTCTTTTTATGGCACACTGCACATCTTAGTCGCTGGGAAAGTTTTTGGGGGTAGTGGTCCACCCCATCATTCTGCAGACTTGGCACTGCAGAAACTGCTGGGCGCATAGATACGCTGCTGTTTCTGTCTTTCAAAAAATGACGAGCGATGTAACGACGAAAATCAAGTTGGCGCCATGACTTTGCAACAGTGAGATCCAGCATGTATGTGAATAAAACCCACCACCATTTTTTACCAAGTACAGCAGTACGATACAGGGAAATAAATTGATCTGCCTGATCCACTCCGCCCATACTCTTGTTATAGTTTTGAGAAACGTTTTTTTCTACAGCACTACATCTCTTTACTTTACCCATAGGAAGAACGCTGTCGAAATTTGACCCTATTGGCAGACGCTGTTGTCCAATCATCATACAAATAAAATTTGATTGACTTGGTCAAAGCGGTAATCAAAATCGGCATGGTTTTTCTTTTTCATATCCTTTACTGCTGTGAGAGGACACTTTGTAGTTCTACTTTCGCGACCAGTACCAGTTGCCCGATAACCAGCCTGTCGTAAATCTTGAAGCAATGCGTAACTAGTAAAGAAATCCATTAGTATGGTCTTTAGGATTGGTATCCAGTTTGTTGAGTAGTAGTTAGACTACTCTTGTACCCAAAGGCTCTGTAGAATTGGCTCCTAGAGTTTTTCCAATTTATAATTCGTAGGCGTAACAGTATCCATCTGAGCTCGTAATCATCCAGTTTTTATACCCAAATCGTACTAGTTTGCCTCTTATAATTTATTTGGAAGGGTGCCGACTAAAATATTTCACTATAGATAAATCTCGTCTCTTCGATGTCTTCTTCTTCAATAATTACAGCTTCAATTGCTTCTTGAAGACCCTGGTATTCATTGCAATCGCTAAAAGGACTACGTGTCATTATGAATTTGAGATGGATCTACCAATAAAAAAATATTTTTTTACTTCTGATGTGCCCATTGGCCCAAATTGGGGACAGCATAGTAAAAGCTAAATTTACCTTATTACAAACTCTTCTTTTCTAATTAAAAGTAATTACATTATATAATATACTATGTAATTGAGTATGTTTTGTATCAAAACAAATGTAACTAGAAGAAAAAGATAAAAATAAAAAATACTTACTTTTTGCCTTCACTAATTTATGCAACAGCTCCACAAAATGCAGAAAATGAACAATTATAAATGTTTTTTAAATTACTTTTACGGCCACAACGTAAAGATACATTGTTTATCGACACAATTGTAGACATGAACTGCATAAACATAAAAATATAAAAATAACGAGGGCACGTTTATAAATGTCCCGATTTGGGCACGGCAAGTCTATATGGGTTAAACATTATAATTTTTTCCGAAGATAATAGTTTTTCACTCTTTTTTTGAAAATGTGTATAGAAGTAGATTGCCTGATTTCTCGTGGTAACGCATTCCACAATTTTACTGCTTCAACCGTAAACGACTTACTGTAACATTGGGTACGGCACAATGGTATTTCTAGGACGTTGTCACTTTTCGAGCGAAGGCTGAGCGGAATTGGAGCCTAGGAAGGAAAAGCGCTCCTTAAGGTAAAAAGGAGTATCAGGATGGAAAAGGATAGAATAGAGGAGCGTGACAGTGTGGAGATTCCGTCGATCTTTTACGGTAAGCCACTGCAGCCTAACGCGATGCTGACTGATGTGATCAAATTTCTTTAGCCCAAAAATGAACCTAATAAATAGGTTTTGCAAACGTTCAAGCTTATTGAGCAACTGTTGTGATAAATCCAGGTAACAAGTGTCAGCATAGTCCAATATAGGCAGCAAGAGGGAGTGATATTTTGGTTTGGGTTGGTAAAAGATACTTCCATCTCTTTAGCCTACCTATGGTGTAGTATACCTTGCGGCTCAGGTCACAGATATGAGGAGCCCAGGAGAGAGAGCTGTCCACTTTTATGCCTAGATTTTTGACAGTATTGCTACATTCTAACTTACAATTGTCAAAGATAATGGGAGGAAGAGAAGGAAAATTCAATTTAGACAGTTGTTTAGGATTACCGAGGATACACACTTGTGACTTTTTAGGATTTACAGACAGGCCAAATGACTTGCTCCAGGTACTAATAGTATGCAGATTAAAATTAATTAGGTCGATCGCCTTAACAATGTCATTCACGTCCGTAGTCATGTAAATCTGCAAGTCATCAGCGTATAAGTGAAAGGAAAGGGATAGAAGCTTAGTTATGGAATTGATAAATATGGAAAACAGGAGAGGAGAGAGTACTCCGCCCTGGGGAACACCAGCACTAAGACGACACACAGATGAACGTTTGTCGTTAATATGAATACTCTGCTCGCGCTCATGTAGGTAGGAGTGAAACCATTCAGTAGCCTCAGAGGATACATTAATAGATTTGAGAACTGCTAAGAGGATATCAAAATCAACGGTGTTAAATGCATTAGAAAAATCCAGAAGAGCAAGAATAGTAACTTGTTGATTATCAATACCCAACCTGATGTCATCATTAACTTTATTTAGAGCAGTTACAGTGCTGTGTCCGGGGCGGAATCCGGACTGGAAGGGGGACAGGATTTTGTTTAAAGATAGAAAAGATGAGAGTTGGTTATGGACTATACGCTCTAACACTTTGGATAGGAACGGGAGAATTGAGATGGGGCGATAGTCAGTAAAGGAAATAGGATTAGATACTTTGGGAATAGGAATTACTATTGCCTGACGCCAGGCATTGGGATAAGTATTTGTGGAAAGGGAATGGTTAAAAATGTGGCATAGGACTGGAAGTATAGGAATAAGAGATAAGAGGATCATTTTTCGACCAATTTGATCACTACCAGTAGCATCGGATTAAATGGCTAGCACATGCTTCTTCACGTCCTCAGCGGAAACAGTAGAGAAATAAAAGGGAGAAGGACAGGAGACAGTGGAAATAGAATTAATGGTGTCAGTTTTGACATTCTGTTTCAATATGTTAACATTTGTAAAGTGTTTGTTCATATCGTCGAGATCTATTTTTTCGCTTATCTTAACAGCTTTCCGTGAGCGTCCAATACCCATTGCATCTAAAAATTTCCACACTTTAGCAGGACTATTATTTTCAACATTGGAATGAATGAATTTACGTTGGGCATCTCTGCAAGTCTTACTGCATCGGTTCCGTAGTGTTTTGAACCTAATTAGGTTTTCTTCAGTTGGATTTCTTTTATATTTAGACTTAGCAGAGTTTCTCTTAGCCATAAGTTTCTTAATGTCGTCAGTAAGCCATGGAGCAGGAAGATGTTTAAGTTTAACAGGTCTAAGTGGAGCATATACATCAAACAGCTCAATTAAAAGAGAGTTAAATATATCAATCTTTTCATTGGTATTTGAAGCATTAAACACACTATCCCAATGTATCTGGCCTAAGCTTTTCATGAAACTCTCATTGTTAAAATTTTTAAAACTTCTGCGCATAATAACCGTAGGTTTAATTTTTGGCGTGCGTATTTTATATGATAAATATATGAGGTCATGGTAGGAAAACGCTTCTGCACACAGTTGACCAAAAGTGGCGACACGTTCATGGGAGGAAACGATCATTAAATCCAGTTGTGAGGGATTGGTATTTGGGAAAAAATGGGTAGCATTTGTAGGTAGGAGGTTAAGGTTTGCACTATTAATGATATTTGTAAGTCGTTTAGCTCGCGAGTCATTTTTAATTATACAGGTATTAAAATCGCCCATAATAATCGCCCCTTTTTTGGGCGGTAGGTGTAAAAAAGTGCACACTGTTTAAATTTTGCTCTCTTCGTTTTTATTCTAATAAATTAAATACAATACATTATTGAAGATATAAAAGTGTTAAATATTGCAGAATTAGTGAATAAAAGTATATAGAATTCTTTTATTTTGCATTTAATGTATTTAAGTGAATAAAGTAGCACTTACCTGCTGGCTCTTTATCATCTCTAACTTTGCAAAAAGAGTGATCAAAAATCAACAATATGGCTAGAGCAGAAGATATCCTAGAGGTCCACAGAAACATTGCTGAAGCATTGGGCAATCGAATGGCTAATTTTGAAAAGCAATTAAGCGGCTCTGCATCCAGTGACACTAGTAAGGTCAGTCTAGACAAACTTGCTTCTGAGTTTAAGGAGTTTAAAGCCTCTGTGTGGAATATATTAGATCTACTTAAGTCCTTAATTAACAATTTATCAACACAAATTGATGAGGTAGACAACTCAAGCAGAAGAAATGCTCTTCTTTTCGGGGGCATTGAAGAGGTAGAAGGTGAAAATTTGGTATCCAAGATATTAGGCACCATTCAAGTGTTGATGGGAGTCGCCGATATTAATGCTTCAGCTATACAATCTTGTCATCGTCTGGGAACTAAAGCAGCTAACCGTAACCGTCCCATCCTAGTGCGTTTTAATGACCTCAAGGTGCGGAATGATATCTGGCGCAATAAGAAGAAACTTAAAACTTCTCAGGTAGTGCTGAGCGAATTTCTAACCAAGACTCGTCAAACTATTTTTTCAAGAGCGCGTAAATCTTTTGGTATTAAAAACACTTGGACGTACAATGGCAGTATATATGTTAAGCTTCCTAATAATGAACGCAGGCGAATTTTAACAGCCACTGATCTTGAAGAATGCTTGAAACTAATTCCTAAAGCCGCTGCTTCGGTTTCTCCGGTTGAAAAGGCGACCAGCTCTGAGCGTCCTAAAGTAAGTCCTGCTGCCGGTGATCTCACAAGAAAACCTCTTACTCGGCGTAATTTCGTGAAAAAACCTTAATTTATTTACTTCTCTTCGTATTTCTTCCAGCCTTATTGTGCTATTTTTTTATATATTTATATTGCAACTATTTGTAAACAATAATTTTTACACTTTTTTTTTAAGGAACTTTCCTAGTTGCATATTTGTTTATTGTTTTTTACATTTTATATCAATTGCTGCCATCCATTGTCTGTTGTCTTTAATTTATTTTTTTGGCAAATATATATTTATTGTATGTTTTACACTTGCTTTTATGATTATTTGGTTTGGTTTGGTTCTTCAATTATGGCGTTCCGAGCGTGCCAGTAGAGCACATATCACTTCGCCAATGTCACGTTGTATGGAGAAAACACGAAGGAGGTTGTACGGTAAAAGAGATAATGTTACACAATAGGAGAATGCATGTTAAAAAAAAAGATCCAGTTAAAAATTGCCTTCACCTATAAAAAATAAGTAAAATTAATATATACATTATATACCTAACATAGATGGTTAGTAATAATAAATATAATACAAAGGTGTTAGCTTACAATTTAATTTTGTTATATTTAATATATTTACATAAAAATTTACATAGAGGACTAAACACAAACATTAACAAACATTGAACGTTAAGGGGGCGGGGAACTTTATGAGGAAGGACATCATATAAGGGACGGATCAGCTTAGGGCAAGTGAAAAGTATATGAGGAGGGGAACCGTCGTCTAGGCCACATTCACACAGTGAGTGGTCCCTGACCCTGATCTTAGCTAGGTGCACAGGTGTACATGCATGTCCAAGGCGCAAGCGACAAATAGTTGATATAATCCACCGTTCAGTAAATCTTTGAGAAAAAAACCAAGGTCGCCTGGGAATGTTAGGTTGAATGGCAGCATAAAACTTACCTTTCTGAGATTTTGACAATTCCCAGAATTCAGACCATGACACATCCAAATGAGTTGATGCAAGAGACAACATATCCTGGACCGAAATAGAAAAATGATCTAAATTACCACACTGTATGGCTAATTTTGCACACGAGTCTGCAGATTCATTCCCACTTATTCCAGAATGCCCTGGAATCCATGCCAAAGTAACATCCAAACCCTTTAAATAGCATGAGTACAGTTCTTCACGAATCCTTAAAATAATTGAAGACCTTAATCTACTATGAAATGGATTTCCCTTTATAGCCAGTATGCAGCTTAAAGAGTCAGTACAAATGACAGTCTGTTTAAAGTCGTGGGAATCTGTGAACCGGATTGCTTCTAACAAAGCAACAGCCTCTCCAGTAAACACAGATGATTCGGGAGGACATTTATATTGTAATATAATTTTGAATTTTGGTATCCAGCAAGCTGCACCAACACAGCTCTCCTTTGAAAGCTTTGATGCATCTGTAAAGATGAGGATGTGATTTGAAAAATTTTCATTTACTATGGATTGAAATTTTGTGTTGGTGTCAGCAGCTCCCTTGGTTAGACCAAGATTAGTGATAACAGAAGGATGGTGCACTAGTGCCTTATAAGGCGTACAGAATAAGGGATTAGTTGGATAAGAGGACAAGGGATGAGGAAGGGAGGTAAATCTCAAGAAACTATTGAGCAAGTAGGGTAGGGGACCGCTCCGAGGGATGAGGTCCGCTAAATCAGATAGCTTAGACCATAGGGGGTGGGAAGACAGCTGTAACATTTTACCAACAAACCGATCAGATAGGAATTGGCGACGGATAGGAAAAGGTGGATCTACACACTCCACCTGCAGTGCGTTGGTGGGGGAAGACTTCATTGCACCTATAATAATTCGTAGGCATTTGTATTGGATTCTATTGAGTTTTTCAGTAGCAACTTTATTAAAAGGGTCTAAAACAAATAATCCATAGTCAATGTGACTACGAATTATGGCATTGTACAGTAGTTTTAGAGTATAAGGGTGTGCGCCCCACCACACACCAGACACAGCTCTTAAAGCGTTAATGCCCTTTTCACATTTTTTACTGATATGTTCAGCATGTGCAATTCCGTTCAGTCTTTTATCAAGAATCATGCCTAAGAATTTAACGTTCTCTGCTAATTGAAGAGTATCATTACCTAAAATAATTTCAAAATCAGGAGTTACTCTCTTTTTGGAAAAAACTACTGCCCGGCACTTTGCTACTGATAGTGCCAAGCCATGGTTAGAGAGCCACTGGTCTAGATAGCGTAAAGCAGTATTTAAGCGGTAAGTGATGTCCTCCACAGATTTTGAGCTGTAGTAAAGGACGATGTCGTCAGCATACTGAAGGATATTACAAAAACTATTGACAGACAATTCGAGGTCATGAGTATATAAGTTATATAACATAGGACTGAGAGCGGAACCTTGAGGCAAACCTTTCCAGACAAGTCTGGGAGGTATAGTAAGCAGCGGATGTTTTACAGATATCGATCTACCGGTCAGCAGATTACATATGAAATGAGCCATCCTCGGCGGAATACTCAGCTGGTGCAACTTCTGCCTGAGTACCGGAAGAAGAACATTATCATATGCAGATGCAACATCTAGAAAAACACCAACCAAATACTCTCCTTTGGCATATGCTCGTCGAATGTCTGTAGTAAAAACACTGAGACTATCTGTGGTACTCAACCCCTTTCTGAAGCCAAATTGAGAGGGAGCTAAGATGTTTCTACTTTCCACTATCCACTCCAGACGATTTTTTAAAAGCCGTTCCATAATTTTTGATAAAGCAGAAGCTAGAGCAATGGGTCTGTATGAGTTAGGATCAGAAGGACATTTTCCAGGTTTAAGGATGGGAATAACATTTTGGGACTTCCAGGACTCGGGAATGTTACCTGATTGAAATATGTTATTGATCAAATTTAAAAAGTGAAGCTTAGACTTCTCATTTAGTCTAGCAATAAAAGAGTAAGAGATACAATCCTCACCTGGGCTAGTATCTCTTAAATCCGTTAAGACATTTTTGAGTTCTTCGAACGAAAAACTAGCATCCATTTCATCCAAAGATTCAATCAGAGGGGATACAAATAAATCACAAGATGGTACAGAGGGAGGAGCCAGTTTGTTAGCAAAATCATTAAGCCACAAAGAGGGATTATTGGAACTAGGACTGGGACTGCTGTTAAGAGAACGGCGAAATCTCTTAACATTTGTCCACACAAGGGAGGAAGGAGAGCAAGGACTAAGGGATTCACAAAAATTAGTCCATCCAAGTTTTTTCTTTTTCCCAGTCAAGTTTCTAAACTTCGCATCTCTGCGCTTGTACTCAATGTAATTCTCCATAATCATACAGGCAGCATATGACTCCTCGGCAGATGTTCGCCGATCGACAGAATCAGAGCATTCCTGATCCCACCAGGGATTGAAATGCATCCAATTCTGAATGGAGTGTTTTTTAGGGATGTGCAAGTCAGCTGCAGACAAAATGGCAGAGACAAAACGATCATAACAAAGAAAGATATTCTCAAAATTACCGAACTCAGGAAGATTGCCCAACATGCAATCCACAGAGTCGGCATACTCATTCCAGTTGGCTTGCTTCAAGTTATATTTAGAGGCAGAGTTAAGAGGGGGAGAAGGGGGATGTCTATTATGTATAGAAAGGAGAATAGGGAAATGGTCACTACCATGGGTAGAAGGAAGAACAGACCATGATAGCTGGGAAGCAAGAGAAGGAGAAGATAAGGAAAGGTCAACAGCAGTCCTAGGATTCTGATTTGGATTAACCCTACGAGTCGGTGAGCCATCATTGAGAATGCAAAGAGATACATCATCAATCATGTCTACCAACGAAGGCGAAAATCCATCACAGTAATAACACCCCCACAAAGAGTGATGAGTGTTAAAATCCCCTAGGACCAACACAGGACTAGGAAGTGAAGAGATAATAGACTTAAGCTCAAGGAAAAGAGAGGAAGAGGGATGAGGTATATAAACGGACAGGAAGGAGATATTGAAAGCCCTCACAGCAACAGCATTAATCTGTTGACTGTGAGGAGGGATAGGAATAAGGGAATAAGGAGAGGAGTGCTGGATAAGGATAGCACAACCTCCATACCCGTCATTTCTGTCCTCCCTTAAACAGGAGAAACCTGGTACCCTAAAGCGGGAATCAGGCAACAACCATGTTTCTGAGAGGGCAATAATGACAGGATTATACAGAGAAATAATATAAAGTAATTCGTGCTTTTTGGCACGAATACTTTGACTATTCCACTGTAGGAAGTTCAGTGGCTCCATTGTTTAATATTTTAAAGATTGTTAGTAAGTTTTTGGCAACGTTGGACGGTATGGGGAGTTCATCAGCGGTTTGAAAGATGCTCACAAGGGTTTCAGTTAGTGCAACCAATAGATCTTTTCTAGACTCTATTGGACTGTCAACACCTTGATTTAGAGCGCAACCATTAGGAAGGGAAGAGGGACAATTGGCAGTTATGGCTTGATGAGCTTGTCTGTTATATCCCTTTGCTAAAGAAGCGCGGGGACGGGGAGACTGGAAAATTGTCTTTCGGTATGATTTATACGGAGTGACAGGGGCAGATGGTATTGGTGATAAGGGGGTTGAGTGAGCGGGAGGAGCAGATATTTCCTTAGCCATGTCAGCATAGGATCTGCGGACAGGAGGGAAACGAGCGGAAGCCTCTATATATGATATACATTCCTGAGACATTGTAATTTTGATGGACTGTTGCCTTGCAAACTCAGGACAGTCCTTGTCTGTTGCAAAATGTTTACTTTCACAATATAAACATAAAGAATTTTCCCTACTAGTGTCACATGCATCACCATTATGGAACTCAGAACACTTATAACACCTTGGCTTCGATCTGCACTGTGATTTTACATGACCAAAGCGACAGCAATTAAGGCATTGGATGGTGGGATATTTGTAGGGTTCGACTGGAAGGGAGGAATGGTACGAAAAGACCCTTTCAGGCAACATTTGACCACGGAATGTAACTACAACCGACTGAGTCGGGACCCATGTAGTCACACCCTCACTGACACACTTTCTATTTAAACGTCTCACTTTCATTACCTGCACACCACCTGAAGGAAATTCTAATGAACTCACAAATTCATCCAAAGAAAAATCTACTGGAACATCTCTTACAATACCCATTCTAGTAATATTGAAAGTTGGGATAACAGCAACATATTTACATAGACTAAGAATGGGATTGGATAAAAATAAATTCGCTGCAGTAGCTGTTGAGAATTCAACGCTAATTTTGTTGCGACCAATGTTTTTCACACCATCACTGGTGATATTTGAAATTTTATTTATATGTAAAAATTGGCCAAATTTAATGGCTTTAATAGATGTTCCAGCTGCAGGGTCTGGAGTTTCCCTCGACACGTACACTAAGAAAGGGCCTTTGTCCGTATCAAGATAGGACTTAGGACTTTCAGAAAAGGAAGGATGTACATATAAATTCTGAATAGACGGAGTCGCGGTAGCAGGATTTATAATGGTTTTTTTTATGGTTTCATTATTATTAGAAGGTGGGTCACCACCTTGTCTTTTACGCGATGTCGAGTTTAAATCGCCTATGCCACCTCCAGGGTCCGGGGGATCGGGCGGATGCTCAGCATCCATTTTAAAACTTAACCTTTAACCTTACCTTATAATATAACTAATCTACTGACAAAAACACCACAAACACTCACAACAACCTAATAACTAAGAAATACAGATCTTTTATTTAAAAACCGCAATTTGCACTAAAAATTTGTGAAAAATAACACAAAAACAAGAATCCCTCACTAACACGTGTGTTAACCAAAACAAACGTCAGCAAAGTCCTTATGATTATTTTATAATGCAGTTAATTCGTGTTTTGTATTGTTTACTTTTCACTCTGTCAATGTCAATTGACAGCTGTCACTTCTAAGTTAAAAGTAGTAAATGTATGTAGACATGGACAGTGGTATTTTGGCACTACTATTTATATAGATATATATATTTTTTTATTTTTAATGTATTTATCTTTTTGTTGTTTTTTTTTTTAACGAATGTACCGTTTGTATTGCGATGTTTTTGTATTATAATTAGCTCTTAAAAAAATAATAGCTTTAAAATTATATAATTTTGTACATTCGTTTATTTAGAGCCAACAGGTCGTGTGAGAATATTTGTATGGTTTTTATTTTTGCTTTTGTTTTTTTTTTTATAAATTTTGCTATTTGAAATTACATAATAATTAGTATTATTATATAATAATAAAATAAATATATATATATATAAATATATTTATTCCTTGTATTTTTATATATACATATATATACTTCTCATATTTTATTATTTTATTTTTTTTTTATTATTTTTTTTTTAAGTCTAATTTAATATATTGTTATAAAATATTATTTTATATAATTTATTTTTTTAACTATGGATTCTAGTTTTGATTCATTCTATTCTGCTCAGAGTTCTGACATTGAAAACAATAGTTCTTTTTGTAGTATGGATGAGGTCTCTTTGACGCTTGATAAAATTTTAAAGCAAGAGTTTTCATCTCTTCATAAACAACTTAATATATGCCACATTAACGCGCAAAGTATACCTGGACACTTTTCAGATTTTTATACCTCTTTTAATCAGACAAATATCCACGTAATTTTAATATCTGAATCTTGGCTGAAACCTTCTTTACAGTCTGCCTGTTTTGCTGTTCCAGGATACATTTTGATAAGAAATGACCGTCTTGGTAGGAGTGGTGGCGGTGTCGCTTTATATATTAGAAGTCATATATCTCACAAAATAATTTGTCAATCTACTTCCTCTCTTGATGCATGTGTAGAATATTTATTTATTGAAATAAACTTAGGAATAAAAATTGCACTAGGGGTTATCTATTGTCCACCGAACAAAAATTATTTTAATGACCTGGAAAGTGTTCTGGAAGACCTTCTTGCTAATTATACACAACTTTTAATAATGGGTGACTTCAACACATGTCTTTTAAAGGATGATTCTCGGGCGAAAAAACTATATTCTACTCTGACGTCCTTAAATTTAAATATATTGCCATTGAATCCAACTCATCACTCTAATAACAGTGACACGCTTTTAGATTTAATAATCACGTCTAATTCTGATCTCGTTTCCAAATTTGGCCAATTTTCAGCCCCTGAATTTTCCTTACATGATCTCATTTTCGTTTCTATGAATATTAAAATACACAAGCCTAAGCCTAAGACTCTTTTACTCAGGAATTTTCAAGACATAGATATCGAAAAGCTCAAGAATGATGCGTCATCTTATGATTGGTCGCGAGTAGAGTTGATGAATACAGTTGATGACAAGGTAAATTTTTTAAATTCCAGTATCTTAAAACTATATGACAAGCATGCGCCACGGCAGCTTATCAAAATAAAAAATCATCCTGCTTTGTGGTACAACGATGAATTTCGTAAAGCAAGAGCCAAAAGAGATAGGGCTTTCCTAAAGTATAAGCGCAATAGGAACGAACATAACTGGTCCATTTATAAAGCTGCAAGGAATCGGTGTAATCAGATAGGTAGAAAATTGAAACGCCAATATATCTTTAATAATCTACGTGACTCTTCTCCCGAAGCGACTTTAAAATTCTTAAAGTCTCTCGGCATTGGCAAACTTTCAGCTTCCCCTAATGATTCCCCTAATATTGATATAAATATCCTAAGTCAACACTTCTCTTCCTCTTCTTTATTTGATTTACATACTAAAACTAGTACACTTTCTGAAATTCGTAGTTTGCCGAAACTTCATTTTCCAAGTTTTTGCTTCTCTTCTATCAGCGACGCTGATACTAAGAAGGCTATTCGAGCTATATCATCCAGAGCAGTAGGTCCGGATGACATTGGGCGCAATATGATAACCTTAATCATTGACATCCTCACTCCCGTCGTCACACATATTATTAATTTTTCATTTATTTCACGTCAATTCCCTGAGATGTGGCGTAAGGCATTTATTCTCCCACTTCCTAAAATATCAAATCCTTCGCTACCATCTCATTTTCGTCCTATATCTGTCCTTCCTTTCCTCTCCAAAATCCTAGAATCCATTGCCTATGATCAAATATCCACACATTTTTTAAAATATGGATTATTTAATCCGTTACAGTCTGGTTTTAGAACTGGGCACAGCACAACTACTGCTCTGGTGAGACTTACTGATGACATTAGATTTGCAATGGAAAAAAAGAATCTAACTGTGCTAGTATTAATAGATTTTAGTAACGCATTTAATTCCGTAGATCACGATATTCTTATTGCTCTTTTATCTAATGCTAATGTCTCAGATTCAGCTTTAGAATGGTTTTCGTCCTATCTTCAGGGACGTCAACAATCGGTTCGGGTAGGTCAGACTAGTTCTGACTGGCACGATATGAATGTTGGCGTGCCTCAAGGCGGTATTCTTTCACCTCTTCTGTTCTCAGTATTTATCAATTCTATTACGTCCCTTATAACTTCTCGATACCATCTTTACGCGGATGACTTGCAGCTTTATGTACATACTTGCGTGGATAATATTGTAGAATCTATTTGCACCTTAAACACTAACCTTCGGCAAATATCGTTATGGGCTGCTAACTATGGCGTTGAAGTGAACCCTGATAAATGTCAGGCAATTATTATTGGTAGCTCGCGTCAACTGGCCAAACTTGACTACAACTCACTACCTAAACTTGCGTATCAAGGTTCTGTTATAAAGTTTACCAAAACTGTTAAGGACTTAGGTATTATTATCGATGACAAACTGTGTTGGGACGTATATATTTCCGATATTTCTCGCAGGATCTATGCTTCCTTGCATTCTATGATGCGACTGAAAAACTTTTTGCCAGTGCAAGCTAAAATCCAACTAGTTAACACGCTGTTACTTCCTATTATTGATTATGGTGATGCTTGCTGCCTGGATATAAGTAACGACCTATTAAACAAACTTGAAAGGCTACTAAACACGTGCATACGTTTTATTTATAACCTGCGCAAGTATGACCATATTTCACCTAGTAGGAAGCAGCTTGGATGGCTCACAGTAGCTGCACGTAGAAAGACCAGGTTGCTCTGTTTACTTTATTCCATTCTGTTCAATCCTAACTCTCCCTCATACCTTTCTTCTGATTTCTCTTTCCTTTCTTCTTTTCATGATAAATCTCTACGATCACAGACTAATCTTGCACTATCCATCCCAACTCACAAGTCTGGTTTCATGTCCGACTCGTTTGTGGTCACTGGAGTCAGACTTTGGAACAATTTACCCGAGTCTATTAGGAGAGCTCCCTCCCGGGAGTCATTTAAGCGTCAAGTCAGACAATTATTCTTGTAAATTCATAGTAATTTTATTTATACATATGTATATATTAAATATTTATACAGTTTTAGTATATTCTAATTATATATTTATAAACATATATATTATTTGTGTAGTTTATTTTATTATAGTTTATATATTTGTGTATGTGTATTGTAAGTTATTGTATTTGTGTATATCATATTGTATTGTATTTGTGTTTTGTTCGCACAGTTAACTTTTAATTAAATTATCGAGCACACCTACACAATTATCTCCCACACAACAAGGTTGGCTGGTAGAGAATGCTTTTTAGCGTTAAGCCCGCCTTTTGTACATGTAATTTTTTATTTCTAAAAATTGTGTGCAATAAAGAATAAAAATAAATAAATAAATAACTGTATGATCTACATTCGGTACATACTTATCTAACAAATTTTCAAAAGTATCAAAATAATTAATGTGCAGAGACGGACTGTAAAATACTCCTAATAGAAGCTTTAAAGTACCGAAAATAACTTCAATAAAAATATGTTCAGAAGTATTTGAGTAGAGTGTAGGAGACTTATCAAGAATGGAAAATGGTATGTGACTTCGTAGATAGATTGCAACTCCACCACCGCCTTTCCCTGTACGATCATTTCGGATTAAATGGAAACCAGGTATTGCATAGGATGTAGATGGTAGACATGGCTTAAGGAAAGTTTCCGAGACTAAGACCGCATGAACGTTCTTTACGTCAAAGGAAGCTAAAAGGTCGGGATAGTGTGCAGGAATGCTTTGTGCGTTAATATGAACCACATTGAAATGTTTATTAGAGTTAAGAAACGTCGTGTCCAATATTGTATTGAGTGGAGAAGAAGTGCTGTAAAAACTACTATCAGATGACAAAGATGTACATTGGCAAAATATATCATTATCCGAGGTGTCACTGTTTGAATTAGTGTTGTCGATCATTGTGTAATATAATAATATTATATTTAAGTAAAAAAGATTTAAAAAAAAACAATGTAAAAGTTAAATATTTATTTAAAAATAATATTAAATAAAATATGTAATTATGCAAAATGAGAGCTATGTATATATATATATATATATATATATATATATATATATATATATATATATGAAATTAAAAAAATAAATAAATAAATAATAATAATAATAATAACAATAAATAAAAGAAATAGTAATAGTAAAATGAACAAACAAAATAAATATTCACGTTAAAAGTAGTTATATAATATATTATAACTATATTATAATAAATAAATACTATAATAATAAATTTAGCAAAATAATAAAAAAAAAAAAAAAAATTTAAGCTTGCAACCCACGCCTGCCAGCATTCACTTTTACAGTAAAGAAAAATAAAACATTACCATACAAAGAAAATAAAAAATGAAAACAATAATAGTAAAACACAAAAACAAGTAAAATACAACTAAGTTCATAATCTAGGAAAGAAACGTTCAAAAACAGCACTATCGACTATTTGTGACATATGGCACATCTTGCAATAGACAGCTCTGTCCATTGACAGATCAGGTGCCAATAAGCTTGTCAAAATGTCAGTAACATGAAGTAAACATTGCAATATTTGTTATTAAGTTCATAAAGTTGTGGGTAAATTATATTTTAGTAAGTCTTAAAAAATATTAGTGATTTTATAGGATAGTAGCTCATAAGTTATTAGATATAATGATAAAAATATTGTATCAACAGTAATTGAACAAACTAATGCAATTAAAGGAGGTTGTTTACTTCTTCGAGTTTACGATTCTCTTCGTTCGCGAAGCCTGAGTGATTGGCTTTGTCCTAGAATCACTAGCACTTGAACTCGCCACAGGTGCTTTAAGAGTTTGAGCTACAGTCGCGTCGTGGATATTGTCTAACTCACTGTATGTGGAAATAGTATGACGCTTCCCATCTGGCCCAACAACAATGATATAGCCGTCCTTCGTCCAACATTTATTTATGCCAAAACGTTTTCGGGCTGCCATGAAAGTTTCATGCCTAGATTTGGTGAGGAATTCCGATAAAGTAATGCCTGTGTTTTTCAAATTAGTTTTCGCATACCATATGTGATTTCGCATAGATAACTCTCGAAATTTCACAAGTATGGGTCTTGGCTTATCAGATGTTATGGTACCCAGGCGCTGACATCTGCTAATGTCACCTAGCTCCAGATCAGGCATCTTCAGGTGATTGGACAGGACCTTCACCGCAATAGCAGAATCAGCTGAATTTCTCTCCTCGGGCACACCATGCATCTTCTTTCTGGTCCTCAAGTCAAGAAGGTCATACTGTTTTGATAGAATATTAACCTGCAGCTGAAGACCCTCCAGTGCACTCAACACAAAAGACCGGAATGCACTGAATTGAGCTGCAATATGGGAAGTGGGGCTTGCGGCAGGGATAGCAGAACTCAAATTTTGCTGAAATTCAGCCATTTGCGAATTGAAGTGTTGTGACAATTCTTGTATTGACTGCTTAATAGCTTCCATGTTGATGACACTAGTGAATATGGGAAACTGTGTAAGAGTTTTGGGGTGTGGATTATTGCACGAATAACTGCTGGCAGGTTGGTGACTGTTAATACATCACTTAAATATAAAACTTTTCACTTAGACTTTGTTTAAACTATTTTTAAAACAAATTTATTTAGGAGCAACTTAAAAAACGTATTCACTTTTTGCCACCTACCCGAAAAAAAAAAGAAAAAAAAAAAAAAAAAAATGTTTCATTTCTCCGCTTTGATAGATGAGGCTCAGTGATAAAGACCGCCTCTCAACACGCAATGTCCCGAAAATGCGGCGGAAGGTTGGGTTAGCTATCTTACTAGTGTATCTTACCAATAGAAAATAGAAAATACTTTAATTTTGAAATTATTTAATGTGTCGAAACGAAACGAGCGACAATTAGTAGCGATGAAAGCAATCCGTACATAATGTTAGCGAAGTGTGTCAGATCTTTGTTAGGGTGTCATATAAACTAATACGGGATTCTCGGTTCAATATAAAAATATATGTAGCTTTTTTAACTTTACCTATATTCCGCTTTACTACGGGAGGCAGAAAGAATCTTTTGTTAATTTCGGTAGAGTTATTCTTCACTTAAGTGAAGTGAGTTTAAACTCAAGTCTCATTCTCCCAACATTTCGTGTCAAGTCAACTCAGAGCTCAAAGCCGTGCTGCTCTCTGAATTGATATATTGTGTGTTTTATAGCTTCGCGCTATATTTCGCACATAATAGCTTAGTCAAAAATTAAAAAAAAAGAATTTAAAAAATAGAGATCGATTGGAAATGTATGCATAATCTGCACACAATACAAAAATATCAAGAATCCACCAGAAAGTACGAAACTGGAATAATTTTAATAGCAACATTTATAACGTTTAACATTTTGAATGAAAGTTAAAATTTGCATATAAATTGTGCAAAATGAATAGAAATAGTTCCGAAGTAAGTTTATTCGTGGCGTCGGTCTCTACACGATATCTTAAAGCGATAAATTTTGTGAACACGTGGATAATACTGTACTTTAAACTGTTTTAGAGTGTACGATATTTAGTTTCTTTTATATAATTAAATAATAATATTTTTAGAGGTCGTTCAGGCAGCACAATCGTGTGACTGTAAACGGGACAGGTTGTGGATTCGATTCACACTGAAGGAAAGGAAATTTTGATTATTTTGATTTGCTCGCTCTCGTAACGCGGGGTTGAGCTCCGCCACTCATCACCCAACACCTTTAGAAAAGTTCGGAAAGTAGGAAATTTCTTATCATTAGTCCCCAGGTTCCCTCTGCCTACCTTGCCTTGGACAGGATACAGCGAGAAGCTAAAAAAATAAGTGTTTTCTGCTTTTTGAATTGTACATATCTATGGCAACAAAAAAAGACATTGTATTCATTTCCTTAAGTAATAATCAAATCGACAACCATCGCGTTTACAATCACTGTGCTATAATGTATTTCCCTTAGCTTAGCTCTGTATCCATACGGGATAGCATACAGTGTAGTGTATCCATAGCAGAGAAGGCGGAGTGAATGTAGTCTAGGCAATGTATTACTAACTTTTCACCCGAATTCAAAACATTGTTTGTTTAGTAAGAAATTCAACGCTGTACTTTGTCTTATGATAGCATGTTGCGCGTTTCACGCTACAACCTACAAACAGCAGGCATCAGCAGCAGAAGGAACCTGGGAACCTAGTATTAATAAAATGAAAATTAAATGATTAAAAATCGAACCCACAACCTGTAGCGTTTACAGTCGCAAGCTTTACCCTTGCACCACGATTGAGTTCGATCGATAATAAGTTCTATCATCTAAAATATAAGCGCGGCATATTACCGGAAACGTATCTTTAATCTCAAAGTACTTTCCATAACTGGTGCCGTTGTTTGCAGGAGAAATGATACGATTAGTATAAATTCTTGTACGACTATATTTGAACGTTTAGTACGTTCGAGTTTGTTTTTCACATACGGTAGACAAAAGGAATATTTTGTTTAAAAATGATAAACAATTTTTAATAGTAATATTAAATGATATTATAATTAGGTTTGTTTTTTTAGCTTCACGCTGTATCCTACACTGCGTACCCAGAGGAACCTTTCTCAATTTCCCTTAATGTTAAGACCCTACGTAGGCATTAAGACACTTGCGTTTCACACTTTCCGCAGGATTCTGGACGCATTGCGTTGTGCGTTTTTGAATGGCGGAACTCAACGTCACGATATGTCTAGTTACCGAGGAAATGAAAACATTAAAAATGTCATTACCTCGAGTGGGAATCGAACCCACAACCTGTCGCGCTTACAGTCACAATGAATACTCCTTATTCATATAGATTTACTATAAATTTCCAATCATATTCGTTGTGTCAAGTTCTACAATATAATAATAAACTAATCTCTAACTCCTAAACTTGAACTTTATACAATAAAAGGTTATAAGCCGTTTGCATTCAAGAAGTAATCCCTTCTAAGGGAAGTGTAAGAAATATAATGTTGTTGATAAATTAACAATTGTGTGTATCCTGCATTAAGCAGAGTAGGCAAAGGAACTTGGGAATTTAGTGCTAAGACCACTATGTTTCCACTAAGATACTTCCGTTCTCCAGTTTTGCCGAATTCTGGTTTACCAGAGGAAGAAAATAAAACTCGACTGGGAATCGAACCCAAAACTTGCAACAATTAAAATAACTTTAAAATGTTTTTTTACAGGGACACGCGGGGACACGCAACAATCTAAAAAGTACAAATAAGTCATTTTTTGCACCAAACTGTGAACAACATATTATAACTCGATTTCAAAACAGATTGTAATACGCACTCATTCTTCACAAAATTCGTCCAGAGTCGCATAACGACTTCGCTAAGTAGCTTTTCCTGTTGCGTGTATTCTGAATGAAAGTAGGAATAGGTATTTCAAACTCTCCGCCGAAGTATTTGATTGTTGAGTGACGGAACTCAGCTCTGTGCTTTACCTTGTTAGCAGACTAAGAAAATGAAAATATGAAATAGTTCAATCGCCCGAGTGGGAATCCACAACGCTGTGTTAGCACGCCTGTTCCTCTGCGCCACTACGGTCTTAATAATTAAAATTTTAATTTAAATAATATCTTAACCCTCTAAAAGTATCATCCGCGCTGTACCGCAAAGTGAATTGACAAAAACGACCCCAGAATCTCAAAATGTCGAGATAAATTTAAATCTTTGAATCACAAACGCGGACATGCCTTTGTAGTTCAATGTAGCGAGTCAATTCAACTGAATGCGGGCTATGACTTATATTTTATATAAAGTTACTTATATTTGGAATTATTTCTATATACTATTGAAGTTTTTATTGAAATGAAGGATTTTTTAAATTTTATTAATAGTGAATGCCGAGAGTATTGTAAAGCTGAAATGTTCGTATGTTTAAACGCAGTAATCTCAGGAACTGCTGGTATAGTTTGCAAAATTCGTGTTGTGTTAGTTTATATAAATAAACTAACTAAGAGGTTACATGTCATATAATGTGGGTGGACTCTATCAAAAATGTACGCAGTAGTTTGTGATCTTATTATAATAATATATTTTTTAAATGTTTTATTTATTCTCATATATATATTAAGCCAGTCGTGGCGCAGGGGCACAAGCGAGCCACTGTAAGCGCATCGAATGTAGCTTTGATGGATGGATGACTCAGGGGAATGGAATTTAGTATTTTTATTTCTTCGCTCTGCCTACCCTGATATGTATCTACGGGATGCGATGTGAAAATAAAAAATAATAATGTTATACATTACGATTATATTTCCTAAAAACATTTTTCACTCCAACCATGGAGTTATACAGCCAGACATTTTTCAATTACACCATTTTAAATATTTTTTAAGCTTCACGCAGTATCCCACAAGTACAACAAGGTAAGTAGAAGTAACCTAGTATGAAGACAGTCCAACTCCCGTACCGTACCTCTTCAAATCGTTCAAGATATTGTGTGTCGAGTATTGAAAGCTGGTAAACAGAGTGAGGAAACAAAAATAACTCACAACAATCCGCTTGAGGGAACAAGGGGGATACGAACCTACAACCATCGCGTTTACTGCCCTTATTCAACAAATCTTAAATAATTTACTTACCGCAGATTGCCTATTAACTTTAGATTGGTAATTAGCGAAGCTTATCATCGGGTCCAGAGTCCGGGCGTCGCTGAACAGATTCAATATTACTTCACGGTTGGTTCCAATATTCCAGCGTTGAGAATCGAGTTTTGATGGAGAATACATATATAAATCATTTTAGTCTTGTATAGATCAGCGAAATAGAACGAGGCCAGTTGTGGCGTAGGGGAATAAGCGTGAGACTGTACGCGACAGGTTATGGGCTCAATTCTCACTCGAGTGAGAATTGAGCCCATAACCTGTCGCGCTGGTGTCGAGACAAAGGGCAACGTTGCATTATCCAACATAAATATATTTTAAGATTTCGATGAACATAGATAAGAACGTACGGCTTAGTTGCTCAGAGCGCTTGGAGGGTTTCCAAGTGGTGCGGTTTCGAGACCTGCTACATTCAAATCTTTATATATTTTCATTTTTTTAAATTCTTAGTGTAAAAAATGTTAAAAATATAATGCTTACTGTTTCAAGATCTCCTTCAAGGCACTTTTGAAAAAAGTTTAGCGTTTTTGATTCCCACTCTAGAAAATAAAATATTTTCCAGATCGATGCCAAAGCAAAGAAATAATAAAATTAAATAATTCATTTCATTATCTCAAATGAGAATCGAACCCACAACTTATCGCGCTTACAGTCTGTACTTGTGCCATTGTGCCACTACTGGCCTCAATCATTTATAAATACACACTAAAAAAGATAAATATTTAGGAAGTTGTAGAAATCACAGATAGTTGGACAAGGGATGAATTCGATATATCAAAATATAAAATCAAAAAGTTAATGAAAATATACCATATCGATGTATATTTTTAGAAAATCTTTTTTAAAGAAACTTTAAACTCAACATCAGCAGCAACATACAGCAGTGATCAGGAAAACCATAAATCGGTTCATAACCGTTAGCGAAAAAAAACGATAACGCCAATGCATGAGTTCGACTCAAACTCGCGCCCCTTGAATACCAGAGTGGTGAAATGAAAATAAATAAAATATTATTATTTCCCGTGTGGGGATTAAACCTACAACTTAACCACGTCAACCCCAAATACACGATATAATTCGCATTTTTCACAATATTTTTATAAACAACGATGGAAACGAACAATAACATCGTGCGCAGTGTTGTCTACATTAATTATACTCAATTGTACACTGTCACTCAACACACAATGTTTCGAAAATCTGGATCTGGCTTTTTATTTTGGGATAAGCAATTTTTGTTTCAGACTGTTTTCGGTTAGTTTTATAGAGTTTCGTGTTGAGTTACGTCATTCAGCAATCTTTTTTAGCATCACACTATATACCGCACACAAACACAGCAGGCAGAGGGAACCTAAAATTCCAGAGGCATTGCTTGTTGAGTGGCGGAAGTAAACGCCGAGCTTAGCCACATCAGAGGGAGCGAAACTTATGACTTTGACTTTGTCGTGGTAGTCGCGCACTTGTGCCCCTGCGCCACGACACGTCTTCAACAAGCTTGTCTCTATAATAAACGAAAAATTATAAAGATCGGATTTTTTTTATTTAGGTTTAATTTTTTTACTTTGTTAAGGTTCCTTTATGGCTGAGCTTGGGCTTGAAAAGACAATTTTCTTCAAATAATTTAAATGTTTTCGCCTTTTTTTATGGGTGAGGAGTGGTGATGTTTCGTTTTTGTTTTACTTAGATATACTTATTTCTGGCGCGACTGACGCCTGATAACTTACTTAGAGTATATGATTGACGTAAACTTTGGTTGTGGGTTCACTTTCGAGTCGATGGGATGATTATATCTAAATTATTTAAATTTCTGCGTTCTAGCAGATAATCACGACGTTGATACTACTCAACACGCATGTCTGGATTGGATGGTGCATAGGGAATGAAATGTCTTAACAATAGGTTACTCCTGCCTACTATCGCCTTTACAGTTTAACGGCGCACCGTCTCGTTGCGCCACAATGGCAAGGTAGACAGGAGGATCTTAAGACACTCCTTCCCTATTAATACACTTCCGTTTCCCACTTTCTCCTGAATTCTGAAAATCTCATTACTAGAGCGAGGATATGAAAATAAAAAATATTTTATTCCCCCAAGTGAAAATCGGACTCGTCATTTCTAAACAAAGTTGCCACCTCCTACAGACGTGGGTGACCCCTTCAAATCTTGAATGTTATCCTTTATCCACTGCACAGCAGCGAATTGGTCCAGCAAACCATTGTTTCCGTAGACATATTCTGTGATACTGGGCTTCATAAAATCTAAGAAATTAGGAATATAGAATACGGGAAATATCAGTTGTTGTATAAAACGCGAGATTGGTTAGAGAAGAACAGAGTGTCTTGACAGTGAGTTCTCAGCAAACCAGTAACAATAACACAACGCCGCGATTTGTCTTCTTACCAAAGGGTTGAAATAAAAATAATTCAATTTGCCTGGAATGGGAATTTAAAGCCACGAAGGCGTTAAGTTATTAATTATTTCTGTTTTATCTTCACGCTGTATCCCATATATAGCAGGGCAGGGCCGGCAGAGCGAAGAAAAGATAAATTCATAATTACCTAGAGTGGGAACCGAACCCACAACCTGTCACGCTTACATTCACACGTTTGTGCGCCTGCGCCACGATTGGCCTCAAATTAATTAATTTAAAAGAGAAATACTCAAGTAAAAGATTATAAGATCATAATTGTATAGAAAATCATCATTATCATGCATTATTGAACAAGATTTGCCGGAAGAAGATTTATATTTTATGTATTTTGTTTTATATCCTTAACTGTTCAAATAGTATTTTTAATAGACAAAAAGTAAATTAAAAAAAAAAAGGTAAAATTATTTTTAGGTTACAATAATTTTAAATGAAACTCTTTACCCGGATTAATCCCGTATTTTTTTTTCTACTTCACCTGGGGAAACCTGGGAACCTAGTGTTAAGACTTTTATGGTTTCCATTGCCTATTAAGACCCTTCAGTCCTCCATTTTACACGTATTTGTAATATTAATATAAAAGTAATAATTTGTTATAATATAGAAGAATTGAAGAATTATAAATAACTAAAGTATGTAATTCAATTAATATCAATGCTTTCAAGTAAAAAACTTGCAATATAAGCTGAAAGGCGAATGCCGCACGCGATGTTCTCACGATCGGATAATACCTCGTGTCAGCATCTAATACGTAGTTGGAACCCCTTTGTGTAGAACGAAAGGAATTTTATTTAGTATAGATAGATTGCGCTAAAGTAATAAGTTTTATATAATTAAATAGTGTAGATTTAATATAAAAAAATAATAATTAGAGTTTTTAAGACAATTTTATTTGGTTGACTTGTAAGCATGAAATAATATCTAAGAAACTGAATGAAAAATAATGAAACTTGAAACTTATACGTAACTTATGTGACAATAAAATTATATAAATTATAAGTACGATATAGGTGACCTGTTCTGATGATGGAATCCGAAGATGGGAGGATGGTCCAAATTTCATTTCTTTTGAGATACAGAACCCTAAAAAACGTGCAGTGACAAACAGCATTAGCTTCGTTCAGCTTGTGTTCGTGCATGTATGGAATGTGAGCATAGCTGCACATACACCGGTCTACAATGTGGTATTAAGTATGTAGGAGAGGAATAAGAAAAGACCAATGCTAAAAGGTCAAATTTTATCGAAAAAAATAGCAAGTAAGTTATGGATAACGATGTCTGTTAAAAATGTACAATAATCTTTTCAGTGGAGGTAGAGAACGTCGGTTTTGGAAATATTTAAATTATTTTTATTTCCTCTGGTGAAAGAGCGGCGTTGTATTACACCATTCAACATGCAATATCATAAATTTTTAGAGGATAATGGGGAACGGTGTAACTTAATACTAAGTTCCCTCTGTCTACCTTGCTATATGAGGGATACTGTGTGAAGCTAAAAAAATGCTTTCAGTATGTTCGTCGCAAACAGAAACATTAAATTTTCCGTCACAGACCATACCGTAGTTTACCTCAAATTAATCAAGCCAAACATATTCTTAAGCAAGAAAGGAATCCACTACTATCGTGTATGAAACAAATCACTTCTCACACACAATGTCATCAACTAGAATAAAATTAAACATAAAAGTGAAGTGATATAAATGATTATTTATCTGTCTATAAAAATACCACATAAATTTATTTCTAAGTAAATATGTCAAGAATCAAGAAAAAATACTGTAATAATACTTCTAATTAATCATAACATGACTTGTCTTCATTGTTCGAAATTCATTTAAAAATATATCATTTAAAAGTACAAGAAGTCAACTATGTAAAGTGTAATTGCTACTTAGCGAGAACAAACGACTATAATTCTTATAAAACTGCATCATGAAAGGTACATTTCTGCACTCAGTATATATTGTACTGTTAATGTATACCAGTGGACGAGTATATCACTCAATTTTAATACTTATTACGTAAGTAATAGGTTTTTTTTTTCTTAAAGAAACTGCTTCTAAGAAAATCTGCTCTCCTTTTATTTCAATTAAATATAAAGCTTGATATTTGTATATTTGCGGCGTACTTGCTTTTTTATTTACATGTTTATGTCTAAGACCATTATGGCGCAGAGGTACAAGTATGTTACTGTAATCACGACAGTTGTGGGTTTTATTCCCACTCGGGGGATATTTAATATTTTCATTTTCCCGCCCTGGTAACTAGGCAAAGTCCTACTTTGAGTTCTGACATTCAATATGCAATGTATTAAGAATCCGAAAGAAGTGGAGAATGGAAGTGTCTTGATAAGAACGTCAGAATCTAAACCAAAACCATCACGTTCACAGTCGCACATGCAGTATAAAGCTTAGAGCTATAAAACAATTAACTATTAATATAAAGTTCAACCATCATTACAATTGTACCCGCTACCATCTTCATATAAACAGACGAACCCATCCTTTATTTCAATACGTTACACGCTAGACAGACGCAATCATAGTGATGGAGACTTAGACTACCTGCCAATTGGTATTGGAAAGCTATTCAAGTTTCAAATTTGTCTGGGTTAGATTGATATTGAAATATATATGGATAATAATTTCTCGTAAGAAGTTAGAAAATAGTTTTGAAAAATTCTTTTTAATATATGTATTTTTTTTATCTTAAAGAAAAAAAACTTATATTTTAGAAATTTAGATCAAACCCCCGCTTCTTGAAAGCAGTTTTCACCGAATTCTGGAGCATTATGTGTTGTGTATGTTCTAAGATCTAAGCCATAGGTTCATGATGAATTTAAAATTTGTGTATTTTTCATATAATTATGTTTTTCTTTTCTTAGAATTGTATTTAGACTTAAGAAACAAAAGATAAATTATTTAACATTTGTTGTTGCCTAATAATAACTTTTCCTTGTCTTTATAACTTCTGTAGTAAAGGAAGCCCTTTGCCTGCCTAGTAAAGTCACGCAAAGGGAACCTAGTATTAAGAATTCCATTCCACACAATCAGCTCCATTTTCGAAATATTGCATTTTGAGTGCTTTAACTCAGCGACGTATTTTGTCTCGTAACTCTGCGCTGTGCCATAATGATCTTTATTGATGTTCTTTCTTGAAATTGTTATATTATCATTGCAAGATCTGCTATTATCTAAAATGTTTTAAATTCTTTAGTAAGCTCTATGAATGTTTTTGTGTAGTTGTAATTGTAATGAAAAGAATTGTTTTTGCACTTTTTCTGTACACAATGGGATATTACATTTACAATCTTAAAGGCAATCGTCACGTCTGCGACGATACCGTAGCTTAGAAGAATAACGTCTGACTAGTAACTCAATACCGTCTCAGAGGAATCAATTGTCTTCATTTTACTGCGTGAGCAGGATAAAGTGCGGCGTTGAGTTCCGCAACATAACACGTGTGAGAACAGTCTGTATCGACAGTACTTGCTGCTATAAAACGTGAAGCTGCCTTAAAAACATAGAATCCGTCTAAATTAATGTAACTGTGTTAAAAATTACAAAAAAATGCCTGAAATGTTTTTTTCTTCAACGTCTTTTATATTACATTATAAGCGACAATATGATAATTAGGGCAAGATGAAATCTTGCCTTGAAGTTTTATTTTAATTACCCCAATTTTTTTCTTCTAAACTTTTGTTATATCCAAAGGCGGTATTATTGCGACAGATAAGAATAATTTAATATTATCTTGATATTTTTGCAAGTTTAATCTTTTTTTCTCAAGTTAGAAATATCACTGGTTTAATATTTTAAAATACATTTTTTTTATTTGACGTAAGTACAAGCAAAACCAGCCCATGCGTTATAATACACAGTATGAGCATGCTACGCCTTGCTTTTAAGGGTATCCTCTATAACTAACTTCTACCTTGGCTGAATCATCTCTAGACTACAATTACAGTCCACGAATTAAGCTTGGTGTTCACTAATTAACTTTTGTGTTTAACTTCATAAATCTACACAAAAGAAACACAAAACAATTACACTCACCTAAATTTTAAGGTTTGTAAAGTCAATAATGTACAAGACTATTCAAATCCTTTAAATCGTTGTTTTTATCATCTTTTTTTTTTAATATAACACTTTATGATATAGGAACTGAGAGACCGCATACGATAGACAGGGAGAAAATTATTAAAAAATTCGAACGTAACGGCACATGACCCTACATTTTGAAATTTGTGGAAGTACTTTAGCAAATTATATGTTCATATAGAGTTTTAGATTAAGTTTTTTGATTTTGCTTCCTGCTATTTCTAGCATATATATATAGACAGATAAATCTATGACCTCATTGCTCTTAAGAGTTATAAAGATTACGATTAAGAGGATTGTCGATTGATCAATGATCGTCAATATGGCTTCCGCTATGGTCGGTCAACCGATGATCTTATAGTTTAAATAACCCTCCGCTGGGCTGCGGCTGTTTAAAGCAAGGCAGAGAGCCTGAAATTTCATCTGAACATGGTTAATCTTTCGATCTAGTGTGGCACTGGGTGCTCTTACGGGGTTCCCGATAATTTTTGCAAGTGGATCGCCAGATTTCTTATTGGATGTGTATGCTTGTATGCTCGCTTGCCTAGATAGTCTTGTTCATTAAAAAAAAGAAAAAAGTAGAGACAGGCTTGCAAGAAATCAGTGTTAAGATACTCCGGTCTCCACATTCGCACACAATGTTAAAGGTAGATTGCGCTAGCTGGAAAAAACGAATGTGAAATTAAGGATTTCTAAAATATTCGACACTGTTTCTGTATTTTCTGTTGATATTTGTTTCAAAGTGACCTTATCACATCCCAAAAGGATGGGCTCAATTACAGAAAAAAAGGAAAAGTTTTGAGTGTTTACATTCTTTCGTAACGTTCATTTGCCCCTTGGTTTATAGGTTCACTTGAATTTATATGAAGTATAAAACTTTCTCTTTGCTTAGGCTTTTTTAGTTTATTTCTGTTATTCGAGGTCCAGACAACATTTTTACACAAAAAAAACTGTCAAGGGTGAGTCAGTCTTGCCCATCGACGGTTCCATACTCATTTCATGATTGTATGTAAATGGATAAAAACTTTGTCGCGGCTCCGTCATTAGAGCGGTGATACCACATACAGTCCTTTAAGCTACATTTAGCTTCTTTTTTAGCTTCATTTTTTAATTTTCGCTATATCCTGCACAAAGCAAAGGGAACCTGGGAACTTAATGTTAAGACACTGCGTTTCCTACATTTCGTCGAATCGTCGAATTCTAGAGGCGTTGCGTGTTGAGTGGTACATTTTAACGCCGCTCTTTGCCTCGGTACCAGAGTAAGCAAGTAAAAATTGTAACAAACATATCTTCTACTGGGAATCGAACCCACTTCCCGTTTCGTTCAGAGCCAAACGCGTATCTTTGCGCCACGACTAGCCTATTCTTTACATTATCATAATATCAAAACAACAAAGTGATGTATTTCTTACCAAGTTCAAACATCAACAACATTATACAAACAAAATTGTTGGAAAATTCCCAAAAGCTCTCTATAGCCGAGTGTTCTTTCTTTTCTTTTAGCAAATGTATTTTTTACTTTATTTTCACACATTTAATCTTTGAAGTTCTTATTTAAAACTAGCGACCCGCTCGCGGCTTCGCCCGCTTAAACCACAAAATTATTATATTAACACACTGAATTATGTTCGTGTTTTGATATACCTATAATGTATGTTTGCAACGCAATGAAGATTTTTAATGACAAATTTATTAAAACTTTAGGTCGCATTTTCGTACCTCCCATGAGAATCTTCACTTGAATTTTTGAAATAAAAACACAACTTATCGATACTTACAATAAAATCCTAACTCATCGGTGGCTGTACATGGAAGATATTACAATTAACATTGTAATAGAACTTGGTCAGTTTGTCTGTTTGTCTGTGAATTTGTTCACGATAATTCCAGAAACGGCTTAACCGATTTAAATCCTTTTTTGTTTGCATTTTGGCAATTTAATATTAGTTTTATTTTAATCAGCTTCACGCTGTATCCCTCACACAGCAGGTTAGGCAGAGGAACCCTAGTATTAAGACACTCCGTTCCCCACTTTCTGCCGAATTCTGGAGGCATTGCGTGTTCTCGTTCTTTCGTGTTCTCGTTCGCTCGACACTAGAGCGAAGAAATGGAAATATAAATTTAAGTAAATATTTCATCTCCTCGAGTGCTTGCACTTCGTGCCGCTGCGCCACGACTGGCCTCAACTGGACTGGACTTTATTTTAATCGGTTCACACAAAGTCAAAACCAGATCCACGCTTTATCCCGCCTTTAGCAGGGTAAAGATTATGCGTAAGATTATGAGATTATGTTGTAATGTAAGGATTAAGATATTGCGTATAATGTGCGACTGATGTGCGAAATTAAAATATTATTAAACGAAATGAAAATATTATTAAATAATTCAATCCTCCAAGTGGGGATCGGACCCACACCAGTCGCGTTGCAGCCACAACTTTGGCCTTTAACAAAGAACAGAAGAGAAGCGCGTCAGCGCTCCTTTTACGGAAATAGCATATAGGTAAAATATTTTAATTCCATACCTAAAGAATTTAAGCAACAGTGTAGACGTAAGTTTTTTTTTTCATTTCACGATGTTTAATCATATCTATATTTCGTGTGAGGCAGTTACGCTTTGATACCAATAACGTAAACACATACTACTACAAAAATACTACTAAAACCTTTAGATTTTAGAACTTTGAACTTTGCCGCCAAAACCTACAGCTCGATTTCGGAATGAGGCGTATGCGGCGGTCTCCCTTTGATAAAAAAAAAAAAATGTGCGTGCGTCGTTCTTGACAAATTGTATTTTATTTTACAACGATAATTTTATTATTTATTCGCGGCTTTGTCCGCTTGAATTACATGATTACTCTTTTAAGAAATATAGATATTACAAACAGCCTTAACTAATAATTAATTGATTTGGATTAGTACTCACGATATTATTTGCAAAATATACTACTTATCTAGCTCCTGTACAGTTTTTAAATTAGTAACATATATTATTAGTTAAATATATAATTGATATACAGAATATACGTAGAAAGCACGTTTTTGCTCCCAAAAGTTATTTTTTTATACGTTTCTTAAAAAAATATTAATAACATAAACGAACGAACGGACTGAAGAACCTATTCAAAATATTTCTTTGAATATTAAGTCATTCTTTATCATTGTGTTAAATAATTACGAATTAAGCTAGACTGCTACGAAGGTAATCTTCACCAACAATTCAATGTAGTTTACTTTATAATTAGTTCTATGAACAATTGTACTTTAAGAATACGTAAATTTATCAACAGTCAAATAAATAAGACGTTTCTAAAGTCATTCTTTTGGACTTACAATTGAACTGTAACCATTCGAGCATTGTTAGAAAAATATTACAATGTTATGTTAAATTTATTATAAGTATAGATTACACTTACATGACGTAATTAACGTTAAGCAGATAATAACTCAACAATATAATAATTTATTTCTTAATAATTTCTTTTTTTTTTTAAATATAAATATCTTTAAAACTTTAAGTACATTATTTTTTGATAAACTGTAGCGGTAACCTTTCCAAACTATATTTTCTTTTATGCACAGCGCCATCTATTAAGATCCCATCACAATTCACTATCACTATAGCGTTACGCGTATGGAAGAGAGTATCAAGATTCGTTAGTACCTACTATTGGTCAATAGATAGCGTTCTTGTATCGATTTTTTAATATGTCAAATATAAACTTCTTGAAAACTTAAATACTTATATCTTTAGTATTAAAATGATTAATATTTTTTAGTATTAAAATGATTAATATTCCTTCCGTCGTAATTAGTGGTTAACTCCACAGAACGTTTTTTGCGTTATCAAGATTCGTTAGTACCTACTATTGGTCAATAGATAGCGTTCTTGTATCAATTTTTTAATATGTCAAATATAAACTTCTTGAAAACTTAAATACTTATATCTTTAGTATTAAAATGATTAATATTTTTTAGTATTAAAATGATTAATATTCCTCCCGTCGTAATTAGTGTTTAACTCCACAGAACGTTTTTTGCGTTATCAAGATTCGTTAGTACCTACTATTGGTCAATAGATAGCGTTCTTGTATCGATTTTTTAATATGTCAAATATAAACTTCTTGAAAACTTAAATACTTATATCTTTAGTATTAAAATGATTAATATTCTTTAGTATTAAAATGATTAATATTCCTCCCGTCGTAATTAGTGTTTAACTCCACAGAACGTTTTTTGCGTTATCAAGATTCGTTAGTACCTACTATTAGTCAATAGATAGCGTTACTTGTGTCGTTTTTTATTATCTCAAATCTTAACGTCTTGAAAACTTAAATACTTATATCTTTTGATAGAGTGAAGCGATTACAATGAAATAAAGACTAAAACCTACCTTGATTTATTTGTAATTTTTATGTATAAAAGTTGCTTAAATTTATTGTGTACTTTTTACGTGATACGTGTTCACATAAACAGACAAACAGACAAACAGACAAAAATTCCAAAAATGTTGGAAATGGATTCTGTTAGTTATCCTTTAACACCCTGGCTAATTTTTTCTTAAATATTTTCAATGTACAGAAACGACTTTTCTACAGATTTATTATAAGTATAGATATATTTTAATTAAAATATTTTTAAATTCGTAAAATATTTTTAAATTAAGTGACGCTGTAAGCCATTAAGGCTGCATTCGAAAATCGAAAATAAACACATTTATTTATTTACGAGCGAGCGCGTACATATGAATGAGCGCTTAGCTTGCATTTATATGACCTACATTAGTCAATTTCAATATTTTAATTATAATAAGTTAGTTCGTCGCTATCGGTCATCATAAGTAACACGCGTGGCTCACCACTCATACTACATTAAATTCATTATAGTTTTAGATGTTTTATGATTATATTCTACAGTTATGTAAAACTGATTTATTTATACACATTCGTACGGCATCCCGTACAATTTGCTTTTATAAGATAAATCTCAGACGACATTCTACTCAAGAAGCAATATCTCGAAATCATTCTGAAAAGTGAAAAATGGAGTGTCTGTCTCACTGCTATTCCTATAAATGAAGCTGAAAAACAAACAAAATAATACACAGAAATGTATACTGTATAGCATTTTAACGCACCCAAGTCTAAAATCCTGGCTGAATCCTTTTTGACGTGTAATTGTCGCTTTTAGCGCGAGTAGACCTCTGCTCTACTTTTTGAAATGTTCTTTAATGTATTTCAAAATGTTTATAAAATATATAATTTTAGCTGGAGTATAGTCATAATTTGAATATGGTTATAATTCCAATTCTTAGTTATAATTATGATATAGTTACAATTTTAATATTTAGTTAACTCTATCATAACCAAACAAGGGACTGTTATAACAAAAAAAAATTAGAACTATTAATGTAAAAATTCTTAAGTGGATAACTGACATTAAATTACTTTGCATTCATAAAATCACGGTTAATTTTATTTTTTTTACTTTTTTCAACAACCATTTATTCTAATTTTAATTCTAGTTAACTATTACCGAAGATGACATAGCAAGAATGAAGAAGAACGTGCTCAAGTCTAAGCCACCTGCACGCCGAGAGAATGAATGAAGAAGAATGATAAAACAAAGTTAAAAAATATTTCATACAAAATGTAGGGAAAAAAGGTAGATTGCAATAAAGTCACGTGCTAAATACAAAAACAAAACTACATCGATAGTAAAGTGAAAAAAAAATGGAAAGCACATGCGCCTAAACGCGAGACTACGCTAATGACATGACACAGTAGCGTCTAATCGTTGCCGTCACATAAAATCGAGACAGAAGAGGAACTCGGCCTACACACTTTTTTCCAGCACGATCGACGGTTGCAAGCCGAGGTTCAAGTCCCGCAGGGGACGCCCTTGCCACTGTCGAGAAGCTTTCAAGCAGCCACGTAGTGCTTGCAATTTTTTTGTGACAGAGTACGTTCTTCTCTACCCGCCCGGTGTCGCTGTAAAAGCCAGTAGGGTTAACACCAGAACGAAGGAATAAAAATATTAATTTAAATAATGATTTCATTTTCTTACGTGGAGAGGATCAAAACCACAACCGTCGCATTACATACACTTATGCCCGTATATATTTTTGCCTAGTAACATATCATAATATAAAATACATACAGTATTTTATATAACACAACGTTATTCGAAAATTCAACAACAAATAGTCACAAATAAATCTAAACTAACCTAAAATACTATTTAACAGTCTCAGCTTCTATATCGACGGCAGCAAAGAACATGAAGACAACTGCATTTTAGCCAAAATCGTTTTTTTACATAATTCAACTCAGAATTCCATGTTTTATCTTGTAATATTTTTTTTTCATCAAAAACATTGTTTTTTACCCCAATTTTCTCACGTACATAAAGACATATACTCATTTTTTTAAGAAATGCCGAAGTAAACCCGGATATATACAGTAGTCCGTGTGTACGTGGGGCGATTCGGCGCGTTCGCATGCTATAAACAAAGATATCTGGCACTTGTTCGTTTCTAGTTTGTCCGATCATCAGTTATCTCATTACATTTGCATTGTTTAATTACCTTTTAGTGTTATCAAAGTATGAATAATGTAAATATTTGTGGATTTATTACAATATATGTAAGTAATTTATTAATAGAGGCCAGTCGTAACGCAGTGGCACAAAGTGTGACTGTAAAACCGACTGGTTGTGGGTTCGATCCCCAATCGAGGAGATGAAATATTTACTAATTTATATTTCCATTTCTTCGCTCTAGTGTCGAGGCAAAGCGCGGCGTTGAGTTCTGCCACTCAACACGCAATGCCTCCAAAATTCGGCAAAAAGTGGGGAACGGAGTGTCTTAACACTAGGTTCCCTCTGCCTACCCTGCTGTGTGCGGAATACAGCGCGAAGCTAATTTAATTTAATTTAATTTTAATTTAAAAGAATTATCATGAACTATTGAAAAACAAACGTGATTTTCTTTTATTCACGAATGGGTCACCGAATCTTATTGATCAATAATAAGTTGATGCAGTCAAACAGCAACAGCTATGATTTTTTTTAGAAAATATGTAGGTTTCCGAAGTGTTGGCCATCCAGATGATATTTCGACAAGTTTTAATACAGAAAACTCAGTTCATGAGGACGATGATAATGAACAATATAATTCTGAGATTCTAATATATCTTAACGACCTGTTAAATATTTCTAGGGCGAAAACATTATTACAGATATCCAAATCAAGACCAGTTACTCCTGTTTCTACAGACTGTGCGTCCTTTGCTTCATGTTCTATCAATAAATCCATAACTAAAAAATCCGGCTACATTACTTAGTGTTCTATTAATAAATCCCTAACTAAAAAATCCGGCTACATTACTTAGTGAATCGAAGATAACATTCGATTACTTAATAGTACAATTTCATTGGGATTTAAAATCAGAAGTAAAAAAGCTGGCACAGTCCGAGCCAACAAAAGTTTCAACTGTAACTTTCAATTTCCAAAAAAATCTTTCGACCTCACATGGTGAAAAAGTTCTTTTTACTATAAACATTTACGTTTTGATTTCACAATTTTGATATAGAAAACAAAAGAGGATTATGTTATATGTGGACCGAGATGATGCTAAACGACGATCCAACGAAGTAGCTAAAAGTTGCAGCAATAGGAATTAAAGATATACAATCTGATAACTGTGGGGGCCAAAATCGTAATCGATCAGTACTTTTAATCTACTTGTATACTGCTAAAAAGTTTGTAGTGCATGTAAGTCATAGATTCCTAAAAAAGGGTAGGCAGGCAGGGCAGGAAGGTGACTGTGTGCATGCCCTAATCGAACGATCTTCCAAAAGAAAAATAATATACACACTCTAAGAATGGTATACCTGTGCAAGGTGGTGCAAAGTTAATGGGTAGCCTTAAGAAGTAATTGAAGGCTCTTTAAACAATATTTTAGACTTTAAATCTTACACGAACGCAATATACATGGAAGAAAGATTTTAATAACGAAAAGATTGAATCGAGAGAAATTTGAGAGATAAAAGTGGACCCAAACGTTATTAATCCATATGTTATTGATTACAAATATGATTTAAATGAAGCTTATTCAATGTCAATTGATTGATTGTCTATGATTTTATTAATATGATTGTGGCCGATATGCAACTAGCTGAAATAGACAAAATAACACTGAGGTTCTACAAAGTGCTTACACCAATGCCTTGCCAATAGCGACAAAATAGCGAAATATAAAGATTCGATTTCTCTCTGTGAACAGAATTTAATTCCTTCGAGAAACCACATTTTTTATAAAATCGTAATTCATACAGCCATAGAAAATATGATTTCTGAAGAAGAAGACTAAATAAGAAGGAGAGAGAGATTGTAGACTTTTACTATAATTTATTATAAGAAAAATGCTAAGATGGTAACCGCTTGTGATATTATTTAAATAAGATAATTCAAACATCAGTAAATTGAAAATTATAGGAGTAACATACATAGCTTTTTGTAGATTTACTCAAATGACAAGAATGATATAGACATTTTGTCTTCTCCATTTCGATAAAGCTTGTTTGAGATGATGCGTTCAATTATTGCGATAAAAATTAGCTTTATTATTTAGAACACTGAATTAGTATACGTTTCTGTTAACTGTTATGTATGGTTGATTGTTTATGATAAACATTTTGTTATTTATCTACCTCAGCTTTATGCATTTCCTTTAATATTACAGTTTTTTTATTAATTTTTATTGTTTTATTAGGCAAAATTGTTATAAGATTCACTTATAACAATTTTAATATATCTGCAATTATCGGAAGCTACAACTTTATAATGGCGAAGTATTTTGAGACAACTGCAGTATTTCAGTGGCAATCATATCTACATGTTTTATATTGATGAAATTAGTTATATATAATCAAAAAGAATAGTAATAACTCATTATGTTACTTCGAAACACACAGCGTTGATTGAAGAAGCAGTCTCTTAATTTCGCCTATTTGCATATATAAATGGTTGACTTACCAAATAATCCTCGAAATACTTTCCTCTTTCACTTCTGCAGTGACGTACGTCATCTATTCTCTGTGGCGACGTGCTGTCATCTGTCACTCATAGCGTCTTATAATTTTGCCGCGATCGGATGAAAAATTTATAAATAACAAAATTTTTCTCGAAAATCATTAATCATTTAGATTAATTTTGTGTTAAATATTTTTATATAAAGGAGTTTAGTTTATATTTATGTTGTGTCTCGCAAAATGAGTGTATATATTTCAGAAGTACAGGAAAAGGAAAGTTGCTGTTTTCAGAATTCAAAATGGCCAACGATCCCTTGAAGTTTTTAGCTATTTTTCCTAGCTTACTAAAAATGAGAAGAAAAAATTGTAAGCCCCCTTTACTATATAAGAGTTCAAAAGTAAAGTACAAACTTCTGATACTTAGAAAATTAAAATAGTAGTCTAATTGAGACTGGTAAGTTATATTTCAGCATATAAGCTATTACATAGCTACTGAATTTTATTAGAGATTTTCTATATGATATTTTGACAAAATATTATACATTAAAAATGTCAACACTCAAGGTTATTTCGAAAATGTCTTTTAAAACATTCTATTTAACATGGGCAAGGTTAAGCCTTACACTTATTAAGTGACTTTACTGTACATGATATACAGACATAGATCTAAAATGTTTATGATAACTATAAAAAAGTAATAGTAAAGCTTATTATTCTATATATAATTACTTGCATTACAGATTGTAATAATAACATGTACCTATGTAAATACAGATGGTAATAATAACATGTACCTATGTAAATAATAGTTTGAAGCATAGCTGCAATTACATTGTTTTAAAATTGTAACTTTTATTGAAAAGAAGAGAAGAAGAAGAAGAAGAAGAGCTATGTTTTTTAGTTCTTAGGCAACAGAACTGCTCCTTGGGCCGGTGGTGGCTCTATATTCATTTGACAATAACTGTCTATTTAATACTGAAATGCAGTATAATTTGAATTTGAACTTTATTTGTAACAACACACAACAACATTTTGTGTTAATTTTATTTCTTATAGGAATTTATTATGATAATCCTGTATTATCTATAACAGAGCTACAGCTTAGTGACATAAAAGAATGTAACTTGTCGCTGAAAATGTGTATGAACAAGAATGGTAGTATTGTGATAAACAGACAAGAGGTTGACTACTGTCAATAGGTGACTACAGACTACAGGAACTGGGAGTCTGTAATGGTTGTGCAAATTTACTCCAGCTTTTAAAGTTAGTAGTGTAAGATACTTGTCAGTGTTAGGGTAATTTATAAAATATAAAAATAATATTACCCACATATTTATTTATAAAAGACGAGGGAATGGCTATATTAAGGGACGTTTTTGATGGATTGAGTCAGTACGTCGTTATTCTGCCTTTCGTAAGGTGTATAATTGTCATAGTGTTCAAGTGTTTAAAGTTAGTTAGTATTGCTGTTACTATGTCTTAAAAATAAGTTTACGAGTGAAAGTGTAATGCTGAAACAGTGTAAAGTATAATACAAAAACAGTGTAAAGTGTGCAGTGTGGAGCGTATGAAACGCGTATTTGTGACAGTGTAACAATAAATTGTGATCATGAAGTGCTACCTTTTATTTCTACTCCTGACATGTTGACAAATGTCAGAAGTGGGATCCAACACCTAAAGATGACTGGTGTTGTAACTACGCCCAAGCGGACCGACCAGAGAACGAGTAGTGACGCGGAACGTGTACGTGATCGTGATCGTAAACGAAAGAATAGAAGCAGAGATATCGATAGCTGTGAATCTCGACATCCCAGCGGAAATTGTGATCACAGCGACCGTAATAACCGAAGTCGTAGTTGAAGGTATAATAATAGTCGAAGCCAAAGCAGTAGTAGCAGATACCGTCGAAGCCGCAGTAGACATGGACGTGAAGAACGAGGACACCTCAGTAGGAGTAGCAGGAGGTGTGGCCGCAGTCGGGTTCGGCGAAGCTGCATCCACTGTGTCCGTGAGTGGAAAGACGACCAGTATATTGGCCGCCAACATGATGACCATGCGGGTGCTTCATCTAAGGAAGACATCGAAAATCGTCTTGCTTTGAGTAAGCGTCGCCATGAAGGTATACTCAGAGAATGTATTAATAGTAATAGTAATATTAGCTCTCAATCAGATTTTACTAAGTTTATTAACAATATGTCATCGGCTATGACCAAGAACAATACAGATAAATACCAAGCACTATTAGCATAATTCCATAATTCAATCCTTCATCTAAAAGTCAAACTATATCAATGCGGTTAAACAAGATAAATTAATATTCTTAAATTTTTGGGTGGTCTGAGAATTAAACTGTTCATTTTGCTTTATCTATCTGTTGTTTTTGTATTTATCTAAGCTTATTGCATTGGCAAAGAAATGGTATGAAAGTCTGCCTTCACTTTTATATATATGGTCTGAGTGGCAAGTTAAGTCATTAGATACTTTTCTACTTGAAGAATATTTGTTTTGAAAAGTGTGTGTTATTGAATCGTTGTGGTATAAGCGGAAGAAAGGCAGTAGACTGTATTATTTTTGGTATTGATGACAGAGCAATTAGAATGGTTGCAGAAGCGGGGCAATATTAAGATACTAATAAGTTCATATATATAATATTAAAAGAATATTAAAATGGGTAAGCGCTTCGATAAAAATGTTCTTAATATTTCTAATAATATTAATAGTAGTCGGAAAACAACATCTTTTGAAAGACGTTCAAACCTTAACAGTGGTCAAGCTGTTTACTAAAGGTAACGTAGTCAATTAAACTGTGTGTCAATTGTCATCTTATAGGTAATTTAGCCAGCGATTATAGTAAAGAAAACCGTGCCTAAATGAACTAAATAAAACATAATAAGAAAAAAAAAACAATACAATTAATAATGATAAAACGGTTTTGATTATCAATCGTTAACGGAATAGCTTTGAATTCGTTTATTGATGTAGGTAGTAGAAAAACTTGTAAGAGTAAGAGTAGCTTGTTAAGCACTTGGAATAAGGATGAAACAGAGACTTTGATAGATTTTGGTATCTCTATGGCTACGCCGATAGGTACGTAACGGAAGTGCTTATAGTGCCGAATGTATTTTTACCCAGATATCCACTTTTAGTTGGTCACTCTTATACAAAACAAGCGCATATTATTATGTTTAAGACTCATGACACCTTGAAAATAATGTCTACTCAAAATGATAATACAACGGAGAAAAAAAAAATTGTTATAAAATTAAAACGTGATACAACGAGTAGTGGTACGGTAATAGCAGATGTTTATTGCATTTAAAATGGTAAACTGTTTATAGAAGATACAGCAAGGTTAGAACCGTGTTAGCATTATATAATTTTAACGATAGAAGTGGTAAACTAATTCTGAAATATAGATCTCATTTAAATGTTAACATACTTAAAAACGATAAAATAGCTAGAGCTTTCAAAATTTCATATAATGATATTATGAATTAATGACAGTAGGACTACTGTGTTGAAAATTGATGAAATGACAAAGAAAGTTTTAAATAAACATAACAATAGGCCAACGGTAAAAATAACATAGAAATAGGAAATGAATAAATAATAATAAATAATAATATAGATATTTCTTATAGGATAAAATTGAAGGATTTACTGAATAAATATAGTAACTGTTTTGCTTTTAATTTAAAAGAATTAGGATATACAAAAGATGGTGAGCTAGCAATTAAATTAACTGATAACGTTCCGGTTGTATACAGACCTTATCGCTTAGCAAAAAAAAGAGAAGTACGGGAAATGATTGAAGACTTTGCGTAGACTTTAGAGCACTAAATCGAAAAACATTTAAAGAATATTATCCATTACCTCGTATTGAAGATCAGCTAGATAGTTTATCAGGTTTTAAGTATTTCACTACACACTCACTCTGGTTGTTATCAAGTGCCAATATGTGAAGAAAGTAGACATAAAACTGCATTTGTCACTCCCGAGGGACAGTAGGAGTTTAACAGAATGCCTTTTGATTTAAAGAATGCCCCACCAATCTTTTGAATGAGTTATAAATAAGATTTTAAGTCTACGATACATGGATGATATAATTATCCCATCTAAAGCAATAGAAATAAGATTAAGAGAAATTAATAACAATTTAGAATTGTAAAAATGTTTCGGTTTGACATAAAAATTATCAAAATGTAACTTTCATGACTTCTGTAGTTTTTTTTTTGGGTTTTGAGTTGTCAGAAAATGGTATTAAGCCAAAAAACCAATGCAATGACCAATTTTTATCAACCAAGAACACAACTGAAATTAGCTTTAATGTTTTAATGCGTGAAAAATAGGTATTGGTGCTATGTTACTTCAACGATCTGATTCAGGTCCGTTTCGTGCCGTAGCTTATTTTTGTCGCTAAACTTCGATTGATGAGCAAAGATATACCTCGTATGATTTAGAAACCTTAGTGGTAGTTTCTGCGTTACAGCGCTTTAGAGTTTACCTACTCGGTCTAGAGTTTAAAACATTGTAATTGAATGTAATTCGTGGATTGTAATTCGTTAAGAAACGTGACCTTATTCATCGAGTCGCTCGCTGGTGGAGCCAGCTTCAAGAGTTTAATTGCCACACTGAGTATAGGCCTGTTAGTAAAATGAGACACGGGGATACTTTAAGTCGTAATCCAGTTTTACATGATAAGCAAGGAAGGGATGTAGTTGTGTGTAGTTGATGTTCCATATTCCAAATAAATTCCAATGATTGGTTAGCAACAGTACAAAATTATGACCTAATAATAATTGAAACGCATTATTGATATTTTGAAAGAAAGGTTAACTGAAGAAATAAGTGATATAAAAAAAAGTATCGTTAAAAAAAAAGTATTAATGAACACTTAAATAAAAAAAATTGATACCGGGTTAAATTGGGTTATTCCTAAAGCTTCACGGTGGAGAATTGTTAAACAGTCATGATGATATTGGTCATGTTGGAATATACAAAACAATGGACAAAATATCTAACGATTATTGGTTTCCGAAAATGAAAGTACACGTCTACTGGAAAACCTGAACGGTTCTTAAGTCCAATAGTATCTAAAATTCCAATCTCGTTTCATGCAATTCATTTGGATCATTTAGGGTCATTTGTACGTAGTGTACGTGTCGTAATAAAATAGTATTGCTGTTAATCATTGACATAATTTCTAACTATAAAACCAGTTAGAATAGATACTAAGTATGTTATAGAAATATTAAAAAATATATATTTTATACATTTAGCACTCCAGTTAGATTATTTACTGATAGATGTAGTTTTTTTACAAATCAGACAAAATTAAAAATTAAAAATTACAATCGAATTAGGTGTCAGAGCACAGAACCGAATATAAAACACAATTCGTGAAAAAAAAAAGTTATAGATCATGTAAGTAAAGATCAAAATTCGCAAAACAATATGATAAATTTAGAAAACTACCGCGTAAGTACCAAATTCGAGATCTTGTTAAAGTTTTTCGTAATCAACAGTCAACAGGTCAAAGCAAGAAACTTTTAACTAAATTCCAAGGTCCATATGAAATAACGAAAGTTTTTGATCATGACGATGACATGTAGATAAAATTCAGCCTTTCTGATGACGACGACTATCAAGTCAATCCGATAGTTAGTGATGTCAAATGTGAGCCTCGAAGTAAGAATCAAAATTAAGTCTTGTATAATTTGTTAAATAAAGTATATATAATTGTTGTAATATAATTGGACTTGTGAATACATAATATCTTAGATTTAATTAATTGAAGTATGTTACGTAGACGGAGTTTATATATGTATTGATTTACTTATTAACTTAGATGAACGATAATATGAATTGTTATAATATTTAATATATAGTTTTAAATTCAGTTTTAGAGCTGATTGTTCTAGTTTAGATTGGGCAGATTGCCCCAGTTTAAAGGATGGGCAGATTGCCCCAGTTTAAAGGATGGGCAGATTGCCCCAGTTTAAAGGATGGGCAGATTGCCCCAGTTTAAAGGATGGGCAGATTGCCCCAGTTTAAAGGATGGGCAGATTGCCCCAGTTTAAGAAGATGGGCAGATTGCCCCAGTTTAAGAAGATGGGCAGATTGCCCCAGTTTAAGAAGATGGGCAGATTGCCCCAGTTTAAGAAGATGGGCAGATTGCCCCAGTTTAAGAAGATGGGCAGATTGCCCCAGTTTAAGAAGATGGGCAGATTGCCCCAGTTTAAGAAGATGGGCAGATTGCCCCAGTTTAAGAAGATGGGCAGATTGCCCCAGTTTAAAAAGATGGGCAGATTGCCCCAGTTTAAAAAGATGGGCAGATTGCCCCAGTTTAAAAAGATGGGCAGATTGCCCCAGTTTAAAAAGATGGGCAGATTGCCCCAGTTTAAAAAGATGGGCAGATTGCCCCAGTTTAAAAAGATGGGCAGATTGCCCCAGTTTAAAAAGATGGGCAGATTGCCCCAGTTTAAAAAGATGGGCAGATTGCCCCAGTTTAAAAAGATGGGCAGATTGCCGTTTTATTTGCAAAAGCTGTAATTTTTGTTTGTAAAAGTTGTAATAAAATATAAAAATAATATTACCCACATATTTATTTATAAAAGACGAGGGAATGGCTATATTAAGGGACGTTTTTGATGGATTGAGTCAGTACGTCGTTATTCTGCCTTTCGTAAGGTGTAAAATTGTCATAGTGTTCAAGTGTTTAAAGTTAGTTAGTATTGCTGTTACTATGTCTTAAAAATAAGTTTACGAGTGAAAGTGTAATGCTGAAACAGTGTAAAGTATAATACAAAAACAGTGTAAAGTGTGCAGTGTGGAGCGTATGAAACGCGTATTTGTGACAGTGTAACAATAAATTGTGATCATGAAGTGCTACCTTTTATTTCTACTCCTGACATGTTGACAGTAGTTAACAAGGAGTTGTGTAACTTTAATAAAATGAAACTAAATATCATCTACTGAGAGAGATATCTAACATTGAACAAAATTGTTTGCTTGGGCTAAACAATTTGGTAAACTGGCTGACTGTGACTATTCCACATTACTTGGATCCAGGTCTTGGGAAGAATTAAATCATTTAATGATAGAATATAAAGTGTGTAATTTTGTATATTTAGTGCAATATGTGAAATTAACAGAGTTTTAATCAAAGTTTAAAATAAATAAATTGACAGTAATACATTGGATCTCATAATATCTTCTTACTTAAAGAGTTTGTAACCTAAATTAATAAATAAAAGTTTAGAAATGTAGTGTATGTGTTTTTTGCATACATTAAAAAAAAAAAAAAAAGAGTATAATATAGATACAAGGAAATAGATCATATAAGAAATTAATTTAAATACAAAAATATTAATAAATAAAGAAGATGATAGAACAGAAAAGGAAACTCAATTGGATAGGAATGAATAGAATAAAGAAATAAATATATTTATAAAATGTATTATTATTGTAATTGAAAGAATAACAAGTTTATTTAGTAAAAGTCATACAGAGTTACAAATTATATCATCTTGGTTGAAAAAAGGTAGACATAACCTCTATTATTTCTATGTTTATTGTTATACTACACCCAGAGAATTGTTTTTTGAGGATCATTAAAAACCAGGAGATGCATTAGCATATATTCAACTTCTTTGACTTGCTGGGAGCCTCCCAGACATTTACGATGGTTACCAATTGTAGATTGTGGTAGTAAAGCACAGGCATATCACCTGGCATTTATATGTTGTTGTGTATCCCAACAGATTTATGATGGCAATTGATCAGGACATATTTGACATTAACAATTCATATTTCAGAAATAGTAAACTAATGCTACATTTTGGCTGCTGAGTTAATCATTAAACATTGAAATATCTTTGATACAGCTACAGATCCACGATTGCTTTCAGTAAACACAATTCATATAAAATACATGAGATTATGTATTATTGGTTGTCTAAATGAAGCACTCAAATTAAATTGTGTGTGAAATTATGTTGTGTACCGTCTCAAGAAAAGAGTGTGAGTGTGAGGGTTGTTATGGAGCACAATTACTTCTGCCATTGCCTTTGATTCTTTAGGCAGATGTTGAAAAAGTGGATCTTTATGCATATTAACCAATTAACCAATACTTATATTAGTCAATAACTGACTTAGTGGAAAGTCAAATTGTCTCAAGTAGACCACAGCACATGTGGGTTGAGTAGTTTACCTGACACAGTTGCTAATAACAGACTTAGTAGGAAGTCAAATCATAAGAAGGGTATCCATAGTCTCTATACAACACCTGTAATTCTATTTCTCAACAAAACCACAGTGTATGTAGGTTGAGTAGTCCACCTGAATGTGCTTTATCTCAGGAAAGCAGGTTCTGAATGAATCAGATGTGATATATAGCATGCAGATTAATGGAAATGTTCAATATTTATATAACACTAAGCACAAGGAAAATAAGCTTTCAGAGTGTGAATATAGTACTATATCAATGTGTGAAAGTAATTTTATTTTATGGTATTTTTGAAAAGTAAGGAACAGACCCAGGTATTAACTATTAAACTTGATGATATATCTGGAATTTGGCAGATCGTCTGATCATCACTCTGACGGTGGTATATCTATCGAGAGATATAAAGCTGACCACCATTTGCATGCCGGAATGGCATCCGTTGCTCCAGGCTCCGGCGGCCTTATTTAATATGGAGCGTCCTAGACGTGGTTTTTTCTCTGTCCAAATGGTCGGCCGTTGTGCGACTAAACGTCACTAAGGACTTACAGCTTATATTTCCAAAAATGGGTGAGACGCAAGAGACTGGGATACACTACTCAGGGAAGTCATGTCTAAAGAACATCTGTTGCTCCAGGCTCCGGAGGCCTTATAAAATATGGAGATCTAAGATGTGGTGGACCATTCTCTGTCCAGATAGTGGGCTACTCTACTTTAATATTACTTTTATTATAAAAGTGACACAAGTTGTGGGTACCTTAATAATTCATAGCTAATTATCAAAACCATATATAACAGAGGACAAACTTTATACTATAGATACTTAGTCACTGAGCACTAGGGCACAATATAAGAGACTTACATATTGAGAACCTAGCTGAAGACTAGTGCATTCAAATAGAAGAACCATGAAACAAGTCCGCTAAAGATTAGGAAAATCAGAAAGATACAATATAATAAAAACTGAAGGTGAGATGATCAAGATACACTTTTGATTGTAATGGTAATATTTAAACAGAAATTGAAATAATAAATAAATATTAGGAATTGAAAGAAATACCATATTTTATTGTTATTAAAACAGAAATTGGAAAAGATACCAGACTTGATATAGACAAGTAAAACTGAATGTATATGTATTATAACCTGATGGCTAGGTGCTAATGTGACAGACTGAAAGTACACACAGACAGTGGTTACTATACATTATAATTATAACTTTCTGGAAGCAAAGCACAAGGAAATTGTGGCACACCATATATCTAATATATCAGTCAGTATTCATTTTATTTTTAGGTTCAAATGTTTGAAGGACCAAAGGACCAATCAGTTTTGATTTTTATGTAGGCATTTTTATATCAATAATGAATTTTATTAAACCAGCCACTTAAATGGTCTTAATTTTGAAGGAGACATATTTCTCTTGTCAGCAAGAAAGCAGCAGCAGCATTTGATAATAATAATGATTAAATATATTAATTTATTAAATGATGGTCTAAATATTCAAAGAGACAACAACTTTGACAACAAAAGGAAATTTTAAAAAGATATAATAATGATATATTTCAGGTATACTGGAAGAATTAAAGGTTTCAGATAAGTAAACAGTAATAAACTCATTGAAAGAATAAAAAAAAACAGATAAGTTAATAATTTCAAAAGAGGTTTTTTGTGAAGTAAGTTTATTAATATATAATGAAATGATTATGTGTAATAATCTATTATTAAGTTGATACAATATGATTTATTATATAAACATCCTAAATTATTTGAGAAGATATTTCGATATTACTATACGATACTTTGTTCTAACTTAGAGAAGAGCTTATACCATTAAATAAAGGTTTTATGATGAAATAATTAAAGAAAGATCACCAGTAAAACTTTGTTAAACAGTATTAGTAAGAAATGTCTTAATAAGGGTATTCAGTTATTTGAAAAACTTTAATGTTTTATAGGTAAATTAAAAATTCACTTTTAATATAGGTATATAAAGTTAATTTTCTTAAAGATCACATAGCGTCTGCATCCTTTGTCTGCATACATTCTCTTTCACCAGCAGTAAACAAACAGGTCTTCAATCAACGCTGTGTGTTTCGAAGTAACATAATATAGCTGTTTTGCATTACAACAAAACAGTTATTATGTGTATGAAGAAACACACAGCGTTGCAGCAAGGTTCTTGCTGGTGAGTTATGAAGACTTCTATGAGTGACAGATGACAGCACGTCACCACAGAGAATAGATGACGTACGTCACTGCAGAAGTGAAAGAGCAAAGTATTTCGAGGATTATTTGGTAAGTCAACCATTTATATATGCAAATAGGCGAAATTAAGAGACTGCTTCTTCAATCAACGCTGTGTGTTTCTTCATACACATAATAACTGTTTTGTTGTAATGCAAAACAGCTATATTATATATATAAAATTATTTAAGGATAAGTAATAACCGTGTCCCAAGTAGAAACGAATATATGGCAGTTGACTCAGTTTGTTAGTAATTTCGAGCGGACTAGAAAAAGATATCTACCGTATTTTTAAAACCAATAAGAATATTGAAAATTTGCATATACTAAATAGTATATAATCTTATAATAATTAACTATTCCAAATTTGAGGAAGATAGCTTTTATATTGTAAAAGTTATTACATTATTCTCTTAAAAACGCTCTCCTGAAAACTAGTGATTTTGTAGATAGCCGTTTGCTCTTTGCTGCCGTCGATATAGACGTTGAGAAACTACAATCATTAAGCCGTTCTAAAGAGATGCTGTTCTACTATCAAAGCTCTAGAACAGTATTGTTGATAAAATATCTCTTGTTATGTAAAGCATAATGACTGCAAGTAATTGAATAGCGAAATAAAATAATAAAACTTGTTTTTATGTATTTAAAATTAGAATTAAAATTATTCTTAGTGAAGAAATGAAAATAGTAACTTATTTATATTTTATTAAACATAAAAAAGTTCTTTATAAAAGTCACTATAGTGACGCAGCAAAGCAGTCACAATCGCATTATCGGTCAGATCTCATTTAAAATGTATTTCCACGTGGATTTTCCACAATAACACTAATTATACTAACAATCTTACTTTATTTGCTGTTGGCTGTTTATACCTTACTAATGATCAATGCACTTATACATATTATATTACATAATATATTGCTTTAATATACATTTAGTATTGTGCTTTATTACTTTTTAAAAAAGTTTACAAATGACGGAATAATCGAACAAACAATAAAAAAAATATAATTCATGAATATAAAAAGAACGTTCTAGTTTACGAAAAAAAGTCGTTATAAATAGAAACACTAAGTAAATAGTATTCATAGAAATTATTCGTATTCACTTGCTACGATCAGTTCGTATACTGTAAGTGGTCCTTTTATTACATTTACAACGGATTGTTCGGTGAATTGTTTAGAAGTAGACGTTAGAAGAGCGCTCTGCGCGACAATACTGGACAAGGTAGAAAAAATTGCGGTACAAAGTTAAAACTTAAAAGACAATTTTTAAATTAAAATTAAAAAATATATATATTTAAGCTCTTTAATGTAAATTATGGCTAATTAGTTTTGAATTTTTTTTTTTAGTCATGTAGCAGGGGTACATGCGTGCAACAGTAAACGCGACAAGTTGTGGGATCTCACTCGACGGCAGGAAATGTTGTCATTTCCTCGCTGTGGCAAAAAGACGAAGCATGGCGTTAAGTTTCGCTACTCAATACACCATGCCTCAACGCGCTTACAATCACACGTTTTTCCGTCACGTGCCTCTGCACGGTGACGGACTCGTCTCACAAATTTGTTTAGTAAAATTAAAAAAATCACTCGAATATTTTCTTTAAGTAATAAAAATATAATGCTCTTATAACTTGTCCCATCACAATGCTATGGCTCTTCTAAAGCTGAAGCATAGTCCAGACTTGCTTTATTTCTCTAGCTCAAGCCTAACCTGTCACCATCTACCTCGGTCGGCGAGACTCACAGAATGGCTCTATTAAATACAGCTAGCTTTTTTACTTGATGCTACTTATATATAATTTTATTTTCAGCTTAAAGTTTTTTGTGTTTGTAATATTTTTATTTTTAGCTTCACGATGTAGCTCGCATATAGCAGGATAGGTAAAAGGAACCTAGTGTTAAAACTACTACTACGCTTAATACTTATTTAGAAAACTTACCTAGATTATAAAAATTTGAACGTATCGGGATTTGAACCCGCGCCTCCTGGAAACCGACTAGAATAGAAACAGTAGGTCCCTGTTTATATTCCCATAATATATTACCCCTAATAGGTTCGCCCCTGCCTACCCTATTATGTGCAGGATACCGCGGGAAGCTATTTTTCTTCTCTCCTTACAACGAATCTTTCTACTACGTGAAAGGGTTAAATGTTTAACTAGCTATGGAACAGTTTGCTATGTAAAGCTTTTGTGCCAGAACGCTGTGTTCTCATTACGTTATAAGTGATAACAGTATGGTAGACAATTATTCTGGAAAAAACGCCTTTTTTTTATTAAATTAGTTTTCCTATTAAGATGCTAACTTAACATATTTTTTTATTATGCATTGTTATTTTTATGAATTTCGTACTGTGGTGACAAATCACGTACTGTCCGTCTTGTCTAATTAGGCAGAGATAAACAGAATATTTTTTAGCTTCACAATGTATCCCGCACTGTGAACCCGCGGCTCTTTGGAAACCGCTCCAGCGCTCTGACCAACTTTACGCTTGTTACAATTTATTTAATAACTTTGTCATAGTATTCTCTGAAGACATATAGTTTCGAAGTAAATAGAAAAACAGAATTCTATTCTTTGAGATAGTGGTTTTATCCAATTTAGCTGTCTTTTTTATTAGGGTGTCGTACCTGAAGTGTTAATGATACCCTATTACTGTACGTGTTGGTTATAAATCGTTCTTACCGTTTGTCTTTATATCTTTCGGTCCGTATTTATATCTTTTCCTTCTTTTCAGTTTTAGGCGATAATATTTTGTATGGCTTGTCCAGAATATTTGATATCGTTTTTTTTTCTTTATACCTATAGCAGTGTAAGCAGGGGGAGGCTAGTCTTTTTCTGTCGGATTTGGAGATCATTAATGTTAAGTGGCGAAATTCTATACCACATTCTGTCTTCCGAGAACGGAGAATTATAATAGACTTTTTAAAGATTTAAGTACATTTTTCTGAAACGTGTTAAAGCAATATATACATTATTATTTTAACATATTTCATTTTAATTAAATCAAAATTAAATTAAATCAGCTTCACGCTGTATCCCGCACACAGCAGGGTAGGCAGAGGGAACCTAGTGTTAAGACACTCCGTTCCCCACTTTCTGCCGATTTCTGGAGGCATTGCGTGTTGAGTGACAGAACTCAACGCCGCGCTTCACCTCGACACCAGAGCGAAGAAATGGAAATATAAATTTAAGTAAATATTTCATCTCCTCGAGTGGGGATCGAACCCACAACCAGTCGGTTTTACAGTCACACCTCGTGCCACTGCGCCACCACTGGCCTCTTTCATTTTAATATTTTTTTAAATCTTTACACGAAAAATATTGATACTATGTATAACGATAAAATAATACTACAATTACTATACTACAGTTTTTTTAAATATTATAAGTTATATCGGTGAAATACTAAATAATATATCGGTAAATATACAAAATTTACAAAGTTGGCCAGTACATAGCAAATGCGGCCTTATTTCTGTAATCTCTTACAGGCAACAATTTAATCGTAAAAACGTATATAAGAGACTATAGTTAGCGTTACATCCAATAGGTATCCGAAAAGTAAATAATAGAGTGTCTGGACTCTGCACTGTCCTTTCACTGTGTTTGTTAAACACGGTGGAAGGAGACAGTCCAGAGACTAGACAACTTTTCTTAACGTTTCTTTCCTGCATAACAAGAATAGATAGTTATTCCAATTTCAAGACGCGTTGTTTATTTTCCGTCCACTTTCCAAGATCTTTTCGTCATCAGTGGCGGATACGACTGTCTCAACGACCGTGATATCTGCAAAAAAAAACTATTAAGATAAAAAACAATTAAAATGTTACCATTGTTAATATAATAACTTTATAGTATCCCGAATTAATTAACACATCAATCCCTTTCATCCGTTATCCATATTAGGTGAGTTATGTAAAAAAAATATTAATCACTATTTTGTTGCGGTGGCGACTTTGATTTAATAATAATATTGATTATATGTCATTTCATTGTCATCAGAACTGATACAAGTCGAACACTGAGATATAGCTCAAAATAAGCTTGCAAAATTTCATATACACTACTAAAATAGAAAGATGAATACTAACTTATGTGAAGCTTCATCCCGTGTCATTTTATTCTCATACCCAACAGCTCGTGTTATTAAATAGCCCAATAAAACTTACTTTCATCCCCGCAAAGTCTACTTAATAATCACAGTTAAAAATAATATAAAAAGGAACGGTTTCGTTCAACAAACCTATTATGGCCGCTTGCCAGTAACCTCGTATCAAACCTACGTAATATTAGCTCGTATTAATTTTGTATTTGTATAATATGAGAGTATATAAATTATTTTGTGCTAGCTTTTTCTGCTTCATCTCCATCTTTAGCAATACATCTATGCTTGTGCTAGGACACTGCGCTGCCTACTTTCCGCCGCCGCTTTTCTTGCCGAAGTTCGTAGACTCAAAGTTCAAATGTTTCAATTTGATATCGATTTTAATCGATCAAACGGTTAGTACAGCTTATTTATATAGTTATACTTATTCAAGTATTTACTTTGATTACTAATCTGGAGGATGAGGGTTTAAAGTTTTATTTTTAACAACTATTCGTCATTCAATTTACTGTGGACGTAGTGACCTGGCAATAGTCACTTGGGGGTGGAAGTGGCTACTGTAATTTATTTCATAGTTAAAGTTTCATGTTTCAGCGACTAGCTATTAAAGAGTTTCCTCATATGGAACTTATCATAAACAAATATGGTCATCGGAACTGATTTGTAATTTCATCTATATAATAAGAATAATTTACAAAATTTCATCAAAACACATTGAAAGCGTTGTAATTTTAATAAAACATTTTAATGTATAATTTAACTGATTTGTTACCAAGTAAAAGACAACGCACAGATGGCACTAATGGAATTAAAGCTAAAATTTGGCAAGTATAATACTTATTTAGAAAGTATAAAATTTTTAATACAGTGGGATTTGAACCCGCGACCACTGAGCTATGCGGTCTAATCAAGGTACATAAAATTTGTATACGCTTGTACATATACAATTATATGCTTGTAGCCAATTGTGTTGGTTACAAAGTGTGAAGTGAAGCACTAAGAAAAAAGTTCATGAAATCTCGACAAGAACAGTATTAAAGTATCATTTAAAAATTGCAAGATGAAACCAGCGCTAGCAGGATTGCGTCTGTGAGACCCAGTACATTTTGTTTCGCTTATAGTTTAGTTTTAATACGTGTAACATTACTGTTCTTCCCAGTAGCTGGAGCCGTAGAGGTGTTCTATCACAGGTAATATTTCAGTCGCGCTACAGCCTCAGTGACCGTTAGTTACACTAGCACGAAGATGAAAAGGGTATATGAGACCTAAATCCGCAGATAGAGTCACAATATTGCAACATTATGTAAACATTATTTTAATTACTTACCGTGAATTTATGCCTAATAATTCCACGTATTTTTTTGTTTCTCATTATAAGTGTTTAATAAAAAATAGACTAACACGAGTAGGAATATATGTAGATTTCACAAGGTCCTTTATTGACTTTATCAATAATATATACAATTAAAACATTATAATTGATTATTAATTAATTATAGCGTTACATTTAAGTCGAAGAGAACGGCTTTGTTAATATTTGTTATTTTCTTTTTTGTACTCTAGAAACTAAATAAAATATAACAGATATATTTTAATACGCTTTCGTTATTTATTTACATAAATATCCAAAAAATAAATAAAAATAAATTATTTTTATATATTAAGTATTGGAGTAACTGATGTCGAAATACGGGTCTGTGAGGTCCACTCCGCAGTCCGTGTAATATTTTTCCACTCCCACGCCGGGTCCAAACAAAGTTGGGTTTCAATCGACAAATAGTTAGTACATAAAACACCTTCTTTTTTTCAGTTTTACGCTGTATCCTACACCTAACGGAGTAGGTACAGGGAACCTAATGTTAAGATACTTCTATCCTATTAAGACATTTCCTCACTTTCTACCGAATTCTAAAGGCGTGAGTGTACTTTACCTGATTACCATAGCGAGGATATTAAAATATTAAGTATTTGATTTCATACACATATTATGCCCCTGAGCTTCATTTTTTCCTACAAAGCAACACCTAGAAAAAAGAATCTTTTTTAAAAATGATGACATCAGTTCGAACGCATGTTCGGTGGATACTAGACGTGCGAGGTGATTTACGTTTAATATTCTTTAACAATAAAACCAGTTTAACAAGTGATCGCCTTATCGTTGTCTTTTGTGCATCGATTGAGGAGTCATAATGAACTTTATGGACAATGGCTAATGAATCTATTTCGGTTGAAGATGATTGTACTAATACTGAATGCAATGAAGATAATATAACATTCTTAGAAAATAACATTATGGAGGAACAAACACATTTATTGGATTATAGGAGTATGGAATTATCAGAAAGAAGGAAAAGGTGTAGAGAGGAAACAAATGAAAATTTAAACGATTGGCATCAAGTTTCAAAACGTCCAGGGAAGAGAGTTAGGTCACAACAAAATTTGGAAGGCGATTTAATACAAATATGTGTACGAAGTAGTCAAGTGCTGCCTAAGCAGTTTGCTTTGGCAAAACTATTAAGGGATAATAAGATTATAGATATTACTAAAGTTAAATATGTTAATAATTATAAAATATATATTACTTTCAATAAAGAGTCAAGTGCAGAGTCGTTTTTAACTTGTACATTTTTCTCAAATTTGGGATGGCGATGTCAAAAAACTTCTGAATTGGGAATATCGTATGGTATCATTAAAAATATGGATTTGGACTTATCTGACGAAGAATTATTGGACAATTTACGAAGTGATGTGGAAATTATTTCTATTAAGCGTCTTAACAGGCGACATGAAGGAAAATGGGTAGTAAGTGAATCTGTCAAATTAATGTTTAAAGGCTCAAGTTTGCCTCCGTATGTGTATATTCTTGGCTTAAGAATCAGAGTCGAACCTTACATATATCCTGTGACACAATGTTCTAACTGCTGGAGATATGGACACACGGCAAAATTTTGCCCTTCTAATAAAATTATTTGTCCAAAATGCACTGGAAATCATCCCAATTGCGAAGTTACATTTTTTAAGTGTGTTAACTGCTCCGGAAACCATATGGCTTTGAATAAAATATGTCCAGTTTACAAAAAAGAAAGAAGAATTAGAGACTTAATGTCTGAATATAATTGTTCATATCAAAAAGCCCTAACTATTTATGTTCCACCTTCTCCAGTTCTTAGTACCAAATCATACGATGATCTCATAGACATGCAACATAAACATATATATACTTCTACATTATTAATCGACTCACCTCTAAATATTGAGGAGCAACGAGCAGACAGAATTAATAGCGAACCATTAAACACTAATAATTTAACTGTTAACAAAACTACACTAAAGAAAAAAAAGAAGAAGAAACAACAAAATCAAGAAGAAGAAAATATAATTTTAGAGACAAATGAAACTAGAGTGAATGACATTGATAATGAGAGCAACGTTGATGATTATGGAGGCAATAATAAAAAAAGTTTTGATAGTGGCTTAATAGATAAAATTAAAGTAGTTATATTTAAAAATAACTTAAATTTAAATAGTAAGATAAAAGAAATAGTACAAATTATAGTTGAATATATTACTGTTGTAGTAATAGATTTTTGTTCGGACTTATCTAGAGTGAAGTGGTTGTTTAATAATCTAAGCAACAATGGATAATAGGATTAGAAATATTGTTAAATTAAATATCTTACAGTGGAATTGTAGGAGTCTGGTACCTAAATTAAAGATATTTGAATCACTTTTAATTCAAGAAAAAATACATATAGCTGCAATTTGTGAAACATGGCTAAATTCAGATAATAATCTAAACATTAAAAACTATAACGTTTTTAGGCAAGACAGAATCAATTCATTTGGAGGAGTAGCAATTTTAACTCATAAATCTATCTTAGCATGTAAAACAAATTATAACACTTTTAATAATGATATTGAGGTTGTTGGTGTTAAAGTATTGAACTGTGATCAAATTCGTTATATTTATTCTGTATATTGTCCCAGTGACGCCCGTACTACTCAGTATGATTGGGATCATTTGCTGTCTTTTTGTGATACTAAAACCTTAATATTGGGCGATTTTAATGCCCATCATGTGGATTGGTCATATAAAACAGACACACGCGGTACACAATTATATAATTCTATTGTAGACAGTAATTTTATAACTTTGAATGATGGAAATGCAACACGATTGCAATTAGTGCAAGGCGTGTTACATAAAACCAGTCCAGATTTGTCTTTGGTCTCTTCTGATATCCCATTCAATTTTGATTGGAGTGTAACTAATGAATCGCTTGGCAGTGATCACCTTATTATCAAATTAGGTACATCAATTCAGTTTTACACGAACTTTATAAAGAAACGTAACTTCAAATTAGCTAACTGGTATGGCTATAGAACGTATATTAAAACATTATTTACAAATTTTATTTTCACTGACAACATTCAACAAGATTATAATAATTTTATTGATTTAATTAATAAGGCAGCTGAAAAGTTTATTCCTTTTTTTAAATATTGTCCAATTCCAACTACCAAATTTACACCAAAATCTTATTGGACACCAGAATTGAGTAGAGCAGTAGCTATACGTCGCATAGCCCTTAGAAATTTTCGTCGCAATCCAACTCCCAGAAATTATGAAATTTTAAAAGAAAAAATTCGGAGTTTTCAAAAACATCTTAGGAGAGCACAGATAGAATCATGGCATAAGTTTTGTACGTCTATTGGAGAATCAACTTCATCTTTGGATATGTGGAACCAAATGAGATGGATTAAAGGTTATAAAATACAAAAAATTAATATTGATGATACTATGGCCACAAATTTATTAAGAAATTTATGTCCAGATTTTGTATGCCGAAAAAGTCCTATATTTAGCTCATCTAATCAACAACTAGAGTCTAGTATCACGGTAAACGAATTAAGCTCCTGTATTAAATCTAAAGATACAGCTCCAGGTCATGATAATATTTCATATTCTATGGTAAAATATTTATCATCTAATGCTCTTATAGTTCTAATAGATATTTACAATAGAATTCTTACAAATGGTTTTATACCTAAGCAGTGGCGGTCTATATCGGTAATACCAATTCCTAAACCTGGTCGCGATATATCAAATGCTGGCGCTCTACGTCCGATATCATTAATATCATGTTTATGTAAAATTTTCCATTCTATACTTCATAAAAGACTAGAATGGTATATAGAAAATAATAACGTTTTGTTACCAAATACAGTAGGTTTTAGGAAAATGAGATCTACTTTGGATTGTCTTAGTGTTTTAGTATCTAGCACACAATTAAATTTTACAAAAAATCTTTTTACAATAGCCTGTTTTGTAGATCTTGATAATGCATACAATAATTTGGATATTTATTCTTTAGTTAAAATACTCGACAATTTAGGAATTGGTTCTATAATGTGTAACTATATATGGAATATTCTGTCTGAGAGATATCTTCAAATTAATGTTAATAATGTTATTGTTTCTCGTAGGACTTGCCAGGGTATAGCACAGGGAGATCCGTTATCTCCGTTATTATTTAACATTGCTACTTCTAATATATGCAAAACCATGAACAATATTAATTTTCTACAATATGCGGATGATTTCGTTTTATATACTTCATGTTTTAATATAAATGAAGGGGAATCCGTTATGCAGATGGCTGTTGATAAATTTTATAATTGTATTAGTGATATAGGTATGAAAATTTCAACTTCTAAAAGCAAAATTACTGTATTTAAAAAGGGCATTAATAGATTTCCTGTTAAGATATATATAAATGGAAAAATGTTAGAAGTGGTAGAAAACGTTAAGTATCTGGGTTGTTGGCTGGATAGATCTTTAAGATGGTCTAAACAAATCAATGAATTGCAAGGTAAAATTTTAAAATTTCTTAATGTTTTTAAAGTACTAGCTGGGTCTGGGTGGGGCGTTCACCCCAAACACCTTAGACGTATTTATTTATCTTCTATTCGAAGTCGTTTAGATTATGCAAGTTTTTTAATAGATGACAGTAGTGAAGCACATTTAAAAAAATTGGACTTATTACAAAATAAAGCGTTAAGAATTATTGGCGGATATGTTAGAACTACTCCAACACATGTTATGGAATCTGATCTGGGTATACAACCCCTACATTTTAGAAGGTTTTATCTATGTGGTAAGTTTTGGTTGAGGTCTAAGTCATTTAAATTCTGTGATACTATTCAGATTTTAGAAAATTCTATTAGAAGTGATGTTTTATATAAATGGAAAAGAAAGCGTAAACCATTATTACTAAAAATTCATGAGCAATTTAGATATCTTGAAGTAAATCAGAATAACAAATTTCATTTCTTTTCGTTTGATACTTGGATTAATAATTTAACGGTAGAAAATGTAATTAAAATTAATATAGATAATTTCAATAAACCTAAAAAGACTTACGATATTGATTTCTTGGGTAATCACTGCCAACAGTTTATAAGCAATAATTACAATGGCTTCTATAGGATCTTTACAGATGGGTCCAAAGAGGGTAACTCATCAGGGGCAGCATTTTATGATGACCAAAATTCGGAATTTATGAAATTTCAGATCAGTCAAAATATTTCCATCATGCATACAGAGTTATTAGCCATTTGTGAAGCACTATCCTATATTTCTTCAGTAAATCATAACAAATTTGTCATATTTTCCGATTCAAAGAGTTCTCTTCAACACATAGCTCGATGTACCTCTAATCCTAAAGGTCTACCCGTAGCATTTAATATTTTAAAATTAATTCATAGTTATGATCAGCAGAATAAATTAATAGTTTTACAATGGATTCCTTCACATGTTAATATTTCAGGTAACGAAATTGCTGACGCTCTTGCCAAAGAAGGAATTACGGATGGTCTTCCAATGGCTATTGAACCTGTATTTTCTGATTGTGTTTATTTAATTAGGAATTTATGTAACACATTTTGGAAGGAATATTTTGACCAACAATCTCAAACTAAAGGTATTTGGTACAGAACTATTCAAGCAGAACCTTCAATCAAATCGTGGATTGATTCTGTTTGCTTAAATAGAAAAGATTGTGTGACGTGTTTAAGGCTTAGGTCGGGACACATTCCATCAAATAAATTCGCATTTCTAATGAAAAAAATTAATACTCCTAATTGTTCTACGTGCAACACTTTAGATGACGTATATCATGTTATGATGGAATGTGTCCAGAATGAGCCCATGAGACGTAGGTTATTAATTGGCAGGGACAACAGTGTAGGAGCATGTAATAGTGTGCTAGCGGTACCAGACTCTGAATTAGCGAAGAAATTGTTTTATATAGTTCAGAAAAGAAATAATTAACTGTAATTAGAATGTAAAACAAACAGAGCGGCATGGTCGTTGTAACGACAAAGCTCTTAAATAAAGAGAAAAAAAAAAAAAAAAAAAAAATGATGACATCATAAGAACCAAAAGCATTTCTCTCAGATGTTGGCGTTACGCCCGCTCTAGCTCTACCTACTCCAGAAACGTAACGTACATATAAAGTATATAGGAGGTGCATTAAACCGTTTTATGACTTCCATATGTTTTTGCTGATGCGTTTTGTAACAATTTTGTGTGATATTTCTAAGACTGTCGTGGCCGAGTGGGACAAGTTATGGCTGTATTTATCTGTTATTTGGGTTGGGGGTTTGATTACCATACAGGGGAATTACTATATTTAATTCTGTATCCTCGATGTTGTTGGATACATTTTAGTATAAAATTTTCTCCGTTTTAACATAAGTAGTATATATATATGGTTGTGGGTTCGATCCTCACTGGAGAAAATGAAATATTTATTTTCATTTCTTCGCTTTGGTGTCGAGGCATATCGCGGCGTTGAGTTCCGCCTTGTAGAACTCGGCGGAAAGTGGCGAACGGACTGTCTTATCACTGGTTCCCTCTGCCTACCCTGCTGTATGCGAGATACAGCGTGAAGCTGTTTTTTTTTAAATTGTAGACTTTAGTTGTGAAGTAAGCGCACCTTGCAAATGTAAGTGACGTGAGCAATAATTGTTTCAATTCCTCGAGTGGGGATCGAACCCACAACCAGTCGAATTTACAATCAACACTTGTGTCCCTGCGCCACCACTGGCCTCAATATACGATTACGTACAATGTCGATCTAATATGAAAAAGTTAAAACGGAGTGACTTATCACTACATTTCCTCTACCCCACTATGTATAAACTGAATGTTCTATTATCTATACTTATAATAAATCTGTAGAAAAGTCGTTTCTGTACATTGAAAATATTTAAGAAAAAATTAGCCAGGGTGTTAAAGGATAACTAACAGAATCCATTTCCAACATTTTTGGATTTTTTGTCTGTTTGTCTGTTTGTCTGTTTGTCTGTTTGTCTGTTTGTCTGTTTGTCTGTTTATGTGAACACGTATCACGTAAAAAGTACACAATAAATTTAAGCAACTTTTATACATAAAAATTACAAATAAATCAAGGTAGGTTTTAGTCTTTATTTCATTGTAATCGCTTCACTCTATCAAAAGATATAAGTATTTAAGTTTTCAAGACGTTAATATTTGAGATAGTAAAAAACGACACAAGTAACGCTATCTATTGACTAATAGTAGGTACTAACGAATCTTGATAACGCAAAAAACGTTCTGTGGAGTTAAACACTAATTACGACGGGAGGAATATTAATCATTTTAATACTAAAGAATATTAATCATTTTAATACTAAAGATATAAGTATTTAAGTTTTCAAGAAGTTTATATTTGACATATTAAAAAATCGATACAAGAACGCTATCTATTGACCAATAGTAGGTACTAACGAATCTTGATAACGCAAAAAACGTTCTGTGGAGTTAAACACTAATTACGACGGGAGGAATATTAATCATTTTAATACTAAAGAATATTAATCATTTTAAATACTAAAGATATAAGTATTTAAGTTTTCAAGAAGTTTATATTTGAGATATTAAAAAATCGATACAAGAACGCTATCTATTGACCAATAGTAGGTACTAACGAATCTTGATAACGCAAAAAACGTTCTGTGGAGTTAAACACTAATTACGACGGAAGGAATATTAATCATTTTAATACTAAAAAATATTAATCATTTTAATACTAAAGATATAAGTATTTAAGTTTTCAAGAAGTTTATATTTGACATATTAAAAAATCGATACAAGAACGCTATCTATTGACCAATAGTAGGTACTAACGAATCTTGATACTCTCTTCCATACGCGTAACGCTATAGTGATAGTGAATTGTGATGGGATCTTAATAGATGGCGCTGTGCATAAAAGAAAATATAGTTTGGAAAGGTTACCGCTACAGTTTATCAAAAAATAATGTACTTAAAGTTTTAAAGATATTTATATTTGAAAAAAAAAAGAAATTATTAAGAAATAAATTATTATATTGTTGAGTTATTATCTGCTTAACGTTAATTACGTCATGTAAGTGTAATCTATACTTATAATAAATTTAACATAACATTGTAATATTTTTCTAACAATGCTCGAATGGTTACAGTTCAATTGTAAGTCCAAAAGAATGACTTTAGAAACGTCTTATTTATTTGACTGTTGATAAATTTACGTATTCTTAAAGTACAATTGTTCATAGTACTAATTATAAAGTAAACTACATTGAATTGTTGGTGAAGATTACCTTCGTAACAGTCTAGCTTAATTCGTAATTATTTAACACAGTGATAAAGAATGACTTAATATTCAAAGAAATATTTTGAATAGGTTCTTCAGTCCGTTCGTTCGTTTATGTTATTAATATTTTTTTAAGAAACGTATAAAAAAATAACTTTTGGGAGCAAAAACGTGCTTTCTACGTATATTCTGTATATCAATTATATATTTAACTAATAATATATGTTACTAATTTAAAAACTGTACAGGAGCTAGATAAGTTATTTTGCAAATAATATCGTGAGTACTAATCCAAATCAATTAATTATTAGTTAAGGCTGTTTGTAATATCTATATTTCTTAAAAGAGTAATCATGTAATTCAAGCGGACAAAGCCGCGAATAAATAATAAAATTATCGTTGTAAAATAAAATACAATTTGTCCAGAACGACGCACGCACATTTTTTTTTTTTTTTTATCAAAGGGAGACCGCCGCATACGCCTCATTCCGAAATCGAGCTGTAGGTTTTGGCGGCAAAGTTCAAAGTTCTAAAATCTAAAGGTTTTAGTAGTATTTTTGTAGTAGTATGTGTTTACGTTATTGGTATCAAAGCGTAACTGCCTCACACGAAATATAGATATGATTAAACATCGTGAAATGAAAAAAAAAAACTTACGTCTACACTGTTGCTTAAATTCTTTAGGTATGGAATTAAAATATTTTACCTATATGCTATTTCCGTAAAAGGAGCGCTGACGCGCTTCTCTTCTGTTCTTTGTTAAAGGCCAAAGTTGTGGCTGCAACGCGACTGGTGTGGGTCCGATCCCCACTTGGAGGATTGAATTATAATTTAATAATATTTTCATTTCGTTTAATAATATTTTAATTTCGCACATCAGTCACACATTATACGCAATATCTTAATCCTTACATTACAACATAATCTCATAATCTTACGCATAATCTTTACCCTGCTAAAGGCGGGATAAAGCGTGGATCTGGTTTTAACTTTGTGTGAACCGATTAAAATAAAGTCCAGTCCAGTTGAGGCCAGTCGTGGCGCAGCGGCACGAAGTGCAAGCACTCGAGGAGATGAAATATTTACTTAAATTTATATTTCCATTTCTTCGCTCTGGTGTCGAGCGATCGAGAACACGAAAGAACGAGAACACGCAATGCCTCCAGAATTCGGCAAAAAGTGGGGAACGGAGTGTCTTAATACTAGGGTTCCTCTGCCTAACCTGCTGTGTGAGGGATACAGCGTGAAGCTGATTAAAATAAAACTAATATTAAATTGCCAAAATGCAAACAAAAAAGGATTTAAATCGGTTAAGCCGTTTTTGAGATTATCGTGAACAAATTCACAGACAAACAGACAAACTGACCAAGTTCTATTACAATGTTAATTGGAATATCTTCCATGTACAGCCACCGATGAGTTAGGATTTTATTGTAAGTATCGATAAGTTGTGTTTTTATTTCAAAAATTCAAGTGAAGATTCTCATGGGAGGTACGAAAATGCGACCTAAAGTTTTAATAAATTTGTCATTAAAAATCTTCATTGCGTTGCAAACATACATTATAGGTATATCAAAACACGAACATAATTCAGTGTGTTAATTAAATAATTTTGTGGTTTAAGCGGGCGAAGCCGCGAGCGGGTCGCTAGTTTAACATAATAATTTGTTAGCTCGTAATGGCGTCATTTAGCAAGGTGTTAGAGTAACAAAACGGTTTCTAACATTAGAAACGAGCTAGTCTTAATCTTCTCTATTAGTGTCTCGAATATAACTAAAACATGTTATTTGAATACTAAATTGATATAAAATGTAAGAATATTTATTATTGTATGAAAAGTATAAAAATAACAGAAATAAATTTAATTTTTAACATTGCTCTTAGTATTGTTCCACAAAAAGCAAACAAACGTTTTTAGAAAATGAATAAACAATTGAATGTAGAACAAAACTATCATATTCCTTTTTCATCGTTGCTAAATAAAAAAAAAAACCTTTTTTTTCGCTAACTTAAAATGTTTGAGCTTTATATTAATTATGAAATACTTAAAAAAGCAAATACAGTAAAATAAAGAATAAAACATAAAAAGATACATTAAAAATATATTATTTGTAGCTCCGTCCTCCACCTCCCGCCGTTCCGGACATGGCGTGTTGGGGGGCGGTCCCCAACGCCGCATTCATCGCCACTTGACACAGAAAGCGGGGACGCACTGGTGCGCTCTTCGAGGTACACTTGGCGGATGGATCGTTGCAGCCCTCGTAAGGGCTGGCAGGGGTCGCTACGGGCAAGCCTTCCATCTTGGACCGTAGCGTTTGGCGCTCCGTTGTCTCTGACTACCCCTCTAGAGATAAAGCGTAAAGTTAAGTAAGTAAGTAAAGATACATTTAAATCCAGCAGCTAGTTCCTTGGCTTGGCCACGTTAAGGATTTTTGGTGATAGGTCTCCCTTTTAGGAAATCCCATCCATGCGGTAGGATTGAGGTCCGCCACTTGATACGTGTCTGAATGACTCGAATATTCAGCGGAAACAGAGCAACGGAGTGTGCTGACAATTGAATTACCTCTGCCTACCCGATTACGCGGGGATACGCTATTATTTTAATGTCCTCCGCTCTAGCAACAGGACAAAGCGCGACGTTGAGTTCCGTCACTCAACTTGTAATATAAAACAGAAATTCTCTCATATATCCAGTTGTAGTAAGTTACATTGAATTGATTACCGTGGCTAATGGCGTGTATAATATAGTTGTGGGTTCGATTCCCACCCGGTTAAATGAATTATTATTTATTCATATTTTAATTTTTTTCCTTGAGTTCCGCCACTCAACACGCGATGCCTCGAAAATCTGCGAAAAGTGGGGAACGGAGTGTTTTAACACTGAGTTCCCTCTGCCTACTGTGCTGTATGCGAGATACAGCATGAAAATATAATAATATAGCCATCTTTCCCTACAGCCATATCAGTGGATAATCCTACACAAAAAGATTTTTATTTTTAATTCAAGCCATAGATCCTAAGAGTATTCAATAAAACAAACTGTTCCATTTTATAATATTAGCATAGATGGTGTAGATTACTTTTTGTTGCCTTCCGCTGTATGCCGAATGTAGCAGGGTAGGCAAAGGGGGCCTAGTGCTAAAACACTCCGTTCTCCACTTTTCGCAGATTCTGTAGCAATTGCGTGTTGAGTGGTGGAACTCGATGTGGCGCTTTGCCTCGACACCCGACCCAAGAAATTAAAATATTAAATAATTCATTTCCTCTAACGGGAATTGAACCCACACTTGTGCCCCTGCGCCACGACTGGCCTCAGATAGCTATTGTAAAGATTTATTATTGTTTGGACACTATAAAAGCTATATAAACAGCACTTTAATTTAAGTGGACTTTCTACGTCCAACAACCCACAATATAAACTTAATATATCCGATGTGTTTGCGGAACTAGGAAATCTTTGAAAGCGCTCGAAGCGAAGCGAATGAAGCATTAGGAAACTTGTTATTTCTAAAAGTTTATTAAAATTCTTGATGTAAAATCTATTTATGATGTAGTCTTTTGGGCAAATAATCGACTAAAAATATTGTGAAATAATTTTGTTGATTTTATTTGTTTTTTTTATTTAAAAAAAGTATTTCACGGTTTGTTCCGGAGTTCACTCTACCTATCTTGCGTGAAGTACCTACCAAAAATTGGGGATAGTTTTTCGATAAAAACACCGGTTAAGTGCGAGTCGGATTCGCCCATTGAAAGAAGACTGAAACTTTTGGGCCACACGTAAAGAATTGAGATGTGATCTAAAAAATTACAATCTCGAGGAGATGAAATATTAACTTAAATTTATATTTCTATTTCTTCGCTCTGGTGGCGAGGCCAAGCGCGGCGTTGAGTTCTGCCACTCAACACGCAATGCCTCCAGAATTCGGCAGAAAGTGGGGAACGGAGTGTCTTACCACTAGGTTCCCTCTGCCTACCCTGCTGTGTGCGGGATACAGCGTGAAGCTGATTTATTTGATTTATTTTTTTTGATTGGTATTTGAAGCTAAAAAGCAAGTAAAACGACGATTGACCATTAGTTTAGATAATTAAAATTGTTTCCATTCACGTTTTGATGTTTTGGCTTAAAACCAAGTGGATGTGTAGCTGATTGTATTGCTCTAGTGTTGCCAACAAGCATTATGAGTGTCCTCCATCCGGATTCCTATAGTAATATCTAATAGGATATTTGTAGATTCACACTGTGTGCGACCGACTTCTTCGCAATTTATCCCGCATAGCAGAGGAGTCAGAGAAAACCTAGTGCCAAGACACTCTGTTCTCCACATTTTTATTGCGAAGTTTAACGCCGATAGATACGTTCAATAATGAAATCAATTGGTTTTTTTTTGTATAAAAAATATTTCTGGATGTTCGATCATAATATTTCAAATCAATTTTAAAAACAATGCGTGTGAAGTGGTGTAACTCAACGCCTTGCTTTGTCTTATTGCCAGTACGACGAAATGGAAATCTTTTTCCAGCGAGTGGGAAACCAACCCTCAATGATTGCTTGTACAGGCAACAGTCAGATACTTTGCCGTCACGACGGCTTCATTTAACTGAAAATAGAATAAATAGACAGGTGCATGGAAGTTCAACGTTAAAAAGTAAAGTTCAAGTTTCCATTCAACTTTGGGATTAATATCGAAGTATGTTAGTCAGAATTAATGATCACTACTCAAATGTAATTTAAACAAGCTTACTTCAGAGGTTGTGTTGATGGTCGTGATGGATTGTAGAACAGGGAATCGAATATACAACCGCTGTGCCACGACGGTCTCTTACTTTAAATGGAATGATATATATATATATATGTATACATGTATGTCCGTTCTTTTGTTCTCTTATAACTGTTAAATCAGTAACTGGATGTAGGTAGAATAACAACTTACGTTACATTCAATTCGTCTTGATGACGCGAGTGTTACTAGATATATGAATGTAGTATGCAAACGGATTTTTGGTTTTGTTTAATAGTTAACTTTTTTTCTGGTTGAGTTAAAACATATATAGTTGGGTCTTACCACCTTGATTTTATTCAAGCAATATTCCTATTTTATTCTAATGTTGTTGGTTTTGAATTTTAACGTAAAGACATTCCATTGTTATTTATTTTAGGCTAGAAATTATTTACAGCTTTGCCCGCCTGATTATATAGAAGTTACTAAGACTTATGTAACTCTAACAACTCTAACACTGCTCGGAGGTACAATCGGTTACAACGAAATGAGAAACGTGATGTTAAATAAGCCATAGATCTTTTCTATAAATAGGCTATCTAGCGCAAATATGTTTTTTTTTTGAAAAGAAATTCGCGTTCGACCAAATAAATTCTTTAGTTTTGTAATATTAGTATACAAACACTAAAGAAACACGTTGAGTGGCGGAAATAATGTTGCTAACAACAACGTAGAAATCAACATACCTATTTTATATGTTATATAAATATGATCTTAAATGTAATCGAACTTACAATCGTCGTATACAAGTAAAAGAGTTCCCAACTGAATCACGATGGCGTCCAGTATACTAAAAGTGTGGTATAAATGTAACTTGACGTCTCTGCTTCCGGTATCAAAATATATTTATACTTCCTGTTTTCTGTCCATTTCTACGTTATTACCGACTTGGCGATTTTATTTTGTAGCTTGTGATATTTTCTCTACTATTTATACTCTAATTACGTTAGCGGCAGACAGATGATTGAAAAAAAACCGAAATGATTTTAAAACTAACTTTATTAATATTTAAAATTAATACAAATTAACCCTATGAACGATGATTCCACTTCGATGTGGGAATATGGAATGGTCATTCTCACAAAAAATATTATTTATTAAATTTATTAAAACATTACGCAATTTCTATATCGACAATTTATTGTATTAAATATAAACTAACGGAAGTTCTACGTAGGCACTTTTCATACTGCAGTCCTATGTAATTCCTCCCCCCATAGAATGGCAACTATTTTAATACGTTTAGAGAAAATGTTGCCGGAATATTCTCAGGGTTGCCGGATGCTTGCAGGATCTCGTTCGATGGCTGCTGCTTCTTTTTCACGTCCTTGTTACACTTCCATAAGTAGCGTCGAGTTGCTACGAGGACTCCGAGTACGCCTGCACTCAATAGTATACTGTAGAACGGTATTGTAGTATGGTACAAGGCGTCTTCTCGCACCTCGTCAATCTGTATAGGAGTCTGGATCATCATAAGTTGGTCTTGGATATTATGTAGTCCTTGAAGATCAATAGATTTTAAATGGATATGAGGCACTTTGTTAGACTGCTTTTCGGCATGATAGGGTATTTTCATTAGTTTTAGGGGTTGTCCTTTGATTTCGTTGTAATCATTTGATATTGTGAATTGTTCCGATTTCAAACGACATTCAGAAGGAATTGTAGCTAGATAACTTCCTTGTAACGACGTGTAGTCCTTTTGATTGCAACTTAGTTGTACTTTCGTTTGTTGAGGAAAAGACAGGGCGTAGTGTTGGTCATCAAGTTTCTCTATTGCCGCTTTAGTTAAGGTAACTGTAGTGAATTCACAGGTTTCTTGTATAACTTGATTGGTGATTAATTCCTGAATGCAATCTGATTTGGTGCGGATCTAATGATCAAATTCTTTCTCACAGAGATACCAGTTTGTTAACTTCGGGCATTCAGCCTCCATGTACACGAATGATGTCTCGATTGTTGCCAGGAAAGGGAAAGGTGGGATTAGAGCATGGTTATATTTATTCGGTACTACTGTAATTTATAAAAATCGTAAGTTTCTTTGCAATATATTGGAAATTTAAATATAAAGACTATTTGTTTATTCACAAAATATGACCCTGGTTTAATAATATTGTAATATTCCCTAAGTTCTAAATCTAATACTTGCCCTTCTGAGTAAATTGATTTTAACTTTAAGACCATAGATTCTAGTACTCTAATTGCCTCATTATATTTCAACGCATCATCGTGATCTAAATTACTGGTTAAACTTTTTATCATAGAACCTAAGCCGTCTACAAGACCTCTTTTTACTCTACTAGGCTCTAAAGAATGTAATTGTTTTACAATATTGCCAAGCTTATTACCAAGGTAGTTAATTTGAATTTCATACAAGTTATATGTTATATTACTCATACGATTTCTACAGTCAAGCAGTTGAGTCTCTAATGAATGAATGTTAGTCTCAATGTCATCCAATTTTACATACTGTATGAATGTATGAAGATGAGTGGTTAGTTTCATGGATCCGAGTTTGAAAGGTAATAGTCCTGGTCCGTCATTAAGGCTCTCGAGTTTTATCTCCTGAAGTTGAGTCATTGGGAGAGTTGTTATTAAGAGGATCCGGTAACAAATTAGCTGTTTTAGGAACTCGTTTTAATCTTGATTTTGCTATGGGGCCACGTTTTTTAGAAGTATAAATATGAACTGGTAAGTCGGCTAGCACAGTGTCATGAGTATATCGTGGAGCAGTCTTTTGTCGACTAGCAAGTGGGTTCTTTATAAAAACTGATTGTTGAGGCGCGTATTCCTTCTCAGGTTCGCGTTTTTCATTTCTTTTTTCTATCAATTCTGTACGTTTTTCAAGTGAGGAGGAATTGATAATATCATATACTTGTTTCATTTTATCCCTATGATCTTGAGTGTATTGTTGTAAAAGATGTTGCGTTATATCTAAGTCCGTACAATCCCTAGGGTCAAAATGTCCAGTCAATAGATCGAAAGGGCGACATTTTGTGAAACTATGTATGGAGCTGTTATATGCTATTATAGCATAGGGTATAAGGTTGACTATTGGTTCGTCTTTATGTTTTAATTTGAGAAGTCTTAGGTGTTCTAAAAGGGTTAAATGAAATCGTTCTATGTTACCATTGTCATTAGGCGAATGAGCTAACACTCGGTGGTGGTTAATTTTATGAAGTCGGGTAAATTCCATAAATAACTGGTTAGTAAATTCAGTCCCATTGTCAGTAATAACAGTCATAGGTATGCCATGGTGAGTACTGTATTGTAATAAGGCTTGTAGAACACTTAAAGCTGTGCCGTCACGAAGATGGTAAGCTTGACCGTATTTGGTGAAAACGTCAATGAAAGTAATATATTTTTCGCTTTGAACTGTGAATAAATCCATATGAACTATCTCAAATGGTTTAGTAGCAGGTGGAACAACATTGAACTGTGGTCTAAGTGGATTTCTGTCGTATTTGGCTTGGCCGCAATTAGTACATTCGTTTATAAATTATGTTATTTGTTCTTTCATTTTAGGCCAGTAATATTTATGAGACAATGCTAAATAGCATTCATTGATACCGCGATGATTTGTTTTACCATCGTGATAGTGACGGATAATCTCCTGTTGGTGCAAATATTCTTTAACATTTTCTAACTCTTTTTTAGCGAGAACGAGATTAAAAGAGGAGCTCTTAAATTTATCTTGCAGGATCGGTATAATTGAATACATAGCCAAAGGAGGATTTATTAAAATAGCTGTTTTTATTTTTGGGGTAATATATTCTTTAGCAGCATTTATCACATCTTCTTCTAAATTTGACTCAGATAATTGGATACTAATACGCGTATGAGTGTCAAAAGGTTTGGTAACTACAGGTCGTCTCTTAACGTCAGTCACAAGATTAAAGTAAATTTGTCTGTGAAATTTATTGAGTGGTTCGTCAGTTATCGGGATTTCTAGGATTGGGTTTTCTGAACTCGTGTGAACTGTCTCTGTAGAAGAGTTAGCTTGGCCAAGGATAGTTTCTGATGGATTACCGAGTAAAGAATTAAGCTCATCTATTTCCTCTATTAAAGATAATGCTTCTTTTGTGTGAACTTCAATACGTGAAAGAGCGTCTGCGTTTGAGTTTAATTTACCCTTTTTATACAATACGGTAAAATCATATTCACTTAATTTAAGTTTCCAACGTGTAAGACGGGAATTTGGTTCTTTCATGTTCATTAACCATTGTAAAGGTTTGTGGTCAGTATAAATTTTGAATTTTCGTCCGAATAAATAGGGTCTAAAATACTTGGTTGCCCATACTATGGCTAAAAGTTCCTTCTCTGTTGTGCTATAATTTAATTCGCTGTCATTTAAGGTTCTAGAAGCATAACAGACAGGCTTATCGGAACCTATGGGGCCTTGAGACAGAACGGCACCTACGGCTACATTTGAAGCGTCAGTTGTCAAAATAAATTCTTTTGTAAAGTCTGGGTATTGCAATATAGGGTCGTTTGTCAGTACAGTTTTACATTTTTCAAAACAGTTAATATATTCAGAATCTAGTGTAATTTTATTGGATTTCTTAAGGCATTTAGTCATAGGTTTCGTTAGGCGTGCAAAGTCGGGGATGAATTTTCTATAGTATCCTAAGAGTCCTAAAAATTGTTTAATTTCTTTACTAGTTTTAGGTAATGGATAATTTTCAATGGCCTTAATCTTATCTGGATTCGGTTTGACACCCTCTCTACTTATTATATGACCGAGATAGGCAGTTTCTAATTTCAAAAATTCGGATTTATCCATTTGAATTTTGAAGTTTGATTCCCGTAATCTATTGAAAACCTTTTCGAGATTAACCATATGTTCTTGAAGAGATGTACTATATACTACAATATCATCAAGGTAGACGAGACATATCTCGTTTTGAAGTCCGCGGAGTACGTTATCCATTACTCGTTGGAAAGTTGAAGGGGAATTCTTTAAGCCCATGGGCATACGAAGAAATTCGAAATGCCCATGTTCGATGTTAAACGCTGTTTTTGATACATCTTGGGGATCCATTTCGACTTGATAAAACCCACTAGCTAAATCAAGGGTGGTAAAATAGTGACATTTCCCTAATTTGTCAAGAACATCATTAATGTTAGGGATAGGGTATTTATCATCTAACGTCTTCTCATTAAGTTTTCTGAAGTCTACCACTAAACGCCATTTTTGCTTCCCGGAGGCATCTACCTTTTTGGGTACTACCCAAATAGGCGAGCTCCACGCGGACTCAGAAGGTCTTATAATACCTTGGTCTAACATTTTTTCTATTTGGGATTTTACTTCCTGTCGGTGTATAAAAGGATACCGGTAATTCTTAGCGTGTATAGGTACTTCGTCGGTAGTTCTAATTCTGTGTTTAATTTTATTTGTGAAAGTTAATTTTTCACCGTCAATATAAAATACGTCGGAGTAACGGGAACAAAGAGCTACGAGATTAGCCTTTTCCTCTGGATTTAGATGGTTTGTTCGTAATCGTGAAATAACGTCGTGTACGCGTTCCGACGGTTGTTGAGGACGCGTGCACTCAATATTTAATACTTCAGCACAAACTGGATGGTCGAGTGAAATTATTATATCATTTAATGTTGGATTTTCAATTTCAATATATCCGCGGTTATTTGATACGGTAGTAATACATTCATGAACCATACAGTTGCAAATAACCTGTTCCTTAATAAAAACATCGCCGTCCATTGTATTAATAGGAATACGCACAATTTTGGATGTTTTAGCGGGGATTACGTCTTCATATAAATTTACGTTACGTGAATCATACATTATAATAGGATTTGACGCGGTTCTAGTTATTAAACAACATTCTTTTAGGTCAATCCTTGCTTCCCAACTAGTTAACAAGTCTAACCCTATCAGTCCATCGAAATAATCGTGAAAATGATATATAAACAGTTTCATACTATTTGAGTCATTTAATTCATTAAAGCATGGTAGTGTAATAGAATAATTATTACGACTTGTCGCGTGTATGTTTGTAACTTCAAATGGATCGTAGTTGAGAGGAAAGTTGTAGAAATATTTTTTTACGACTTTAGGACTGATAAATGACTGGTTAGCGCCGGTGTCTATAAGAAGTTTTAATGGAGGATTTGCTATTTGTATATAAGGAAGTTGTCTCTGGGTTTGGAGGTTTAATTCTATTTTGGTTTTTTTAATATGGAAGCCTCCTGAAAATCCTGCTCATCATGACTCGGCCCTGGTTGATTTTCATCTAGTAGCTGGCTGTCATCAGTCACATAATAAGTCGAATTACAGGCGTAGTCAGGGGAAATTTCATTAGTATAATGTACATTGTCAATATAGTAATTAGATTCCGGTTCCGAGTAATAAGTATAGTCGTCGTAATATGAGTCGTCATATGGCATACATATGTTTGTGTTCATTTCACGAGTTTTAAAATAATTACTAGGCGGTGGGTTACCGGATCTATTCCAATCGTGTCCTGTCAACATGTTGGTATTTGGTAGTATCTTGGGAGTGAAACGTTGGATTCCACTCATGGGTTGAGATCTGTCTGTTTGTCCGTACATTTGGTTGTTTCGTGGTGGTAAACGAAATACATTACTGCGGGGGTTGTAATTCGGTGGAGGTGCAGAGAACATCCTCTGTGTGTTAGTAGGCATGCGTGGTTGATTATGACTAGGTACCGGGAATTTAAAAGGTTGCGGTGGAGGTCCCATTGGGCGCACATGCATATTATGAGGTTTATTAGTAGGAGTAAATGTTACTGGTTGTAATGTAGGGGTAGGTTTATGGGTTGCTTGAACCTTATAAGGCTCACGTTGCTGTACATACATGACATTAAGCTCTTCTTGAACGAACTCAAGAGCTCTCTCAATTGAATCCGGGCGCATGCATCGTATGCGGGACCCTAACGGTTCTTTTAATCCGCGTACATATGCCTGCATTGTAACTTTTTTATAAAGCTCTCTTTTCGCTTGGACTGTGGTGGTTATGGTTTCGTGTAAGGTTACGTATGTCATAATAGTGCTAAATAAAGTTTGGCAATGATTATAAAATTCTTGCGGTGTTCGATTACCTTGAGTTGCTACGGAGAGGTCATTATAGAGAGCGGTCTCATCACGTTGATCTGAGAAGTTATTAATGAGGGCTGTTCGTATGCCTAGCCAGTTTTCTGGTATACCGTTCGAATTTATTGTGCATGCAGCTGTCCCTGTTATTTTATTTAAAATTCCGTTTAATAAGCACAGATTAGAAAATTCGCTACCAGGGTTGTTACTAAGGTATTGCGTAGCTAATGAATCGCAAATTTTAATGAACCTAGTAAGGACGTTAGGGTTTCCGTCAAATTCTGGAACTAAGCGAAGGGCCTTAAAAATTTCGTCCGGGTTACACTGCGACATTATTACCTTTTTTTGCTTACCGATATCTAACTCTAAACTATTTAATTCTAAATTATCTAATCCTATAATATCTCTATTATTATCTGCTAATTGTCTGCGGGCCTGGCGCGGTTCAGGCTCCCGCGATCTAGAAGCTCTAGGATGGTAAATCTTGAAGTTTAAGATTCAAAGGAGCAACACGAGAAAGATTCAAGTGTACTTACATATATAGCATTTCTGGTTTTTCTCCGTGAATCAATTTTCGGATTCTTCCTCTGGTCTGCAGCTGGTCCGTAGATTCAGGATATCCGGAACGGTGCTTGATAGCTAACCCGGGTGACTCGCGACACGATTATCAATGTGAGATGTGGTCTTGAAGTCTCCCGCGAATATCCTACCGACTGCGCCAATTACGTTAGCGGCAGACAGATGATTGAAAAAAAACCGAAATGATTTTAAAACTAACTTTATTAATATTTAAAATTAATACAAATTAACCCTATGAACGATGATTCCACTTCGATGTGGGAATATGGAATGGTCATTCTCACAAAAAATATTATTTATTAAATTTATTAAAACATTACGCAATTTCTATATCGACAATTTATTGTATTAAATATAAACTAACGGAAGTTCTACGTAGGCACTTTTCATACTGCAGTCCTATGTAATTCTCTATTATTGTATATAGTTAGCGGTGTACACACTGCTATAAACATGAGGATTAAATTCTTAAGTAAAAAAAAAAAATATTTTTTTTCCGTTACTAAGTGACTATAAGTGATAACGTACAAACAAAACTACTGGACTCTGAAAATTGAAATTTGGAATATATACAACTAGGTTAGTGAGTACTAAGAAACAATTTTCTATCAATTTTCTATTTTACATGCACAAAAATAAATTAGCATTTTACAAAAAACAGTTCATCTCATATAAAATTGAATGCATTGTTATTTTTATTATTTAAAGAATAGGTATCTTTGATACAGTTTTTATTCTTAGATTATACTAATAATAATACTAATAATAGTGTTCTAAAGTATTTTTAAAGAAAAGTTTTGACAGAATACCTGCTGTCTGCCGGCTGACCGTGTGATAGTAATAGAGAGTAATTTACTTGACTCCGGTGACAATGGTTTGTTTCTTAACTATATATACGAGGGAAAGAACGGCGTTGATTTCCGCCAACGGAAGTATAACGCTAGGATAACAGGTTTTACTCTGTCTACTGTGCTAAGTGTGTGGCGTGTAAGTTCCTACAAACTTGAATACTTATTATTAAGATACTCTGTTCTCCTTGAGACAATTATTCTAATGGCAAAGTAAATATAAAACTACAAACATGTATTTAAAAAACTTATAAAAAACATACTTTTTTATATCAAACGTTACAACTGCTATGGAGTGAACTCGGTGTAATTATATAAGCCTAAACTCAAGCAATTTAGAAATAACTATATAACGAAGAGTTCCATCATTCAGATACTGGCTTCAACATCAGACCAGCTCAACGATACCATATTATTGTATTGTCATCTAAGCTATGTGCCAAGCCAAGTTTCATGATGCTACACAAGCATTATAAAAGAATAAAAACATATTTCTTAGATTGTATTATATAGTTACAAGCCGGTCTAATAAAAATGTATTAAAAATTTTACCTAAAAAACTCAGTACTCCGTATCCATTACATTGAAACTCTTCAACATGAGAAAATAAAGTTAGATAAACTCTCGAGCGAGAGATCACGATTAATCCGCATTAAGACTCATATTGACGTCAGTTCTAACATCTTTGTCTTGCTCGTAAACAGGCATAGTCTAAGGGCAGTTGTAGGAATTTATTAAAACACATGTAATCATATACTTTATCACCTATTTATCAATTTCGTTTTTATTTTCCGCCCATCGATTTGAGACGATTAGAGACGTCTCACGTAACCCAACGCCGCAGTTTTTTTAGTGCGGGCAATCTATGATTATCGTTGCGTCTAGCAAAAAAATTGTATATTCGTCATAATAAACTTTGTAATATTTTTAACGTTCATCGCTAATACGCTAAAATATTTCGACAATCGTATTTTGTTTTATGCAATCACCTCATAGACTATAGCAAGATATAATAGTCCATATTCCAAGTCCATCCATGCGCAAGAATATAATCTCCTTATGAAATCCTTTACTTGCCTCCACGTGGTTTAAATATATTGTTCAATATAATTTAATAAGAATCATAATCTCAATTTATTTTTTGTATTAATATTTATATTATTGGTGAGTAAGTATGTGGGCATTGATCGCATTGTTTTCGATTTTCCTATGTTAGATAGAGATATGAGGCTGTCGCACCCCAGGACCACAAGCGTGTGACTGTAAATACGATAGTTGTGGGTTCAATTTCCTTATTTGGGATACAGCGTGAAGCTAAAAAGTAAATAAATAAAAGTGTTTGGTAATAAAACATTATGAATACATTAACTTCCAAGTATAATAACACAGTTTTTGACTTTTAAACTGAACTGAAATAATCTCCCTCACAACGATATCCATACAAGTACAGTACAAGAACTCATAAGTAGGTATTAAACCGAAATAACGGAAGTTTCCAACTTCAAAGCTGCGATTTCATTTAACTTTACGCGGCGTGTTGTGTGAAATGTTACAATGTAGATTCAAAAGATTAAGCTTTCTTTCATTTAGTATTACTTTTCACTTTTAAATTTCGTTTTCATGTCTCTTGTTTAAGCTTTACACTATATCCAGCACATAGCAAAGTAGGCGTAAAGACACTTCCGCTCCCCACTTTCAGACAAATTTTGGAGGCATTGCGTTTTGAGTGGGAGAACTCAACGCCGCGCTTTACGTCGTTAACAGAGCTAGGAAATGAAAGTATTAAATTTCATTTTTGTGTACTTATTAAACAATGGAAGAAAAAAAATTCCAGTGTGTTTCGTACGCTGGTTCTTCTAAGGTCTAACGTTTTAACTTTAGAGAACTGATGGTAAATTTTTTGACGTTAGAAACACAAACCATGTTACTTCTTATTTTGACTATGTTTTTTTACTTTTTGTTTGTAGTTCTGTAGTCGGGTAGGTACTTCGTTGTTATAGATAATGCATATAATAAGAACGAGAATTATTGGAATCGCAATAACTATATTGAATAATGCTTTCATAGGAAAAAATACCGTCATAAATATTTTAGTAGTTTAGAAGTAGATATGGCGATGAACGAGAATATGTAACAATTTTTATTATTAGAACAACCACTCGTCCGTATAGATGTAGTCATGTGGTGTAATATTGATTACCTCCATATTTTTATAGCTTCACCCTATATCCCGTAAATAGCAGGGAAGGCATGGGGAACCTGGGAAATTAATGTTAAGACACTTCCGTTCTTCACTTTCCGCCGAATTCTGGACGCATTGCGTTTCGAGTGACGTAATTCAAAGCCGCGTAGTATTTCGTTACTAAAGCGAGAATCTAAAAATATTAATATAACTAGCTGGTGCCCGCGAACTTCGTTTCGCCAAGAGATGTTAATGCGCCAACAGAAGATAAAAAACTATTATAATAGAGTCATTTCCGTATGTTTTTAAAGTGAAGGTGTTGCATGCCAGTTAAATAACCACTTCTCATATATGTTGATCAGGACACTTTGTACTTCTACCATACCGAACGTCGAAATACATCGCAATAAGCCTAAAGAATTTCTTTATACACCACATTTGATGTTCTACCTGTAGGAGCCAAAACAAACAAATTATCGGAGCTAGTGACACGCGAGAAAGCCACATAAAGCTGTCCGTGTGAAAAACAGCTCGTCCTAAGATCGACACCGGCGGCTCGAAGTGTCTGACCTTGTGACTTGTTAATGGTCATCGCAAAACATGGAGTAACGGGAAACTGCACGCGCTTAAATTGAAATGGGAAATGATTTGGTATTAGCGGTATGCGTGGTATAAATACTACTTCACCAGATCCACAACCCGTGAGAATTTCGGCTTCTATGATATTACTTCGAAGTGCAATTACTTTTAGCCGAGTTCCATTGCACAGCTTAGGGGGTGTTAAATTACGAAGCAACATTATGGGAATGCCTACTTTTAAAGTAATATTATGTGCGGGGAGTCCAGGTGCAGCGAGAGAGTTTAAAAATTCAACCGGGTAATTTGTAACATCCATTTGATCTACCACTGTATTTATAGACCGGTATACAACTTGGTCTCCTTCAATTCGCTCTAGAATAATTTGGTTGATGGCAGCGGCTTGGTCATTTTTGGGCGTAAGTATTGCTCGCTCACAAAGCCATGAATTGTCTTGACCTATTAATTGGGAAACATCACCATAAACCAAATCAATGAGTTCCTCCACCGAAGCAACAATTTTACATAGGTTGTCGGGTAGAGTTACTGAATTACTTGATTCGGGAAATGAGCCTTCGCCGATTTTTAATAAAACTCCAGAAAATTCCTGCGCACTGGGGTTTCCACCTAAGTGAGCCCTCATGTTCTGCGTCAAGCTCAATTTTTCTATCCGAGGCCAAAGCACGGAGCGTTTTAGACATGCCCCGACCTCATCAGCTCTAGTTCCTCTGGTAATCACGGGTAGAGTCTGACGAAAATCGCCACAAAATAAAACTGTAACCCCTCCCATAACGTGATCATTTCGCCGGATATCTTGTAGAGTGCGATTAACGGCTTCCACGGCCTTCTTGTTCGCCATCGTACACTCGTCCCAAACGATTAGGCTGCACTCTGCAAGAATCTTTGCCTTTTCGCTATTTCGGGATATGGCACAAACTGGTGTTTCATTTATATCTAGGTCCAAAGGTATCTTAAACATGGAATGGGCGGTCTTACCTCCTGGAAGTAAAGTGGCTGCAATACCCGAAGAGGCGACTGCTAGTGCTATTTTTTCTTGTCTTCGCACTTCAGCAAGTAGCAGTCTAGTTAAAAACGTTTTTCCTGTACCACCAGGGGCGTCAAGAAAAAATATTCCACCATCCTGTTGACTGACACTTCTCAAAATTCGTTCATACACAGACTTTTGTTCATTTGTGAGGGTGCCAATATTATTGTTCACGATTTCGGCCATCGCGGCACGATCATAATTTGTCTCCGCTGCATACTCTCGACCAACACGCCGAACTTCAGTGGTTTCCTGCGGCTCTGGAAGACCATAATGACTCAAAGGATTGCCACCTATTGAAATCACAATATCTTGAAGTGAACAAAGGCAACGATTAATAATACGCTCGTCAGACTCTGCCACACTATCTCCATCAGCGCGCCTAGCCGCAAAACGAAAATCTTCGGATAGATGCCGTTGGTATTTTTCCCATAGCTGCATTGGATGGGCAAGTCCGCAGAACACTATCATGATTGCAAACAAATGTCGCAATCGGATGGGAGTGTCGCTGACTACGGCCTCTTCAAGAGTGTCGTCCCAATTTCGATCGTCATCTAGCAGACGCAATGCGCTGCAAGCTTCGTGAAAGGTGGAATGCTCAACACCATTAACAGTTTTTAAATATGTGTAAGAAGTAGCTCCCCGGACTGTGTGCAGTAAAAGACGCAAGTAATAACATTCATTATTACTCGGATGAATCGTGTACACTCGTCCTAGTGCATGCTCGCGATATACTCCTGGAAACCCCTCCACCGGCTGTCCCCGTCGGCGTCTATTAAATACTCCTTGTTGCTTATTGTACGTGTAATACGACGGTACTTCATTGTATAGGAGCGTTCGTGCAAAACTGTCTTCTTGACACAGACTGAAATATGCTAAGAGTGTGGTACGGCGTGGATTTTCTAAGCGTTCCCGTACGTTTTCTGGATTGAAATATAATCGCTGTCCGTTTTCTAGATGGACATCTAAATGCATTACAGTTGGGTGTCGGTCGTGGATAGAAAATCCAAGTATTCTCCACACCGCTTCCGAGGTACTGATATAGCGACCAGATTGATATTTGGTCACTTCATCACGATCACTGCTCTGCAATCCAAATGTGGCTTGATCACTTCCTTTGTTTACGTACTTGCATATGTACTTTATTGATTCTACACTCGCGCAGTACTCTACATTTACGTGAGCTTCAAAGGCACGTGAGAGTACTGGTGAATACGGCACTACCCACCTATTATCAACTGTGACACATTGTCCGCGCATATTTATTTCAGCAATAAAACCACCATTTTGAGGTCTCCGACGGCGGTACCATGGGTATCCGTTTTCACCAGTAACGGTTTCATCACAAAATTTTTTTGGAAACCTCTTTGTGCAACGGCCTTCTTTCATGCAGGGTGAACTGCTGTTAAATGTGCCACATGGGCCATGTATCATGTTCGTTTTGACGATTCTGTGTAAAATAGGGTCTGTGTCTGGATTAGGTATTTCCGCACTAATAAGACGATCGATTTCGTTTGGCCTGACCTTTTCCTCTAGCCACAAAAGATTATGGGAATGAGGCAATCCACGTTTCTGCCACTCTATCGAAAACATGTAGCAGCGGACTGACCCAAATATCTTTTCTTTTGTGAGGAGATCAATTAAGCGCTTTTGCTTTAAATGAAAGACTCTAGAAATTAAGTCATGTCTGTCATAGGAAGCCTGACCCGTCAGCAAGTTATTTTCTATTTCAGGCCATTTTGGGTTAGTAGTCATGGTAATAAAGAGATCTGCGCCGCCATATTTTCTGACGTAGCAAAACGCATCCTGGGTTCGCTCAGCCATGTACCTGGGACCACCAGTGAACGTAGAAGGAAGAATTACCATTCGACCCAAGTTTTCTGGATCAGAATCTTGCTCTAAGGCGTCTCTTAAATCAATGTAATTTTCCGCTCGTAGTTGCCTTTGATTAGTGCGTATGAATACCAACCGTTCAGTTTCTATTTTGGCATAAACGTCTACTAAAAACTGATTAAAAAGGCCCCGAAACCTGTGTAAATAAGGCTGTTCGTTATCCCGTAATTGAATCAAAAAACTGTAGAATTGCATTGCCGAAGTTTTTTTATTGTAATTTGGAGTACCCGTGCGAGGATCAACATTGTAAATGCCAAAATTGTAGCCATCTTCACCTCTACAAAACATTAAGGGATACTGTAAGGTATCATAGGCACGGTGTGTTTCACTTATTCTCTTTAGTTGATCGTCGTGAGTACGGAGCACAATGTCCCTCCGGTCACATTCCTGGTCCACTAACAGTACAGCAACTTCGTTTGTAGTAGGCGCATTGTATCGACCAGGATGTGATCCTGTTGGCCTTTTATCAGCGGAAATTACAAATTTATAATTGTTGTGCTCATCATTCGAGACAGATTGAAGCGCCGCTTTAAAACTGTTAACGTAAGGGTTAACACTATGCAGCATGTTTTGGAGGCTGCATACCAAACTTGAGTTTAAATTAGGGATATATTGTTGCCTAATATTTGCCTGCTGTTGGTAGTTATTAACAAAATATATTTGTAAAAACCTTGGTTCATCTGTCGGTAACAAAGATCCTATCAGATGGTATACTTGGCCTTGCACTTTGAAAGTAGGCATAAATGCCGCTTCAGTGATTTGTTTCGCTCCAAACGAAGTCATTTGGAACGCGCTGTTGTAGGCTCGTATATGTTCCAAAAAGTGTCTTGATTGCGGATGTTCTCCATTTAACAATTGTTTCAAAAGTTCCGGTGGTTCTTGTATACGCTCTAACTTAACTTTACCGGATGCACAACACATTCCTTTGGGCTCTCCGTGCCACTTAAAGGCACTGCAATGCGGGCATATTTCATCCATTGAGCCTAGATGAGTATATTCGGCATATTTTATTATTGAGTCATAATTAAATCCACTTTTTTCTTTTTCTATCCATGGCAACTCTTCAAAGTCGTATACCATCGAAGCATCATCTTCGCCAGGTGACAACCTAAGAACAACATGACGCAGCCGGTCTTCTTCTAACTGTATCAATCGGGTGTCACTGGATTGTGTTTGCCTCAATTCTTGCACACGACTCCTTTCTTCTTCCAGGTGATTAGCAGTAATTTCCTGTTGTTCGTAGTAGCGACTGCGAGCAGCCGACAGACGCAAATCATGTTGTTCATCGCTTTCGAACATCCGGGATATTTCATGGCGATGGCGATCCGCAGACAGCCGTGAACTTCTTTCCTCATCTGTTTCTAGAGAACGTGAGATTGCACGGCGAGAACGGTCAGCTGAGAGCCGATCTTCACGCTGAGTGAATGTCTCAGACTCGCGAGATGTGGCGTGACGTTCACGGTCAGCAGTGAGACGCTCTTCACGCTGAGTGAATGACTCAGACTCGCGGGATGTGGCGTGACGTTCACGGTCAGTAGAGAGACGCTCTTCACGCTGAGTGAATGACTCGGACTCGCGAGATACGATATGACGCTCACGGTCAGCAGTGAGACGCTCTTCACGCTGAGTTAATGACTCGGACTCGCGAGATACGATATGACGCTCACGGTCAGCAGTGAGACGCTCTTCACGCTGAGTGAATGACTCGGACTCGCGAGATACGACATGACGCTCACGGTCGGCTGTAAGGCGTGCTTCATGCTGATTCATCGTTTCTGAGGCGCGTGAACCAGCTACTTGTTCTCGAACCGTAGCTAATCTTTCTTCTCTTTGCGAAGCTGTTTCCGAAGATACCAATTCAGCATAATATTCCCGCCTCGCAGCTAAACGTGCCTCATGTTCTTCCTCAGTTTCTTGAGATCTAACTTGTCTCTGGCGTTTAGAGGCTCTCGAATATTGAGAAAGACCTGATTTCTTTCGTCTAGGCATAATGATTCTTGTCACAATATTACTTGGACTAAGAACTGTAGAGTATAAGATTTTGTTGGCTGCTCCCCTGCGTTACCGGGTAGGCTACTTCCAAATTATTATACGTAATAGAGTATAAGATTTTGTTAACTGCTCCCCTGCGTTACCGGGTAGGCTACTTCCAAATTATTATACGTAATAGAGTATAAGATTTTGTTGGCTGCTCCCCTGCGTTACAGGGTAGGCTACTTCCAAATTATTATACGTAAACCACAAAACAACATAAGCCCAAAGGCATCTATTCTGATGAGTTACAATAAAATGGGAGTTTTAGCCAGTATTGAACTGTTACCGCCTTCACCGCGTGGAGGTACTCCCAGCTTATGTTATTATTGTTATTATTATTATGATTCTTTAAACAGGTAAATGTCACAAAACGAAGGGCAATTCACGTAAAAAGCGTTAATTTTCATCGATTTAGCTTCAAAATTAACGGAGTTTCATGGAAACTTACCCCCCCTTTTTCAGCCCCTATTAGGCATATTTTCCAAAAATCCTCATTGCATCATTCTTAATTTGTAACCAAATAGCCGAATATTAATTTTAATCGAATTAGCTTCAAAACTGACGGAGTTTCATACAAACTTACTCCTCCCCTTTTTACCCCCTTAAAGGGCGAATTTCCAAAAAAAGGATAGCCTATATGTTAGCGAGGACTAATAGCTATATAACAAAAAAAGTTTTATCAAAATCCGTCCAGTAGTTTTTGCGTGAAAAGCGAACAACAAACAGACAGACAGACAGACAGACAGACAGACAAAAATTTTTTAAATCATGTTTTTGGCTTCTATTGGTTGAATAAAGATCCCCCATCTTATTTTTTCTTAAATATCTGTAATGTACAGACATGGGGTTGTTATAATTTTATTATATGTATAGATATATGATAATTCGGTCCCCCGAGTGGGAATCGAACACAGAACCTGTCGCAGTTATAGTCGTACGCTTGTGCTCCTGCACTACGCCCAGACCTCTGCGTGAACTATAAAACTTAAAATAACGTTCTTAAAAGATTTAGATATAGTAAAGAGTACTTCCGCTATTTTACAGTAAACATTTTAAAAGTAATACACTTCACAAAGACCGTTATATTTCCATAACAATATACCTTTTTTTCCCATCTATAAGAGAATGTAAATGGAATAGAGTTGACTGAACCACTATCTATAGCGGCGATAAAAATAAGACCAGGTATTTTTTATAGTTTGTATCTCTAGAAATTTTAAATATTTTTCATTATGTTAAAATATTTTATATTATGTTTTTGTTCTTTTTTTCTGTAACTTCACGTTTTATCCTGCATAGCAGTGTAAGCAGAGTCAACTCCTCATCTTCCGCCCAATCTTCGAAACATTGTGTATTGAGTGTCAAAATCTTACGCCACGCTTTATCTTGTTATAAGAGTGAGGTAATAAAAATAATCTATTACTTCGAATGAGAATCGAAGCTGCAACCGTCGCTTATAAAGTAAGAAGTAATAAAGGTGCGCTACGACGGCATTGGTAAAATAATTTATGTTCACGTACATACTCTACGTACATTTGAATAGCGTCGCATTAGTGCATCTAACTGCGTCTAACGCTAATGTAGCACTCAACTTAATCTTTAATCCTCTAAAAGTATGTACATCTCATTAAAATTTACTTTTGATTTATAATTTAAACTAGTTTTCTTTATGTATGTCTTGCTGAGAGTTCGGTATCTCAAAATTTAAATAATGGAGTCCTGTTTGTCTGTTTGTCTATTTGTGCATCCGTACTACATCAAGTAGAGATTGAGGCCAGTCGTGGTGCAGGGGCACAAAGTGTGATTGTAAAACCGACTGGCTGTGGATTCGATCCCCACTCGAGGAGATATTTACTTAAATTTATATTTCCATTTCTGCGCTCTGGATTCCGCTCCCCACTTACCGCTGAATTCTGGAGGCATTGCGTGTTGAGTGGTGGAATTCAACACCGCGCTTTTGCCTGGACACCAAAGCAAAGAAATAAAATATAAAATATTTAATTTCCTCGAGTGGGAATCGAATTCACAACCTGTCGCGTTTACAACCACATATTTTTGCTACTGCGCCTCCCCGTATCCTCAAAATATATTCTCTCTAAAATAGGATAATCATTTCCTCAAATGGCAACACACTTAACAATTTCAATACACAATAGTAAATTCAAAACAGTATTTTGAAACTCCTATCAATTACAGCGTATATTTATTTCAAAGAACATGCGGCAATTCATGTTTTCTCAAATCTGAATTCAAAATTTTGTTGCATTCGCAATGGTAAATGTATTTTGTATTCAATATAAGAAACTAGGGCCAATTGAAGAAAAATATTTTACTTTAAACAAAATAGTAATAGTTCAATTTGATTGTGTTCCTCAATTTCACGCTCTATCCCGCATATAGCGTTATAGGCAGAAGTAACTTAATGTTTTGACAAGTGTCTTATAAAAGGTAGGCCAGAGTTTGCCAATTTCCACTCTACACTTCTTTAGACATTGTGTGTTAAATGGCGAAACTCATCGGAATCCAATCCAAAAAGATTACAGTCAGACTCTGAGTCACTTGCTATAACGGACTCACACAACATGGTATTATTGAGAAGGTTTGAGGAAGAAGCCACGATCTGAATAGTGAGGTTCTTTAGAGGTTACTAGTAGACCAATCGAGTTTAAGCTAGAAGAGAATAAAATAAAATGATAAAATAGAAGTTGTAGTACTGAACAATAAAAGCATTTTTTTTTATTTTTTCGACATTACACTTTGTTTTGCATATAGCAGGATCAATAAAAAGAACTAATTGTGGAGCTCAATAATTCAAAGTCAAATCATAAATCTTAGTAAATTCTAAAGAAAGTAATTCGGGCTCGCCCACCGAGGGTTCCGTACAAAAATTGGACGTCTCGAGCTTTTTCTGAAATTCAAGCTTAGCTTATCCTTTTATCTGATACCTCTTGACTTGTACTAGCAACTTTAATATCAATTTTTCCCCCCTTTTTTAGGACTTAACCACAAATATATTGTTTTCCTGGACGGGTAATACCTGTAAATATTAGCTGGCAAATTTCGTAATTCTAGGTCAATTGGAAGTACTCTATTAATATTGATTTCCTTTATAGTGTCAAAATACGCGTTTTTGCGATAAAAACAGCCGTATTTTTTTAACTAAATGTAGAAACACGCTTTTTATTCAGAAAATCATGAGACCGTAGATCTGAGTATATGGTTTGAATTTCAACTCGATATCTTCAAGCATTCCTGAGATAAAGGCTCTTGACAAACTGATAGATAGACAAACAGGCGGACAATCAGCAAAGTGGTATTTTTTCCTTAAAAGTTATATAACCCTAAAAATAATGCAAATTGGAATAGGTATTTATAGAAATAAATACTTAAAAAAATGTTTTTCAGTACAAGCTCTCTAATCTAGATATTTTTTCGTTGTGAATTGTATTTTTTGAATTTGATACATATGAGTATGTATCAAATTCAAAAAATATTTCGTTGTGAATTGTATATTAGGTGTATTGTGCATTTTTCATAATATAGATTTTAGTTTAATTAGACACTGGGAAGTGGCTTTTTAACTGGGACTTTGCTGTATTAGTATGTGAAACTTTGCAAGTTGAGCTTGCAAAGTTTCACATACTAATACAGCAAATTAAATAAAAACATGTTAAAAAAATCTATTTTTCATACAAAATTTCAATTTTGTGTATGTGTGCTATCACTTAATGACAATTTACGAATAAATTATAGTGGACAGTTTGCATGTAATGGACAGTATAATGATCGCGGTTAAAGCGTTTTGAACGCATTTATCCTATAAAATTATTAGCACATTGCAAGAGTATTTTGCTTATTAGTGCTCTCATAATATTTTTTACCCATAGATATTCACATAAACCTTTTAAAATACATGAGTGTAGGAGAAAAACTGATTTTTGTAGTGTGTCAAAGTTACCTTCAGAAAATGGGGAACTTGTGTCAAAGAACCATTCATAAAAAGATAGTAAAAATTATTCTTCTTATGAATAACTTAAAAAGTAACTTACTTAGGTTACATTATCGTAACTTCCATAAGATTTTTTGTTTATTTTGAAAAAAATATAACTTAAGGGACTTTATATTGAAAAACTTCCATTCCCCACTATCCGGGAAAAGAATTAAATATAATTCTGGAAGATTTAAAATCGGTGCAGTAGTTTTTGAGTTTATCCACCACAAACAAACAAACCTTTCCTGTGTATAATATTAATATAGATGAATGTAACTGATGTAATAAAACAATTAATTCGCAGTTTGTCTTATATTACAAACTAGCGGCCCGCCCACGGCTTCGCCCGCTTAAAATACATGATTATTTAATAAGCAGAATTGATTGACAACTATCATAAAATAAATAAATAAATCAGCTTCACGCTGTATTCCGCACACAGCAGAGTAGGCAGAGGGAACCTAGTGTTAAGACACTCCGTTCCCCACTTTCTGTCGAATTCTGGAGGCATTGCGTGTTGAGTGGCAGAACTCAACGCCGCGCTTAACCTTGACATCAGAGCGAAGAAATGGAAATATAAATTTAAGTAAATATTTCATCTCCTCGAGTGGGGATCGAACCCACACCAGTCGGTTTTGCAGTCACACCTCGTGCCGCTGCGCCACGACTGGCCTCACACCCTATAATAGAATGACAAACAAATATAAAGACAACATACAACAACATATATAATATAAAGACAACTATAATGACTTCAAATATGATTTTTTGTTACTTTAATCTGTAATATTCTATTATGATTTTTTTACGACATTATCGTAACTTCTGTAAGAATTTTTGATTGTTTCGAACTAAAAAATATGACCAATGTCGATATTTGATATTCATAAAATATACATAAAGCTAATTATTTATTATATATATATATTTTTGTAACATTACGTTCTTTTTACCTATGTTATGTTTTTTAACGCTCTGTTAAATGTGCTGACGTCACTTAATAATTTAAAGTACTGCTTCAGAAACAGCCTTAAATGTAAAATTATTGATTTGGTTAAGGATTCATAATATTCTTTGTAAAATAACTGTAATGTTTGCATATTAACTCCTGTTTGCATATTATTAGATAAATGAATAATTGGTAAATATATAGTTATTACACAGTACACGTAGAAAGGATGTTTTTAGGCATTTTTATATAGATTTATTTCAAACGAACGAACGAACCAAAAAATCTATGTATTTACTTGATATTTCTTTGAAGATCAAATCGTTCTTTATCTCTGTGTTGAATTAATTACGATTTAAACTTCACTGTTATGATTTATGAAGGTAATCTCTACTAACAATTCAATTTTGTTTACTTAAAATAAATAAATCAGCTTCACGCTGTATCCCGCACATAGCAGGGTAGGCAGAGGGAACCTAGTGTTAAGACACTCCGTTCCCCACTTTCTGCCGAATTCTGGAGGCATTGCGTGTTGAGTGGCAGAACTCAACGCCGCGCTTAACCTCGACACCAGAGCGAAGAAATGGAAATATAAATTTAAGTAAATATTTCATCTCCTCGAGTGGGGATCGAACCCACAACCAGTCGGTTTTGCAGTCACACCTCGTGCCGCTGCGCCACGACTGGCCTCACACCCTATAATAGAATGACAAACAAATATAAAGTTTAAATTAACGTTTCGAACGTCATTCTTTAGCCAGGGTCATACCAGCGCGATTTCTATATAACATTCGCTGGCAAGCTAATGCCTTGAGTTCATTCAAATGACGATAACTTTTTTTTTAATGAACCGATTTTGATGAACCAAACTTTAGAACCTAAATTGAGTTAAAACAAAGCAATTGGTGAAATTTTCAAGTAAATCGGTTCAGTAGTTTCAGAGAAAAATGCGGACAACAATATGTCGACAGACAGACAGACAGACAGACAGACAGACAGACAGACAGACAGACAGACAGACAAGAAATTCAAAAAAAATCTTTTTGCTTTCTATTAGTCTTTTTAAGTGTCCCTCTATCCATTTCAGTCAAAATTACTAAATGTACAGACAAAATATTTTTACTGTCTTATTATATATAGAGATAACACGTTTAATATTTGGAGGAAAAGTAAAAAGAAAACAAGCCAAAATAATATAAGTAAACAAAAAACAAATATATTATATAGCTACATGAGGTTCACCTCCACCTAGGAGGTGAACCTCATGTCAGGACACTCTGCTCTTACTTTCTGCTTAGTTTTCGAAAGATACTGTGGTAAATCGCGGTACTCAAGAAAGCGCTCTTCTTTCCATGCTCTCTCATGAGAGCATGGAAAATTATTTACTCTTCCATTAGAAATCGAACGCCTGCATTCGCCACGTTTACTGTAAACACTATGTGTCTTAACATTAGGATAGAGCACGCAGCTAAACAAAGTAGATTCTCTTAAGCAAAATGTTCGAAGCAAAAAAAATATATATCAAATGAATAGTTAAATTCTACTTTTTGTATTTCTTATATAACAACAAGATTACAGTATTCTCAAGACCTCGCAAATACGACAAAGGATTGACAATACGAGTATAAACCAACATAACTTTTTCAGTGAATATAATTATGTTAGTTGTTTACTTCTAACAGTATGCCAGAAAAGGTGGATTCACTTTAGAGAATGGTAAAATTTGTGTTTATATCATAAGTCGTTATTGAACTGATTTGTCAAAATTTCAATTATTGTTTTTCTTATCTGTATTCCGCATACTTATAGCTTGATAGGCAGAGATAACCTAGTGTTAAGATACTCCGACGTTCCATCAAATTTGAGAGGCATTGCTTGCTAAGTGATGAAGCTCAATGCTTCGCTTTGTTTTGTGACCAGAGCAAGGATACATAAATAAGCAATTTTGTCGAGTTAGAATCGAACTTTTAACAGTCACATTTACAGCCAGATGCCTTACCACTGCACCACGACGACCAACGTCTCTTACTAAGTATGTCTAACCACTAGTAGGGGAGAGGGGGGTAGCTTTGAACAGGGGCACCTTTGAAAATATGTGTTAACAGAGCTATTTTAAAAAGAAATTTTGATAGATTTTTTTTGAGTAGTGGCAGCACTAACCTGGACACGTGTCACTTGTCACCGCTGATATATGAGAGCCAGTTGTTGAGTTACGAGGAGTGTTTGATTTTGAGTAAAATTTTATGCATTTTTAAATAAGCGCGTAAGGATCGCAGGGATCCAATTCAAGGTATATGGTTTTATTTTTTCCTCTTTTAGTTAGAATGTTTCATATATCATGCAATAAACTAGAAATCACTACAATTTTTAAACATTTACTTGAAAAACAAACGTTTGTAATTTTTTAATTACCACTGAGGCAGCTTTGAACAAAATAAGGGGGGCACTTTTGAATATTATTATATGTAAAAAAATACCGTGAAACAAAACTATAATTAACTTTTCTTCACAAGAAACTGACTCAAAAATGCATTTGGAATCAGAAGAAAAAGTGACAATTTACTGTGAAGAGAATGAAGATACTGAAATCTGTGCGTATGAAGACTACGAAATGGAATTAGACTACAACTTAATAAATATTGGAGACTTCGTTTTAGCGAATGTCTCATCATCTGTGAATAATAAAAAAGTAGCTTGTATTTTTTTTTCTTTCTTGAGAAAGAGGACAAGTGCTACGTTAGTTTTTCAAAAGTCTTACGAAGACTAGACTTGAGGCCAGTCAGCGGCACGAAGTGTGACTGTACAACCGACTGGTTGTGGGTTCGATCTCCACTCGAGGACTTCCCCCAATTTCAGTTGTTGGTTACGTCACATACTACATCTATGTTTTCCTTTAAATTTAATTTTTCTTAGTTTAAATTAGGGTAGTAAGCTGTTTATTTAAAAAATAAACAGCTTACTGTTTATTTTATTCTATGATTGATCCCATAATGTTTATTACTTCTAGGAAGCCAAAGCTACCTTTTTGTTTGTACGTTTTTTAAAGTCTATTAATAATATTAAAGTTATTTAACACTAGTACTAGTACAATCGCAATATTAAAAAAAAAAAAATAGCTTCACGCTGTATCCCGCACACAGCTATGTAGGCAGAGGGAACCTAGTGTTAAGACACTCCGTACCCCACTTTCTGCCGAATTCTGGAGGCATTGCGTGTTGAGTGGCAGAACTGAACGCCGCGCTTAACCTCGACACCAGAGCGAAGAAATGGAAATATAAATTTAAGCAAATATTTCATCTCCTCGAGTGGGAATCGAACCCACAACCAGTCGGTTTTGCAGTCACACCTCGTGCCGCTGCGCCACGACCGGCCGCAATATTAAACTAGGTATATTATTTTTTTTTTTCGGCGTTGAATTCTGCCACTCAACACGCAATGCGTCCAGAATTCGGCAGAAAGTGGGGAACGGATTGTCTTAACACTAGGTTCCCTCTGCCTACCCTGCTGTGTGCGGGATACAGCGTGAAGCTAATTTAATATTATTTTTTTAAGTTAACATGGTACTGATATTTGATCTCCATCGTTTCTAATGTTAAGTTTATTAATAAAGTTACTTAAAAGTTTGACAAGCCTTTTAATTTCATTGAATTCGATGATAGTTCAAAACTGCCCCGTATATGTTCAAAGCTACCCCGCAAGGGGGGCAGCTTTGAACATTTGACTACTGCTACTGAAGTTGATATTGCACCTTTACCTTATATATTTTTCTACATATGATGCTACGATTGTGTGGCACAATAGTTGGACTAAGCATTGTGAAATAGTAAAGAAGTTAAAAACTGTAGAATTTTTAGATATGACACAAAGTTTAAAAATCGTTCGAATGTGCCCCCCTCTCCCCTACAGTGGGCTACATCGAAAACAATACGACTATAAATGGCCTATACAATATAAAAAATAAAAAAAGGTTCCTGACATTATTTCGTTCAACTATACAAACTCTTCAGCTTTATAATATTAGAGTAGGTGTATAAGAAATTATTCTAATAAAAAATAAATAAATAGTATCAGTCGCCACAAGCGTTTGAATGTTAATACGACAGGTAGTAGGTTCAATTTCCATTCGTGGAAATGGAATATTTAATATCTTTATTTCTTCGCTATGGTGTCGAGGCAAAACGAGGCCTGATTGTAAGCGCGACAGGTCGTGGGTTCGGTTTCCACTGGAAGAAATGTAAGCTATTTATTATATTCTTCATTCTTATTATATTATTCTTCTTTTTTTTTCAGTTAACGAGGCAAAGTGTGGCTTGAATTTTGCTACTACAGCATTCATTGGAAAGTGAGGAACGGAAGTGTCTTAATAGGAACTAACGAACGGAACGGATTGTGACTTGGGTTTTCTCTCGGGAAAGTTATTGTAACGAAACAATACGTGGCATTTAGTTCCGTAACTAAACGCTAGGTCTTTAAAATTGGGCGTCTTAGTTTTGATCTGCCAGTTCTGCTATGTGTAAGATCCAGAGTCAAACCAAAAAACATAACCAAAACATTTATTGATAACAACTGCCTCTAATTATTTTAAATAGAACCTACTATACGTACATAAAGTAAATTGATCTATTGAAACGTGATGTAAAGCAAATTTCGGCAATGACTTTTTAGAGTATTTTTTGAATCAAACGTACAGTATTTTGGTGAATATTTCTTTTAGTTTCGAAACGCCATGCAATTTATCTGTGAAAAGATTAAAAATCCCGATAGGATTTTACAGCATCTGCATCCCAGTGCCGGGTGTGTGATATATGAATACTGAATGGCTGTCAACTTTCTTTATGTGTATTGGATAAAAGTCGATTTAAGTGATCTTTAGAGAGTGCGTTGATTTTTTAAATGATATTCAAATATGACAAGACAAAGCGCGGCGTTGAGTTTTGCTTATCGACGGGTAATGGGCGTGGGCCAATGCCTTGAAAAGTGAAAAGAATAATGTATAATTAGATATTAGTCACTTATTCCAAAAGGTGAGTTGCTGCCATAAGTAGTTGTAGGATTAGCTTGACACCGATTTCAAAATTATAAAATGTTTCTTTAATTATTTTTGCTTAAAAAATTCAAAGTACATTTTACTTTATGTTAAGTAAATTTATTTTTTACTTTTTAGTTAGTTAGAAGTCGGTTTTATGTTTGTTACTTTAAAACTTTTGACTGTATGAACCAATTTTGATGATTCTTTTTTATTTGAAAGCTGGAGTGCCCGCTTCCCGTGTGGTTCACTCACATAAATCTTAAATTTGCATTAAGTATGCTCGCAACAAATAGATGAATAACATCCCGCCAACCGATTTTGTCATCAAAATCTTTGTTTTTATTGAAAAGAGTACACTTCAAGAGAAGTTGGAGGAAAGTATGGTTAGGTTCTGATTATGGAATCCGGTAGAAGTCAGTTTTTTTTTTGTTTTTTTTTTATATTTTATGTATTACAAAAAGATTATAGTTTATTCTGAAGACCTTACAAATACGACAAAGAATTGACAGTTTTGCAACAATTTTGAGTTAATATATCTATTTTAGTTGTTTAATTATAACTATACAAAATAACTGATTGTGGATTCGGAGTAGGGTAAAATCAATGTTTATAATATAAATTGTTATTATGCTGAAGTTAATTGACAACATGTAGATATTCCAATAATAATGAAGGAGTAGTATCAAAATTAACTATAAGTTAACAACTTTAATGTCAGCAAATAATAACAGTAAGAGACGGTACAGTAGGCGTGTTCACTCGAAGTGTTTACTTTTGGAATCAGAAGTAATAGTTCGTTTAACTTGCTACGCTTGAACTTAAAAGATTATTTGAATAATAAATTATGATCGCTAATTATATACATACACGAAGCCAGTCGTGGCGCAATGGCACAAACAAGCGCACGGCTCTAAATCTTGCAGGTTGCGTGTTCGATTCGCACTCGGAGAAATAAAATATTTTCATTTTCTCGCTGTGGTAATGAGGCGAAGCGCGGCGTTGAATTCCGCCCCTCAACACGCAATGGTCTCGAATTCGGAGTAGGGAGCGGAGAGCCCTAACACTGAGGGAGGCACTCTACCTACCCTGCTACATGGTGGATACAGCGTAAATCTAAAAAAAAATTTTTAAAAAAATATGAACGCTATTCATATACGTGAGACCGTCGTCATGTCGTGTTTTAGCGCACGTTGGAAACCGAGGAAATGAATTCTTTTCATATTCTTGCTCTGGTAGGTGTAAAACTTATATGGGGTGTAGGTAGTGTATAGGGTATAGTTAGGTAGGACGACGGTTGTGGATTTGATTCCCACTTTGGTTAATGAAACATTTTATATTTTATATTTATTATTTTTTTCCACAGTGAAAGTAAAGGTTGTGATTTAGATTTTTACTACAGAGCATGAATAATTTACATTTTCTCAGTCTGGTCAAATAACATAGCGTTTAGTTCCGCCACATCTCTCCAAAAAAGATTTGAGGCCGAGGCATTGCGCCCAGTTGAGCAGTGGAACCCAATTAACCTCACTGACAGCTGCGCTTCGGGTTGTTACTAGAGCGAGGAAAAGCAAATATTATATAATTCATTCCCATGAGTGGGAATCGAACTCACAACGGCCGCATTAAACACACACATACTGTGCCATGACGACGACGATAATAAAAAAAATTTGAAGTTGTTGTCACTTCAAGTTTTTTTATTTCAATAACGTTACTTTGTATTAATTATCTACAATATTATACTACAAGTCTATTCTATTTTTTTTATTTTACTCAGTACTGACTCAGTAAGTTCTTTTGAAACTTTATAAAACTGATAGAGCCACAACTTTCAGTAAAAGAGTCTCGAAACTTGAACGCTTTGTAAAAAAATAACTCCGAATAGAAAAAAAATTAGTGTACATCTAAGTTTTTTTTTGTTCAAAAAGTTCTTCAGAATGTTATTTAATGTTTTTAAATATTTTTCATTTCAGGCCAGTCTAGTGAATACAAACGTAGAACTGTAAACGCGATAAAGAAGAAACGGAGAAAATTGAATTGTTATATTTCCATTTCCTCGCTCTGGTAACGAGCCAAAGCGCGGCGTTGAGTTCCGCCATTACCACGCAAGTCTGCTAGAATGCGGTGGAAAGCATAGAACGGAAGTGACTGAATGGGAACCGAATGTTCATTATAAATACTAGGTTCCTAGGTTTAGGAAAACAGCTTGAAGGTAAAAAATTAAGTACTATAAAACAACAAGCTTTCACCTACGGCGTCGACAGCGTAGTCAAATGGAAATAACTACTCGTTGTGTATAACTTCACAGTAAGTCCGGGAGGTTTACTGACCGCAGGTACAGTGGATTACATTGAAACAAAGAATATCATGTAATTAAAGACTATAGTCTTCCTCAATAAATGCACTATCCATTATAATAAGATTTTAATATTGAAATAGAAGACAAGATGTGACGTTGAATTCTGCTATATTATAATTTCCCAAATACTAAAGGAACCACAGTCTCGAGATTCGTTCCATTGAGAAAAAGTTTCATGTTTTTCTGTCTGTATTGTAAAATTTAATAACTTAAATACATACAAGAAAAGAAAATACATCTTTGTCTCCCTAGAGCGTCATACATAACTTATTTGGTGGAGTGAATTAAATCTTCTTAAATATTAAGAAGTTTCCATAAGGTATATCTCGTAATTATGTTTTAGGCGTATTAAAAAAAGCACAAAAAAAACTGAAAACTGTAATATACTTATTTTTATAGTATCAGATCGGCAATTATTAGGTGTTTTTATCATCTTAATGATTCCGTGACTTTAAAGGAAAAAAACGATATTTATAGGATCATTTTGATGTCTGTCCTTCTGTCGTCTGTCGTCCATGACATATTCATGTAAATACGTTTATGTAACTGGTTATATTTTTAAAATAGTGTAATAATAATTTTAAATTATGTATTTTGTGATAAAAGCAAGGAAAAAATAAAAAATAAATAAAACGTATGCTGAGCCAATCTTATAGGGTACTCATCTCGTATCTCCCTAACTGTAGAAGACGCCTGACCAAATCCGTGATAAAACTTGAAATCCATCCAAGGTCACGTAGCGATGTTACGCGACTTGTTTTACATGTACCGCACATTTAAAGATCCCTACTGGCTTTTCAGTGAACATATTCTTAAGCAGCAGTGTGTGTTTATCTGTTGTTGGCGCAGGAACCATAGACGATCACATACGTCATCAAAAGTCAAGTCAATTCATCATTTCATCATCTACTTGCAACTTGAGTTGCCCGAGGCAAAGCGCGTGGTTAAGTACCGCCACTCAACACGCAACACCTCTAGAAGTCCTCTTCAGTTGAAAGTGGGAGACGGATGTGTAACATGAGGTTCCAGGAGATTAAATTGTATTAATAAGTCCACAGAAAGTATAAATTATAAAATTGACAAACTTATGTTCGCGGACGTATACATTTTGTATAAATGAATTACAAAATTACATTTCTAATTATTTGTTTCTATAATACCTACAAACTTTCACTATTCTGATTTTTTTCTTTATTTGTATTGTAGATTCCCGGAAATGAAAACATTAAATATTTCATTTATTTAAGTTGGAATCGAACCCATAACCTATTGTATTTACAGTCGCACAATTGTGCCCCTGCGTCACGACTGGCCACAAAATTTCTTTATAACTTTCTAATATAAATCTTAAACTGTCAAACGTACAGAAAATACACTTTTGTATTCAACAGTGGTAAGGTTATTTATATACGTTCTAAATAATGCATCAACCACATTGCAATAAAGTTGTTTCAAGTAAATTCCCGAACTGTTCCGGCGCAGGTGTATGCTAGAGTAAATTTTAGTTCAGAAAGCATATTTTGTATGAACATGCCGTACTCGTTAGTTATATCTACCTATATACACACATTCATTTGAATTTTATCATTGTTTATTATTAAGTCACAATTTCACGTTTACTATTGGAAACCGTCGTGAGACAGCACTGATTGTAATTTCAGCGGTTATAGGTTCGATTTCAACTAAGGGTAATGAAGTATTACCATTTCTTTTCTTCAATAACAAGACAGATCGCGACGTTGAGTTCCGTCGAAATATATCTCAACATATGTTTCGTCTACCTTTCTTGCTATATGCGGAATACAAAGTAAAGCTAAAAAAAAATAATCCAATATTAATAGATTCTATCCCACTAATGAATTGCTTTAGCTCTTTAAAATGTATATAAACTGGAAACTGTAGTAATATTCAACTTTGGAAATTAGTGGAAAATGTCGTTGACAGCTCTTTGACCTTCTACTATAAATGTTAAGATTAATCGGGCTTATAACTTTACCGAAGTAATGAGTAATTAATAATTATGTATTATACAGAGCAAATATGGGTAGAGGCTTGGTTTACGCTTTTTACGCAGAGCTGGGCAGACAAATCTAGTGTAAAGAAATCTTCAGAAGAGTTCAGATGGAGCGTGAAAAATAGTCATGCACGATCTAAATTCGAGTAATTATAAACGTAATATTTGAGTCCCCTTAGCATCTCAGTGGTGGCTATATAAGTGGTTTACAGAGTATTGTCTTGAACACTTTTCATGTGAATTTCTTATTAATTCAAGATCCCTCTAGAATACTAAATCTTACTGCACTTATATCACTGAATCAGGAGTCATATAATTAAATAAATTAGGTTGGTTTGGTTCTTTGATTATGGCGTTCCGAGCGTGCCAGTAAAAAATAAATTAAATAGGCCGATTGTAAACACGACGTGTTGACGTGACGTGTGAGGATTCGATTTCCATTTGGTGAAATACTCGTAATTATTGTCATTTCATCAAATATAGTAACATTTCTGAGGCTAGTCGTGGCGCAGGGGCATAAACGTGTGACTGTAAATGTGACAAGTTTTGAGTTCGATTCCCTCTCGAGGAAATATTTTTTTTAATTGAATTTCGTCACTCGACACTCCAGAATTCGGCGGTGCCCAAGCTCCCTGTGCCTACCCTGCTGTGTGCGGAATTCAGCTTGAAGCTAAAAGAAAAAAAGAAACGAATTTCCTAATAATAAACAAGACATCATAGAAAATACGTTTCCAATTATAGCTTATATATTATAGTGTCCTTTTATACTCTCTGTGTGACTTTCTGGGTTTCAGTAGCTATCCGTATACATTCAGTAGTAAATTGGCAGCTCAAATATAGTATAACGATTTTGTACGCGTTAAGCTAATTGTATGGATTTTTTGTGTAGTTTTCTTTTTGTAACAGTCTTTTTTGTGTGTACTTTTCTTCTATAATAATCTTCAATCGATTCTATTGATATTGGTTTCAGCGTGATATTTATGATTTTGTTTTAAGGTCTACTGACAGAGGAAACTAGTTGATAGGCAATAGGACCTACAAAGCGCGGCGTTGGGTTCCGCAATGTCTGAAATTTGAATAAACTATAATGATACCAAACTCCCAAAATAGAAAGCTAAGCATAGGGCATAGACAGTGGTTCCGTGTAGCGGAGCTCAACGCCGCCGTTCGTTCTTTTATAAGATCGGGGAAAAATACAATTATTCACGCGAGTGGATGTCACACCCACAACCGTCGCAGTATACAGTCATATACTACGGCCTCTATCGATAATTATCTAATACCCTTAATGCGGCACAATGAAATAAAGGAATTACTAAAGAAAACGATACAATTCCATATATTTCAAAGCAACAAAGAAATTGACGTATTTCTTGGAGTTGTTATTTACTGATTGAATTATTAGCTTTGATTTAAAAATGTACTGAAAGATTATAGTTTTAATAAAATAAATGGAAACTAAGCGGATTTTAAGCTTAATAATATCAGGCCATTTGTGTAAACTGGACATGTTGTGGGTTCGATCCCACTCAAGGAAATGAATTATTTATATATTATCACTAGGTTGAATCTGACTGTTCTGCTTTATATATGTGGGTTAGAGTGTGAAAGTAAAAAAATATAAACTAAGCCGGCATTGATAAAAACGCCCTCTAATCCTTTCATATAGGAACTACTATACGTACATAAAGTAAATTGATTTTTTGAAACGTGATGTACAGCAAATTTCGGCAATGACTTTTTAAAGTATTTTTTGATTCAAACGTACGTTATTTCGATGGATATTTCTTTTAGCTTCAAAACGCCATTCAATTTATCTGGGAAAAGATAAAAAATCCCGATAGAATTTTACAGCATCTGCATCCCAGTGCTGGGTGTGTGATATATGAATACTGAATAGGTGTCAACTTTCTTTTTGTGTATTGGATAAAAGTCGATTTAATTTATCTTTGGAAATCTTGAGAGTGTAATAATTTTTGAAATTACCTCCGAATATGACAAGACAAAACGCAGAGTTAAGTTTTACTAATCAACACGGAATGTCTCGAAAATTGCAAAGAAGTTAGGGAACGTGGCATTTTAACTCTAGGTTTCCTCCTTGATGTATGTTTCAGCGTAAAGTTTTTAGAATTCAAATCATTCCTCAGAGTGGGATTCGAACCCACAACATTGGGTTGTTTATGGTCAGGGTCTCTTCCGTTGCATCTCGATGACTTCTTGAAAAAATATAATATAATTAAACTCTAAAAAGTAAATGAGGAAAGGCTAGTGGTTGATCACATTGTTCTCTCCTAACTGTATTAGATAATTAAAATAAAATTAATAAGCTAAGAAATAGGAAACCAATGTTCAAAACACTGATCTCCGTTCTCCGTTCAATTCCCGAGGCATTGTAGGATAAGTGGCGGGACGTGACGCCACGCAGAGCAAGGAAACGTAACTAATTTTAAATGTAATCATTGCCTCTAGCTGGCATCGAACCCACAGCCGTCGCGTTTACAGTAAAACGCAGGTTTATTAATTAAATGTATTATGCTCTTTTTAAGTTTATTTAAATGCTATGAACTATGAACTTCTTGAATTTACTAATAGAACAAATAAATAATTACGCGTGGAACCGTGGATGAATCCGATTTTACCATTACTTTAGGGATTTAGAAAAATGAAATATCTTCATATTTTCATTTCTTCGCCCTGCTAATGAACAAAGTGGGAATTGCAACTCGAAGCGCCATACATAATTCTGTCGGAAGTGGGGAACGGTAATGTTTAAATGAGCACGGAGTGTTCTTAGCACTAGATTCCTAGATGCGAGCTACAGCGTGAAGCTAAAGAAATATCTTATTTCTCCCCTATGGATACCCCTAATCTATTTACATGTCAAATTTAAACACCGTGATTACAATAATTTCGTTTGTCCGTCTTTTGTCTACCAGTCAGAAATCGGACACTTTTATGCATATACTATGGCATAGATAGTATTTTTGCTATTACTATTTGTAATAATAAAAAAGAACTGCTGTCCAGAAGCTTGACTTTTTTTGTATGCACCGAGTGACCGCAGACTAGAATGCTTACTTTTAATCATAGTTTAATACTTCCACAAGATTTCGAGACAAATAGTCTTAACAGACGGAAAACAATATGATCATTTAGGGTTTCGTTTTTTCCCTCTTAAGGTACGGAATCCTAAACAAGTACACTACAATAGGTACATGCCTAGAGATGGGTCGTTACACTCACTCATTTTGAATAGTATATAACAAATTAATAAAATAATATAAACAGAGCTACCATTTTAAATTTAATATCTCAAAGTTAGTAAAAGAACTACATCAACCTGTTGTCTGTCGCGAGCATTCTCCACAAGTGTTTATTTTTGCCATTTTAATGGCAAAGGAAAGGGTCCACAAAGATAGAACGAAAATGCGTTATTTTTCTAAATGATACTTTGTAATTCTTTAATTTTATAACTGGGACACCTGCGTCTTTGTGAAAATATTGAATTTAAACTTTGCAAGTGGAAGAGATAAAATAATAAAATTAAATGTGCTAACGGTTTTAATGTGTAACCAAAGAAGGGGAAATATATGAAAATAGATATCGATACAAGAATAAAAAAGTGCGGTGTTGAGTTCTGCAACGCGAAACGTAATGTCTTTAATTGTTGCTCTCAATTAATATATTTTTCGGCTTATATACCTCATAGCAATGTATGAATAGAGGATGTAGCGTAAAGGGAGTATATTGTCACCTATAAGAAACGCTGCAGTTTTAAAAGGGGAACTACGAGTAAATACGCTCGCGTTCTGTCTTTGTAGAACAGATAAATAAAATATTATCTATATAAAAATGTTTCCAGTGGTAATCGCACTATTACTATCACAGTTGGACACTGTGCCACTGCACTACGATGGCTTAAAACTATTGTTGACTCTTCACAAACAATATATAGGGAATAAAAGAAGAACCAAAAATATTTTTATAAAACAATGCTATTGACTGTAAAGCAGCGGTTATAAATTCGATTGAATTTGTCAGAAATTGGGAAGCGAAAATGTCTTAATGGGAACGGAGTGACTTAACACTAGGTTTATAAGTTTCCTATGTGAGGGATACAGCGTGATGCTAACAAAACAACAAAATCAAGAACTATTATTTATTAATATTAACTTTATTGATAGCAAGAACCATAACTGAAAACTATAAAAGAACGAAGACTTTAGATAGATATTAAACTTATTCAAATGCTTCGCCTGGAGGTAGTACAAACCGATATATTGTTTACTAAGACGACCACAATAGATAGGACTGAGTTTCAACAGTAGTTACAAACAGTGGTAGTAACTACTATGAAAGTAAATACGTATTTATGTATTCCTATGAGGTTATATATTCAAGTTGAGGCGGAAGAGGTATACAGAGACAAGAGATGTAAGTGGAAGCGTTTGGTGCCTTGTATTTTCTGGTTATCCCGATAGGTATAAAATATTAGCTTTTTCAAAAGTAAATTAATAATTGAATAAAAAGTTACTAACAATCTCTCTGGCATTACGCCCAAAGCGACATATTAGTGATTGGTGAAGTGAATCTTATTGGTAACAAGACAAAGTCGTTTACGGTCGGATAGGCACCATCCAGCAGTGGAAATGTCCATCTAACGTTGTAATGACAAGGTTAGATATGATTATATTTACAAAATTTGAATCTGGAAATGTTACACAATCATTCAAAATAATCGATGGATGATATATCTCTGAGGCTCACGTTTGAAACGGGTAATGTATGTATATATCTAAAATTAAATTCTATTGTAGGGAACTATTATTTATATAGTTTATTTAATATGTGTTATTTATATATTTCAATATCGTAATTTATTTATTTATCATTTATTTACATACGAGCACATACATATATATTTAATATAATTATATATTTTATAACAAGTATTCGTATTTAGTATATTTATATGAAAGCGCTCGCTGCCGTCGACTGAACCAGTGAGGAGTAATATTTACTCCTACCCCCTTGTCGACGGCATATTTAATTATCACAGTCGTTGCTTACCTTCGATGCGCTTTCCATACGTTCCTTTGTTTTATATAGTATTTTATTCCAAATTCGTATCTTTCGTGTTCTGTTATATACATATGTTTGTGGTTGACTTTCTTATATACTGTACCGTGTTTAATTGTGATTTTATCATTTGTGTTATCACTGTATGTACATTTAAAGTGGTGTTGATTAAACTCAGTGCTAAACGTGAGTAGACTTTTATTATTCACCATCAACACTACACTATTTACCTCACATTTACATATTATCATTCTGTATTGAATCCTTCGAAGCGCAAAGTGACAAGTTCCGACTGTAAATGTAATAGCTGTGGGCCTGATTAATGGATTTGATTGATATTCAAAAGAAAAAGCTATTTTTATTTCTAAAAACAACAGGACGCAATATCTTTACACTAGATTCTGTCTGTACTAACTATACAAGATAAAGCATAAAATTGTTTTGGTCATGATTTTAAATATTAAGTTACTTAAATTACATATCAATTACCTTGATTTCAGTAATTTATCCCTTAAAAAAAGTGAAAGCTCTTAAAAATTAGAGAACTAATTTTCATGAAGTTGATCAATTCCCTCCCTACACTGGAATATATCACATTTAAAACAAATAGGTTATTTCGATGCATTTTCGCTTACAAGTCTCAATAAACTATAATACTATAGACTAAATATATAATTTCAACACTAATTATTAGCCAATTATTTTTTAGGATTTAACTACAAATGTACAATTTGTGGTTAAATCCTAAAAAAATATTGGCTTAAAAAGGGACAAAATTTGGTTTTAAAGCCGCTACTTCAAGTGAGGTATCAGATGAAAGAGTTGTGGCTAAGACAAGCCTGAATTTCAGAAAAAGCTCGAGACCTTCAACTTTTCTACGGTACTTCTGTGGATGAGCTCGCTTATCATCAGTGTGAAAAATTAAGTCCTTCGTGCTGCAGCGGCACAGCGTCTAATAGTAAATTTCTTATAAAAAAAAATCATTTCCTCAATCCGGTAATAAGACAAGATGCAGTGCTCAGTGAGTGGAAAATGAAATGTTTTAACCCTTAATGGCTATGTAAGTGTTAAAACGTGTGTTCCAGTGCATTTGGTGCTTAGTCGATACACTCCTTAATTTTTATCACAACGCCTTGCGTCTGAATCTTTTAAAAAGAGGCCTGTCGTTGAGTTTAGCTGCTACTTGCTTTTAAACACGTTTTGAGTGACGAAACTTAACGCCGTGCTTTGTATTAAAGTATAAAAAATAATAACAAACCTATTATGAAATAATATTGTTGGAGCGTAAATTTAATTAAAACAATTAATTCAATATAACTACAGCCAGCACATAACGCTGTCAGAGAGTTATTAATATTGACAAAATCTCATAATATATACATTTCCATACGAAGTCCATACGGAGCAAACCGCGTGAGATTTCTGCATACCAATACAACCTAAGCCAATATTTACTGTGGCAGGAAATTGAATCTTCGACCTACCGTCCTGCCTGTCTACGTATATAATGTATATAAAATTATTTGTTGAAATATATTTACAATAGGACTCCACTCGCGGATTTGATTTGATTTATGATTATTTTGTTATTTCTAGAATTTGCAGAAAGGCATCAAAATAATATTTTATGGAAGTGTATACAGTACAAAGATCTACAAAAGCATTATAGTTTCATATGTAAAAAGAAATATAAGATTATATACGAAGCTATTGTAAGGGCTATTATATTCGTATAATGATTTACGCAAGTCGTGGCGCAACAGGGGCACTAATGTGCGATAGTAAACACGAATAGTTGTGGGTTCAATTCCCACTTGAGGAAATTGACTAGAGTGAGGAAATATTTCATATTTATTGCGAGTAGTTTTATGTCCTCGTTCTGGTAACGGTTCAAAACTTTCATCTGATACCTCACTTGGAGTAGCGGCTTTAAAACCAAATTTTGCCCCTTTTTAAGCCAATTATTTTTTAGGATTTAACTACAAATGTACAATTTGTGGCTAAATCCTAAAAAAATATAAAGGGGCCGTAGATCTAGGTATATGGTTTGAATTTCAACTTGATATCTCTAAGTATTCCTGAGATACGGACTCTTGACAGACAGACAGACGGACAGACGACAAAGTGATCATATAGGGGTCCTTTTTTCATCAAATGGTACTGAACCCTAATAAGAAAAACTATACAAATCTTAAAAATAAATATAAAATATATAATTTTTTTTCAACAATAGTTACAGAATATAGAAACTCCACTTTTTTAATATTGAAATACAAAATTGAAGTACAGTGTACAATGTTATCCAAGTTTTATTCCTTTATTATATACCTATAGATAAATGTCAAAGCGAAACAGCAAACACAGAGATCGAACTAACAAGCCGCAGAGATCTCTTGCTCTTGAATTTGAAACGTGCTTGAAATATATATATTTTGTATTGCTATTGTTGGATACTGTAGTTTTGTGGGTTTTAGTAATATATTATAATGGTATTTTATACGTCGATAGATGTAGGTGAGATTCCAGTGTAGTGAATATATTATAATATTCTTGTATATTGATAAACTACTATGTTTTCTATTTTTTATATCATGTATGTATATCTTATAGTTCGGAGTAAAAACAGATAAGTTAGTGGCAAATTTTTAATTTCCTGTTTAACTCGATTATGAGGCTAGAGAAACCAAATATGAACATTATCCAAAAATTCTTCCCTTCCTTCCGTATAAACCTTGAAATAAAAAAAAGTTACATATTATCATTCTGTATTGAATCCTTCGAAGCGCAAAGTGATAAGTTCCGACTGTAAATGTAATAGCTGTGGGCCTGATTAATGAATTTGATTGATATTCAAAAGAAAAAGCTATTTTTATTTCTAAAAACAACAGAACGCAATATCTTTACATTAGATTCTGTCTGTACTAACTATACAAGATAAAGCATAAAACTGTTTTGGTCATGATTTTAAATATTAAGTAACTTAAATTACATATCAATTACCTTGGTTTCAGTAATTTATCCCTTAAAAAAGTGAAAGCTCTTAAAAATTAGAGAACTAATTTTCATGAAGTTGATCAATTCCCTACACTGGAATATATCACATTTAAAACAAATAGGTTATTTCGATGCATTTTCGCTTACAAGCTTCAATAAACTATCATACTATAGCCTAAATATATAATACTAGCGACCCACTCGCGGCTTCGCCCGCTTAAACTACTGAATTATTAACTTAATATACTGAATTACGTTCCTTAAATAAGCGATACAAACAACAGAATACTAAAATGGTAAAAATCATAAACAACATCTACCTTATATCCTTTTATTTAAAAATACTTAAACGAAAGATGAAATCATATACCTATGTTGCGCTGAAATAATACATTATAATTATTTAGGGAGCTCAAAAATATGTGCAATTGCTTCTAAACCTACTTTACTATAAAGCTAATATTGAAGCTTTCTATCGTCCAGCTCCTTTCTTCTGGCGCTGGGGAATGGCATCAGGGCGTTGGCCTTCGCGCTGTGGTCTCAAGCGGCACCCATCAATATGGGTGCGTCGTTAGGGGCCCTTTGGCTTTGGCCCTAGGACTGTGTACCTGCCTTATAGCAGATGCATGGAGAATGATTTTTGGTGCGATTGGAAAGATAATCAAATGCCACCTAACGGTCAGCTCAGCCAGTTGAGACCCTCATTCAGGGAGGCCCAGCTTAAGTGACCAGCGACCTAGGTGACTGCTCAGTAGTCGGATTCGGGGAAGGATAGAAAGTCACTCGGAAGACGACGTCTGCCCTCTGGCGGGTGTGCACTGGGTGATGCTCCTTAGGTGCAGGTAACACAATACATCAGCGCGTAGTAACGCATTATATCCGTGTTGGTCTCTTTCTATTTTTAGGTTACGGTGAAGCGTGGTGTTCCTTACGTAGTATAGTGCCTGGGTCACTCGCCAGAGAGTGAAGTTCTGGACCACCTGCAGGGTTTCTTGTTGGTTCGTACTGGCGTAGGCAAGATAAGGCCTGACTCACGCCTTGTAGCGCTATAGCTTCGTTCTTAGGGGTAGGTGGAATCTGAAGAGTGGTCGTAGCAGGAACATTGCAGTCCTTGCGGCTTTCTTGACTTGCCCTGTCAATGAAAGTCTTCTGTCAATAACAACTTTCAGGTAGTCGCTCTGCTTCTTCAGGGGACCTGCTGGCTCAGCGAAAGATGTAATCGGCTGTGTCTTGGCGACGTTAAGGGCAACCCTGTACTCTGTCATCCAGTTTGGCATCAGGTCAAGGGCTTCCTAGAGTATCTTGGTTGAGAGGGAAATATCGTCGGCGTAGATCGCCAATATCGTAGCCGTCTGCGTTGGGATGTCATCGGTGTATAATGCGTAGAGGACAGGTGACAAAATGCTGTCCTGAGGAACACCGGCAGCGATCGAGTAGCTGCTACGCTCTCCACTCTCACGCAAAATGTCCTGTCAGGTAGGTAATCGGTAAGGACATACGCGACGTGATGGTGCCGGCTCTGAGCACCTTATAAAGTAAAGCCGAAAGCGAGTGGTACGTCGACGAACTATTGCAATCTTCTTTCAATTAGTCGCTGCTGCAGCGTAGTGGCCCGCTCTGGCCACCTGTAGATTGATTGAGTGCCCACTCGCCAAACTGCTTGCTTAGTGGTGCTAGAGAAGCAGAAGGAATAACTTCGCCACCGCGCTGATGAGGGTTATAGGTCGGTAGCCCTCAGGGCGTCGTGGGATCTTCCCAGCCTTTGGCAACATGACCATGTTGTAACAGTATGTACCTATGGTATAAGTTAAAAATAAATAAATAAATAAAATAAAATATGCATGGCAATATACATAAATAACATAGTTAAATATGAATAATAAAAACTATATATTTTAAATATCATATTAATCGAGACGCGTTCGTGTATTCTCGTCCCGAGTGTCGCGACCGTCGTTTCGTATATATAGGTGGTGGTGATGCTCGGAAGGCAGCGGTCGAGTCGAACTCTTAAGTACTACGGTACTAATAAATATGATGCACATAAAGACTCGTACCAAGTATATTATAAATATACTATAATAACTCGAAGCCTATGATGGCACGATCTTTTAGGATCGAATTTCTTATAAAGGCAATATTACCCGTACTCTTTCTTCCTTTTATTGTAACTAGTTAGCAGTTATAGTGGAGAGGAAGATAGGATGCACTCTTGGCTTATCTTCGGACGAGCTTCGAGTTATGACAATGTTATATTGTCGAGTCTACAGTTATCTAAATAACTGACACAAGAACAACTTCTGATGGCAAATATCTTATTAAAGCGATACCTTCTAATGGCATAATATGGAATTCTTAACACTGTTTCCTCTGAATCTCTAAAAGATTTTGGGTTCTTCACGATCACAACTATAAAGAGTTCTAACCACTAGACACATCACGAGCCAAGGCATTAAATATTAAATAATATTTTAAAAGGTGTTTGGGATATCAGTTACAATGTTCTCCTTCTACGCCCGAGGGAAAGGAGCTAGGCGGCCGTGGCGGATGCACTTTTATAAGCAAACGACGGGTAGTGGGGGTCGAGCCATATCGCAGCAAAGATTTTTAGTTATGTAATTTTAAATCTGTGTTACAGCTTCTAAAGTAATTATTAAAATGAAAAACAGTAAATGACAGTTTTTATCTAAATTAAATGGTCAAAGTAACTAATATACTTATCTATATGCTGAGAGTAAGGGATAAATGAAACATGAGTCGATACAGCTGTTTATAGTCTGCGTTATGCATTTATAATGACAATTAAAGACGGACAGACGGACAACAAAGGGATCCTAATCCAAGTGATAAGGATTCCGTTTTTTTCCTTTTGAGGTACAGAATTCTAAAAATGGATTATTTTTTAGTTTGGTTATCCATACTGTTGGGCACAAAATTATTATAGATTTAAGTCATTTGGGAATTGATTTGATTTTGCTTGCAAGAATTATCATATTTAATAGAAAAATGTTTAGTTATTTCATTATATCATCTAGGTAAACTGTAACTGCGCGCACACTGCAAACGTAATTTTTCCCACATAAATTCCGCAAAAAGTCCGGGTTAAAATATAGCTTCTATTAGTTATAACAGCGCATTTAAGATAAGATTATTTTAAAAAGTTGTTGAATTCTATCAAAATTATAAAAACTACCAACATTTTTATAGTTAATAAAATATTTTCTCAAATTAAATAAATGTCTATGTTTTCCATCTGAAAAACACTAAAGGATGAAAAAATATTAAATATATATAAATATATAGAAACCACATTTGTACTGGTAATAATAATTGAAAAAAAATAGATAAACTACAGCACATATGAAACAGTATATCTATAGAAACAACTACATATGAAACAGTATATCTATAGAGGAATTACACACTCCTTTTATTTTTTTTAGCTTCACGCTGTATCCTGCACACAGCAGGGTAGGCAAAGGGAACATAAGACACTCCGTTCCCCACTTTCCGCCGAATTTTTCGAGGCATTGCGTTTTAAGTGGCAATACTCAACGCCGTGCCGGTGCCTTAGCGAAGAAATGAAAATATTAAGAAATAATAATTCATCTCCTTGAGTGGGTATCGAACCCATAACCACCGCTTTTCAGTCACACTCCTGTGCCCCTGGGCCTCGACGGCGTCGACTCTTTTTATTCTATCACAATAATACGTAAAATTTTTTGATGTTCCTCTGCACTACGATAATACGAACTTTGAAAATTAGTTATTGTCCCATAACTCTACAGTAACACGTAACTCGAATATTGTGGAAAGTTATAGGAAGGTCTAGATTTGAATCGAAGCTAATTTAATTGATAGAGATGTAGATATTGCTAAAATATACATATTTAAATATAAAAATAAATTATTAATTAAATATATCGGCCGTCGTGGCTGGCACAGCGTGTTACTGTAAATCCGCTTCACATTTTTATTACTTTGCTCTTGTAACTAGACAAAATGAGTCGTTGAGATCCGTCACTGAACACGCAATACGTTGAAAATTGAGTGGCAAGTGTGGAAAGAGTTTTTTTTATGGCTAGAGTTCGTCTTTTTACTCTACCAGAGTAGGCGAGAGGCAGCGTAAAGCTAAAAAACTTAAATATTATGAAAAATACGTTTTTTTAAACGGAGAGCTTTATTAACATAAGGTTCCTAGGTTTCCCCTGCCTACTCTACTCTATGTGCGGGATACAGTGGATAGATCATAAAATAAATAAGTAATTTACGTATAAGTATGTTTATTGTCCTCTGCCATTCAATATTCAATTCTCATTTAAAAATTTTCTAGTTTATTCGTCCGCGGCCTTTTCACATAAAGATAATTAAGGTGACGTGCTCAACAGGTACAGAATACTGGACGTCGAGGAATTTTCAATTAAGATCCTTTCTAACTTATTTTGATGCTACTAAAGTATTTTGAGAGTTTTTTTGACATTTTTAAAGTATTATATAGTTATATAGTGGGGTAGCCAGAGGGAACGGCACGTCTATTACTACAGTGTCTGCGTACATCTTTAGCCTCAGCCACTGTCTTTTTACTTGACTTTCCTTCAAGTATCATCGATATTGTGTTCTCGTCAGACAACTTAGCTCTTCTCGTTCCTCTCTTACCATTGACTGTTACTTCTTTAATCATTTTTATCTTTTTATCGTCACTCATTTAATAATATTCTCAATCTCATAATTAACATTAAATGATTTAACATTAGGTACAATATGTGAGATACATATCGTCGAGTATGCAGCTTCACGCTGTATCCCGCACACAGCAGGGTAGGCAGAGGAAACCTAGTGTTAAGACACTCCGTTCCCTATTTTCTACCGAATTTTGGAGGCATTGCGTGTTGAGTGGCAGAATTCAACGCCGCGCTTTGGTCGAGTATGCAGAGAGATTTTCAAGATATTGCGTATTGAGTGGCGGAATTAGAAAGAAAATATAAAATAACTAATTCGCCTGACTGGAAATTGAGCCCACATCCGTAGCGTTTACAATTACACTTATGCCACTACACCACGACGGCCTCAATGATGTAATAAACGTACAAAATCATCTATTATCAAGCAAAGCTAGATGTGTCCTATCTAGCGGTGAGGCGCTGTCGGCCTCACGTAATATATTACCCCGACATGAGATTTGGACAATAGGCGCTTAGTTCCATTAACGTCCGTGCTGTGAATAGGTGGTGGGAAATTGCGTCTACTTTCTTGATCATTGGACCTCTTATAAATTATATGGATACAATAGAAGTATGTTGAGTTAGGTTTAATTTGTTTAGCGAAGTGTTGAAGCTTTTTTTTTATGCAGCTGTGTTTGGACTATGCAGAATATGAGCTCAAGAGGCGCGGGTTCAAATCTTGCACGTATAATTTTTCATTTTGTTAGCTTTACGTTGTATCCCGCACATAACGGGGTAGGCAGAGGGAACTTAGTTTATTTAGTACCTGGGAACCTATTGTTAAGATACTTCGTCTCTATTAAAATATTTATGTTCCCCACTACGTACATTTTCTTAAACAGTATATTAATACAAGTTTAAGAAAGCAACTTCATCTGTGCGAGATCTCATCATGAACGAGAATAACGTAAAATCCTACTTTTGCCGTTTCTGTGTAAATTTCGAAAAACTCGATCTTAAAGCTGCCCTTATTGAACCTACAAGTCAAGTACTGAATTGATAACAGACGAGTTTTATGTAGGAACACTCGTTTAGTGGCGAAACTTTATATTAATTGCAGCTTGAGACCTCCACGAGATCTCAAAATAAGTCGTCTTTACAGATGAACAGTGGAGCAACAAGGCGATCCTATAAGGATCTGTTTTATTTTTCTTTTGGATATGGAACCCTCAAAAGAGAAAAAAAATAGTTATGCAGATAGATATTTATTAGTAACGTATAAATTGCACTCTTAGAACTCGAACACTACGTTAAATTAACTATTTTATTATACTAATATTAAGTCACTTTCCGCAGAATTTTGTAAGCATTTCGTGCTAATTGCCGGAACTCAAGACCGCGCTTTGCCTCGACGCCAGATTAAAAAAAATTAAAATATTAAATATTTATTTCCTCAAGTGTGATTCGAGCCTTTAAAAATATAATTTGTCTTTCTTCAGTGTGGAATAACTTAAACTGAATAAAGTGAAATTTAAAAAAGTTTTAGTTAGTTTTATAGCAAACAAACACACTAAAACCTTACATTTTGAACTTTATAATAAATAATATTAGTATTATAATATTTTAGCACAGAGAATACTCATTATATAAGTAATTTTCCTATGGTTTGTAGAAAAAGGTCGTGCAAATGCAAATAAAATAGACTCGAATGGGCCGCAATAAAAAACGGACGTCTCAATCGTAATGTTTCATTTTACTTGGCGTCCATGTCCTTTAAGAGGATCTAGGGTAATATTTTTTATGTCACGTTACAGCTTCCCGCTGTATCCCGAATAAGGAAGGATAGACAGAGTAAACCTAGTGTTGGGACACTCCGTTCACCACTATTCACTAGACATTGAGGCGCGCTTTGTTTTATTACCAGAGCGAGAAAATGAAAATAACTCATTCCCTGAGCGGAATTCGGAGCGGAGTTTACAGTCGCGTTTACTGAAGTAGTGTCAATGCACGACGAAGGTCTAAATGTTACGTTTTAAAATTTAATTTATACTCTACAATTTTGGAAATATTATTAATATATTTAGTTTTTTTTTATGAAAAAGACAAGGCAAACGAGCGTACGGGTCCCTTGATGGTAAGTGATCACCGCCACCTACGGTCCCGTGCAATACCAGAGGAGCTACAGTTGCGTTGTCGGCCTTCAAGGTGGGGACAGACGCGCTTTTTGAAGGTATCCACGTCGTTTCGATCTGGAAACATTGCATATCATCGGCCATAGTGCCTCACAATAGTGAAGTGCCAGGTATACAAGTGGTGTTGATGGCGTTGTAGTCAATACCATCCACCGAGTAAATTACTGATTAGAACATTCGACGCCAAGTAACAAGTCAAACAGTTCTTAATGATAAATGTGGTAGAGACCGCACAGCAAAGAGACATCTCTTCGCAAAACCAAAGTGACAGATCATTAAATCCCCAATGATTCGAACACAAACATTTCACCAACCGAAAATTGAACACTCAACCACAGTACATGTACACCCCCTGTTCCATTGTACCCAGATACCCTCAAAATAAACTCCACTAACTTATAGCTATATGAGAATAATAAATCATTTTTAATTGAAATATGACACAAATTCAGAGATTTTATTTGCAGTTTAACTAATTGCTGTTCTAATTCCGCCAAAGTGTTAACCGAGATAACTTTGATATAAACGTGCATTCAATGCTCAAACGAACGCTAGTTAGTAAGTCTTTACTTAGTTTAAATAGGTAAATGTTTTTCAATATAAATGTGATCCTAGTGTTTGGTGGTTCAGTCTGTGTGGCTATCCCGCGAGGGATACAGCGTGAAGTTAAGTATATATTTTTTAAAATTATATATGTATAGAGGTAAATAGTGGCACAGGGGCACGGGTGATTGTGTATGCGACAAGTTGTGAGTTCGATACCGACTATAGGAAATAAAATATTTAATATACATTTTTTTACTCCCTCTGGTATCGAAATAAAGCACGGCGTTGAGTTTTACCACTCCATCCTCACTGCCTCAAGAATTCGGTAGACAGGGGAATGAAAATATCTTAATGGAGTGCCTTAATACTAGGTTCCCCCGTCTCACCTTTTTAAGTGCTGGATACAGCGTGAAGCTAAAAAAGGAAAAATTATGTGTTTTTATTAGGTTGAAAAGCAACTATGCAATAAAATCCGTAAAACTGCATCTGACCCACTTGTTATAATTAGGTCGCCGTGAAACTTGATAATTATACGTAGTTTAGGTGACAAAACAATAATGTAATATCTAACGATAGAACCAGGCCTTTAATAGTAGAAACTGTGGAAATATATACAAAGGTACTGAACCTGTGTTCAGTAAATATACATGTTTTTAACGTCACACCGAATCCCGTACACAGTTGGTTAGGCAGAGGGAATCTAGTGTTAAGACACCACCACGACGGCAATCTTTTAATAGTTTAATAATAATAAATATGTTTCAAAAAATGATTTTTCTTACCTACGTCTAGAGAGTATCCGTATCCGTAACCGTATGTGATTTACTTTGTATTTTTTAGGCGAATTTGTATTTGAATATAAAGATGTATGTACATATACTATATATTATACGATACGAACTGGTACAATTGGCTACATCGAAAAAATAATAGTGTTGTGTTTAGAAATAATAATAATGTTTTCATGGTTAATACGGGCACTTTGAATAAGAGATATATAAGAAGCCTGAGGTGAAATCTAGTGTATATATAGTATACGTATATCTATATATATAAAAGGACTTGTGCTGACTGACTGAGGTAAGACGCACGCAGAGCCGTAACCGCTGATGGTAGAAACGTGAAATTTGGGCAGATGTTTATTTTCATATTCTGGACATCCACTAAGAAGGGAATTTGAAAAATTTTAACCCTAAAGGGATGAAATAGGGGTTGAAAGTTTGTATGGAAAAAAATTTTAATCTGTACCGATTTTTATAAAATTTGAAATTCATACTCTTAAAAATATTTCATTGAACACGTATTTCATGGTTTTTAAGAATTCACCCCCTAAGGGTTCAAATAAGGGGTTGAAAGTTTATATGAAAAAATCTTTAAATTGCCACCGATTTTAATAAAAATTTAAATTCAGACTGTTAAAAATATTTTATTGAACACGTGTTTCGTGGTTTTTTTAGAATTCATTCCTAATAAGCGGGCGAAGCCGCGCGCGCCCTCTAGTATAATATATTTATATTCAAATACAATTTTGTTTATAATAAATACAACGTAAATCACCCAACAAAAAAACATTCGATAACTAATGTAACCAACCATTCATTATGTTTTTCTTTGGATTACATCTAATGTGCTCTCTTGAGAGTGCCGCGGGACCTTATGCGTAGAGGGAAATTTTGTCGGAAATATACATATAATAAGTATATTTATATTATACCATAAGATTAACGATAAAAGCTATTATGGTGCAGCAAGAGGTCTGATTTAAAAAGTGATATCTGCCAATTTGAAACAGGTTCCGTATCTCAACAAAACATTGGGCCCTTACTAAATATATATAAATTTAAAATTCCTTTGTCCGATCATTTTGGCAAAGTATACGACAACGTACACCAATAAATATACATAGTTTACATTTTAAAGTGAATAAAGTTTGGTCCTCTAAAGCCACGTCAGTGATTCCTTCATACATATTCAACAATTGTACCCGAGTTTGTTCATATGTATGGTAAGTAAGTTAAGCGGCCACACGCCTCGAATATGGTGATTTGACATAGTGGTGCGTTTGACGAGAGGATGGTGAGTTCAAATGTTGAAATCAATTTTAACGTATGTTTTAGATGTAGCTGTTACCTTTATTTACCAATTCAGTTAGCCAGGCCAGTCGTGGCCTCAGGAGCACAAGAGTGCGACTGTAAACGCGACAGGTTGTGGTTTCGATTTCCACCGAGGCGGATGAAGTATTTAATATTTTTATTTTCTGGCACTGGTAACGAGCGAAAATGTTATGTTGAATTCCGCCATTGAACGTACAATGCCTCCAGAAGTCGCCGGTAATTGAGGAACAGAAGTGTCTTAATTGGATTGGAGTGTCCTAACACTGCGTTCCCAGGTTCCTTCTACCGACTCATCTACGTGCGGGATACAGCGTGAAGCTATTTAAAAAACTCATGTAGCAAGGTAAGCAGAGAAAATCTGATGCTAAAATATTCAGTTCTCTAATTTCAGAAATATTTTTTTGAGACGATATGTGCTGCGTGGCGGAACTCAGCGCCACGCTTTGTCTTACTACCAGAGCGAAAACACTTAATTTCACCGAGTAGCAGTCGAATACACAACCGTCGAGCCAAATACTGTGCCGTTGCGCCACGATAACCTCATTTACTGACGAAATTTATATAATATTTACGTTCTACGAAATCTAGTAAATATAATTGATGTACTTAATTTTGAATGATTAATCTGAAAGGTAAGCTCGCTCGAAATTAATCAAAATACAATGAGAATTGATTCATTTTGACGACAGGTCATTTATATTTTCACGTGATCAAAATAAAATGTATTTTTTCTTAAAACGTATCGCCTCGTTGTCGTACTTACTAAAACATTTATTTATTTAAGAGTATCGGATGCCCTGCCTTGAGTTCCGTCGCTCAACTCGTTATATTTGTATTTTAGATAATAAGTGTAGAGTGGAGTAACTTAAGTTCTCTCTGCTATACGGGATAAAATCTGAAGCTAACATTTTTTATTAGTTTTGACGAGATAACGACTAATAACTACATGAACGCCGGCTTCACGCACGCAAAGACATGATTCAATGTCACGTTCCGGCTGAGCCGAGCGTGCGAGCGAGAGCGCCGTACACGCGATAGAGAGGCACGATCGGCTAAAGTGTTCGGCTTGCGATGCATCTATTTATTCATTGTTACTTGTAATTAAATAGCACCTTGTTATTTGGTAAAGCGCGGCATTGAGTTCTCCCACTCAATGCACAATGCCTCCAGAATTCGGTGGAATGTAGGGAACGGAGTGTCTTAACACCAGGTTTCCGCTGCCTACCCTGATGTATGCGGGATACAGTGTAAAGCTGATTAATTCCCCCAAGTAGGAACAGAGCCAATAATCACAATTACAGTCAGAATTTACTTTAACTATTTCAATAATAATATATACAAAGAAATGCAATGATAATAATTAAACATTCTACGGACTTTGGATTGTTAAATGTTTCACATTAATCCTACAGTTCGAGAACTTTAGGATGCTCCAGGGAGCTTTGTTTGAATAGTATACATCGAAATTTTAAGTAAAGCTTCGGGCTTTTGGTATCGAGAAAACATTGTATCACTGATGTTTACTTAGTATTTTTTTTAGTTTTACGTATTTCCTACATATACCATAGTGAATGAAGACAATGTAGTGTTAAGACACTGTGCTACTATTTATTTTAGTCATAATAATATTTTACCCAACAGCTCTAAAACTCAAGAGAAATGCTATGTTTTAGCGCGTATGTATGTACGTCCGTTCTTTTGTTCCATTGTAACTATTAAACCAGTGTGGGGTTTTTGATAAATGGTACGTCGTTGGATTTGTCTTGATGCAAATTTAGTTTTTGAAGTAGGTTTTTTGTTCTGTTTATAATTCACTAATTTAGCTTCAATCTATATTCCGCATATAGCAGGGTAGGTAAAAGAAAGCTAGTGTTAAGTCACTTGCGCACTCTCTGCCCAAACTCTGTGTCTTCTTACCAGAGCGAGAAAATAAAAATTAAAATAATTCATAATCTTGTGTAGGAATCGAACTTGCAACCCTCGCATTCACAATAAAACGCTGTGTCAAAATTTAACACACACTTTTATTATTATCAAGTTTAAATGTCCAAAAATTTTAGTATTATTTACGTTTCAGTTTTAAGTTAACGTGCTTGAAACATTTTAGTAAATTTAATTTAAAGGGATATAAAATTATAACGAGTCCATTCCGCTCGTAATTAGATGTTCGCAACAATCCTAATTAGCTTGGGCGGGTCTGCAAGGTGTAGTGGAATGTTGTAAATATATATATATAATATGAATATTAAGAAAACCGGTCAAATGCGAGTTTGACTTGCATTCCGAGGGTCCCGTACCAATTTCCGGATTGCGGGTCAACAGAAAGTACCTACAACTTATAAAAACTAAAATCTGTAGTATCTGTATATACACTCATTTTGTGAGTAATTAATTAACTACAAATAAAAGTTATAATGCACTTTTTCTATGAAATACATATAATTTTTCATGTTTCGTTTCATCATTGTAGATCCACAGGAGGATACTCTATAGGTTTTGTTGAAGCGGCAAACTTCATACAAAATGCAGCTTTTGATCGCGATTAAACAGAAGTTTTATTTTTCAGTTCTTCAAGGGTCAGATCTAAATATTTTTTCGGTTCCGGTTTTTTTCTTTTGAGGTACGGAACCCTTATATAGCAGGGTAGACAGAGGGAACCTAGGATTAAGACAGTCCGAAATAATGAAAATAATTCTTTTCTCCGATCAGGAACCGAATCCACATCGTTCGCGTATACAGTCATACTCTGTGCTGCATAAAAATCTTTGGCTTCGTCTTCTTCTAAAACTTTAAAATAATATACAGAATACGGAAAATAAAGTGAAATCAATCTCTAATAGATCTTTCTACATCCCTATTAAGTCACGAACACACAGCAGTAATAGAATTCTAACGACTAAGTAATTAAGTACAAAAACAAATAATCTAAACCTACCTTCATACATTATGTTTCCATTAAGTCTAATGCTGCGATTACGTGATTGTTACAAAGAAGAAATAAATACAAGACCAGCAGTTGCGTAGTTGCACAAGCGTATGACTGTAAATGCGATAGGTTGTGGGTTTGATTCCCACTAGAGGTAATGAAATATTAATTATTTTTATTTTCTGACTCTGATAAAGAAGCAAAGCGCAGCATTGCCACTCAACACACAATGCCTCCATACTCCAGTGAAAAATGGAGAGTGGAGTATCTTAACACTAAGCTCCCTCTGCATACTCTGCTACATGCGGAATAAAGCGTGAATCTGGAAAAAATACTGTGTATTAAGTTCAGGCGGAAAAAGGTAGAGTTTATAAACAAACTAATTATAAGGTTATAAAATTAAGTTTCCCAAACTGTAACGCTCTCATGTAAGTACCAACATGCATAGCGAAGTCTCAACTGTATCAAAGTTTGTAACTTCCGTAATTTTCACATAATATAATACTTACACGTGTAAAAGTATGAGGGTTTTAGGGAACTAATTTGTAATATGATAAATGTTTATTAAAGTAGATGTTTTTATGTGAAGTTGAAATATTTTATTTTTCCTACATTTATTATTCTTATGTTTCTTACAATTTTAAAGTGTTATTCCAAACTTAAGAATGAAAAATATTTAAAAAGAAAATATTTACTATATAAGAAAACGATCTTAGCAGAATTTGAACCCGCGCCTCTTTGGAAACCGTCCAAGAGATTTTTACAAATTTCCGCTACCCAAAGATAATTACTTAGAAATATCATTTGACAAGAGGATATACTATTTTTTTAATATTTTTAACATGTACTATTTTTTTAATATTTTTCTTTTATATCTGTGAAATAGCACTATAAAAATGTAAAAAAAATGATTAAATGTAAGAAAAAAGTTTTTTAATTAAAATATGGATTAAGCTACAGTTTTCCTAGATTAATGTTCTACGTTTGTTATTTAGAGCATTAATCGTCTCGTCTTGACCTTTTTAGGTGTTTAATATTTTACAGTTAATAATGAGGTCATCGTTGCGCAATGCCACAGCGTCTGTTTTTAAGCGCGACGTTTGTAGGTTCGATTAATATGCAGAGAGATTACTAGCGACATTTTCTTTTTGTATTCTCATCTAAATTACTTTAGGGATATAATGATATTGTTTCCCTTTATAATCAAACAGTCGTGGCGCAGGACACAAAGTGTGATTGTAAATCGACTGGTTGTGGGTTCGTTCCCCACTCGAGGAGATGGAATATTTACTTAAATTTATATTTCCATTTCTTCGCTCTGGTGTCGAGGCAAAGCGCGGCGTTGAGTTTTGCCACTCAACACGCAATGCCTCCAGAATTCGCAGAAAGTGGGGAAAGGAGTGTTGTAACACTAGGTGCCCTTTGCCTACCCTGCTGTGTGCGGAATACAGCGTGAAGCCGATTTTATTTATACAATTTAAAGACAATTCTGTAATAAATTTTTTATCTTGTAAAAATTTCAGCGAACTGAATAAAACATTTATTTAGTAATAATACTCGCATGCAATATTTAATATTAACATAGCTTTTTTATTTGTACATCGATTTCAATAAATCTAACACTAAATATTAAGAAGTTTGCCAAAGTACAACAGTGAAACTGAATTTAATTCGTCTTAATCATTTCTGAGATTAACATGTACAGACACATAGTCAATAAATAAAGTTTAGACAAGAAATAATTTAAGAAACATTGCCATGGCTTCTATTACATTGATAAATGCCCCCAATAAGAGTTTTTTCTTCCGAGTACAAACAGCAATGAGTTATAATTATATTTGATATCTATCTATATGTATAGATTAAAATTTCCTGACCATGTTAAATAAAGCATGGTATTGGATCTTTAACATGTAAAATAACAAAAAAAACTCACACACAGTCACACAAAACCCAAGGTGTTCTTATCTAACACTTGCAAAAATCTATCCTCAAATAGATTACATTCTGGCGTCGTCAGACTCACGTGTAATTGGATTGACCTGCGACGTGATTGCGGCACTGCTCCACGTGGCGGCGGCGGCGGCCGGGTTTGGAAAATTATGAATTAGATGTTTATTTATTTATTTTTCTCTATATTTTCTATTATTTTAAGACCATCATGCTATAGAAGGTGGTTGTAATTGGGGTGGTTGTGGGTTTAATGCTTACTCGAGGAATTATTATATTGAAATTATTATTTTTATTACTACTACTGTTACTACTTTGCTAGAGCAAAACATGATTTGTTTATTTTTTGTTTTTAACCTTCACACTGTATCTCGTTCATAGCAAAGTAGGCAAAGGTAGCCTAGGAAAGTAATATACTAATACACTCCGTTCCCTATTCGGACCCCTAATTTCCCCCCTAATTCATGAGGCATTGCGTGATGAGTGGCGGAACTCAACGCCGTGTATTAAAAAAATAATATATAAAATATTTCATTCCCAGAGCAGGCATCGAAGACGGCCTGAACGAAATGTTTCGTTTTAGCTTAATGCTGCATGGTGCCATATTTAGCATGATAGGCAGAGGGAAAGTGTTTAGATACTTCGTTCCTCGTTTGCCTTGTCTTTTCCATAAAAAAAAACTCCGTAAAAAAAAAAACTCCAGTTTGCGTTTTGACGCCGCGGTTTGTCTAGCAGGTCAGGGAAGTTAAAATAATTTAAATACAATAATTCTCATATGGGTTCCAACCAATAACTATTGCGTTTACAGTCAGAAAATAAAGTATTTTTTTTCAGTGTAACATACAAAATACATTAATACATACATTCTACCTTTTACCAAAAGCTTCTTCTCCATGGTCCGATGTTAATAAGAATGCCTCGTACGTACGTCAAAACGTAGAACGTAATATAATATAGCCCATACATAGCCTTATAATATAGTCATGGCCTAAAAAATATTTTGCAAATAGAATAAGCAGCTCCTGGGATTAGCGCATTTAATCAAACGAACTCAGCTTAGTTTAAATAGAGATTGTATTGATTTACAATATCTCAATACATACATCACTTTATAATACATCTTCAAGTAGTAGTTTCAAAGTAGTGTTAGCGTACTCGTGTAAAAGAGGGTAGATTTAGGTGGAAAATAACTATAAAAGCAGTGGAATTGTGTCAATCGGGGGCACTAGCTTGTAAGTGACGGCCCCTGTTGGAAGGAAACTAGTGTGAAGTATTGTTAGTAGGTGATACATATCACTTATTGCAATTACATAGTATCTCTTTCAAAATAGTTTAGAATCATTTAGACGGTGTGTGTCTTTAACGTGTTTCTTTAAAAACGTTACCCGCTTCCGATTTTTAACATCAGAAGTGGGATACGCATGAAGTTTTCATATCTTTATGTGTATCTTCGCCCCATTGGTATTTTGGATTGAAAGTTTGGTATTCTAAAAATTAAAAGCTATTTCTTATTATAAGATCTTTGCTGTTTGAAATTATTATCGAAAAATAGAAGGACTACTTTACTAATAATTTTATTGTTTTAGTGATTTTATTGTGGTGTCATAAAGACTCGAGAAATGGATCGAATCAAGGATGAATAATAAGCAAGTGTCAGGTTAGACCGAGCGAAAATACAGGTCTGTGCATAATGCTTTGAGAGTAAGTTAGCCACACTTTACAATTTTTATAATGTTGACATGTGGGCTCAAAGTTGATCTTGGTACTCTTAAGTGAGAAAAATACTCTTTAAGAGGGAGACGACTTTAACAACTTGGTACGCTTAAGTGAGTAAATGCTCTTTAAGTGCAAGTTGTGTTGAGCTATGAGTCTGGTTTCCTAAGTGTGGCATAGTCCCTTTAGGGTTTCCAAAGGTTTCCTAAGTGTGGCATAGTCCCTTTAGGGTTTCCAAAGGTTTCCTAAGTGTGGCATAGTCCCTTTAGGGTTTTCTAAGGTTTCCTAAGTGTGGCATAGTCCCTTTAGGGTTTCCTAAGTGCGGCATATTCCTTTTAATTTGGGTCATGTTGTCGAGCTATTTCAGTGTAAAGAATGATAAAATGAGCAAAATTCCATTATGGGACTGTTTTATGATACAGTATAGTTTAGGCGCACGACTAACTGCTGTTTATTGTCACAGTGATTTATCCCGACTCGTGGGGTGCCCGGGGCGGGCACCATGCAGGATGGCCGTGTTAGCGTACTCGTGTAAAAGAGGGTAGATTTAGGTGGAAAATAACTATAAAAGCAGTGGAATTGTGTCAATCGGGGGCACTCGCTTGTAAGTGACGGCCCCTGTTGGAAGGAAACTAGTGTGAAGTATTGTTAGTAGGTGATACATATCACTTATTGCAATTACATAGTATCTCTTTCAAAATAGTTTAGAATCATTTAGACGGTGTGTGTCTTTAACGTGTTTCTTTAAAAACGTTACCCGCTTCCGATTTTTAACAGTAGTTAAAGTTATCAAGAATGTCCAAAATCTGGCAACTTAGTGTTTGGATGTGGACATAATTTCCTGATTTCTCTCAGCGTCTGACTGAGTTGAAGGTTCAATTCTCAGGAGAAGGAATTAATTATTTTCATTTCCTCACTCCGATCAACAAGCCTCAAAAATTTAGCGGAAAGTGACAAAATATAGTCTAAACGCTGAGGTCTCCCTGCTATGTATGGGATTCAACGTGAAGATAAAAAAATATGAAGAATAATTTAGTTATACCTAAATTTCCAATTATCTATACATATAAATACAATTGAAGTGTCTGTCATAGCGCGGCGCTGAGTTACGCCGCTTAATGCCACGAGAATTTAATGGAAAGTGGGCAAGAAAATTGTTTTAATGAGAATAGTGTCTAAAACTAGGTTTCCTGCTATATACCCTGCTATGTGCGAGATTCGGCGTAGGTGTTGTGGGTTCGATCCCCACTCGAGTAGATAAAATATTTACTTAAATTTATATTTCCATTACATCGCTCTGTTGTCGAGGCAAAGCGCGGCGTTGAATTCTGCCACTCAACACGCAGTGCCTCCAGATTTGGCAGAAAGTGAAATTCCCTCTGCCTACTCTGCTGTGTGCGGGATACAGCGTGAAGCTGATTTTTTTTAAATAAAAAGAATTAGGCTAAGCCTCCAAGCAAATTTTATAACTTACGCTAAATAAATAACATGTACCAACATCATTCCTAATAAACGTCAATATATTTATTATAATGTCAGTTTAGTTTGTTAGCAGAATGTAATCAGCTTTACTTTTTGCTTTGTTTTATACTCTATTATCGCTACTTCCTTTAAAGGGGTAAATTGATTATTTTTAAATAAAAAAAGGTATCATGGCCCAATAAAACATCGTCTAACTTTAAGTGGTTTTTTTCTAGTTTCTCTTTTACAGAGCTAACAACCGTCGTGTCCTCGGATGCTGTGCAGCTTCGCCGAAATGGTCTTTAAAATAAATATATAACAGTGAAATTAGTTTAAAATTTATATTCTCCTTTTGGGAACAAAAATGTGGCGTTGAGTACCGCCACTAAAAGCACAATATATTATAATTATTTCGGCTTAACTTACTGTTAAAAAGATGTCTGAAGCTAAAAATACAATTATCACGCTACGATTAGTCTTTAGCCAATCGTTGCGCAGGGACGCGAGCGTACGACTTAAGTGCGATAGGTTGTAGATTCGATTCCCATTCATGGAAATGAAATATATTCCTTGAAGGGTTGAGTTCCGCCTAAGTTGTGCGGAGTTAATGGAGATGTCTTAATGGAGGTTCCTAACTTCTCGTGTCCTACCCTGCTATCAGCGTGAAGCAAAGAAAATCACAACCCTTTTTGTATCTAACCCTTTACAAATATAATATTTTCTTTCACCATTATTTTACCTTTATTAAGACCTCAATGTTTCGTTATTTCCTTAGAATTTAATTTTAATAAGAACAGTGCTTTGTCTAAAGCTAATATAATGAGACTGGCGAAACAATAACTTAAATATAAATCTCGCAAATGGTGTTCTTTTGTAATAATCTTATTTAATAATAACATGAGGCCGGTCGTGGCGCAGCGGCACGAGGTGTGACTGCAAAACCGACTGGTTCTGGGTTCGATTCCCACTCGAGGAGATGAAATATTTACTTAAATTTATATTTCCATTTCTTCGCTCTGGTGTCGAGGTTAAGCGCGGCGTTGAGTTCTGCCCCTCAACACGCAATGCCTCCAGAATTCGGCAGAAAGTGGGTAACGGAGTGTCTTAACACTAGGTTCCCTCTGCCTACCCTGCTGTGTGCGGGATACAGCGTGAAGCTAATTTAATTTTAATTTTTTTTTTAATAATAACATTGCAGATTTGCTGCCATCTTTTTCTATTTTATAAAAAAGATAATATTGTATAATGTTTCGTTTACCTCAATGTTTCGTTATTTCCTTAGAATTTAATTTTAATAAGAACAGTGCTTTGTCTAAAGCTAATATAATGAGACTGGCGAAACAATAACTTAAATATAAATCTCGCAAATGGTGTTCTTTTGTAATAATCTTATTTAATAATAACATTGCAGATTTGCTGCCATCTTTTTCTATTTTATAAAAAAGATAATATTGTATAATTCTACAACAGACTTGAATTTTAACTTTAATAAAAATCATATTTAAAAAATGCAATGTCTCAATTATGGAGCGAAAACTGGGGATCTGAGTGTCTTATATGTATACTAAATTCCCCCTGCCTGCCCTGCAATTTGGTTATATATTAAAACCAGGCAAACGAGTTTTTTGGTAACCTTTACCTACACATAAACATTATCATTAGCGAAGAAATCATCAATGGCTTGCTGACTTTTAAGGATTTTTTCATACACCCCTTGGTAATTCCAATTTAATAACTTTGTCAGAACACATAGGTGGTTCCACAATTTGCAAGTGTAAATACGATCTGGTATACCAGGTAGTTCAATTGACCCAGGAACCCAGTTGGTGAAGGGTGATACTGCTTTCGTTGATATACAGAGCACTCCCCATTATTATATACACAGCCGATAAAGTAAGCAAAGATAGCTATAGATAGAAAATATATATAGAACGATAGAACTATCCAGATTGTGCTACGAAATGCAAAGAGAAATAAAAAAATACTCCAAAAATAGTGATATAGCGTTGTAATATGTGTTTTTAGCTTCAAATATCTTGTAAATATTATAGCAGATTCCAGACATTATATTCAATACGCGATGTCTATAGAAATTTTGGGATAAGTAGAGAACGCAATGTTTTAACACTAGGTTCCCTTAGCCTACCCAGCTCTATGCGGAATACAGCTTGGAACTAAAAAAGATATTACAAAATCATCATTAAAATAATCATTTAAGAATTTGAACGAAAGCGAAGCCATAGGTGAAAGTCAGTATGTAAATATCTTTTACTACAGCCACACAAAATATCTTGACAATATCAAGTTCATATCTACGTTTACGTTTATACCGCGTCATATGATACCTTGTCGCTTAACGACCACTCGTTTCCCTTGCAAGGTAAGTGCGGTTATTATTTAGAAAATATTACGATATACTTGAGGCCTTAGTGGTGACATGTAGGACCTTATTTGAACGTAAAAGTTGTTAAGAGTTCAAATCCACAATGGGAGTTGATTATATTTTAAATCATTTTTATTATCTACTAGCGGCCCGCCCACGGCTTCGTCCGCTTAATATACATGATTATTGATTTATTAAGCAGAATTGATTGACAACTATAATGACTTCTAATATGATTTTTTTACGACATTATCGTAATTTCTATAAGAATGTTTGATTGTTTCGAACTAAAAAATACGACCAATGTTGATATTTGATATTCATAAAATATACATCAAGCGAATTATTTATTATATGTATATATTTTTGTAAAATTACGTTCTTTTTACCTATGTTAGGTTTTTTAAAGCTCTGTTATACTGTAGCTCTGTATATTGTACTGTACTGCTTCAGAAACAGCCTTAAATGTTAAATTATTGATTTGGGTAATGATTTATATAATAATAGTAGAGGGCGCGCGCGGCTTCGCCCGCTTATTAGGAGTGAATTCTAAAAAAACCACGAAACACGTGTTCAATAAAATATTTTTAACAGTCTGAATTTAAATTTTTATAAAAATCGGTGGCAATTTAAAGATTTTTCCATATAAACTTTCAACCCCTTATTTGAACCCTTAGGGGGTGAATTTTTAAAAACCATGAAACACGTGTTCAATGAAATATTTTTAAGAGTCTGATTTTAAAATTTTATAAAAATCGATACAGATTAAAAAAAATCCATACGAACTTTCAACCCCTATTTCATCCCTTTAGGGTTAAAATTTTTCAAATTCCCTTCTTAGTGGATGTCCAGAATATGAAAATAAACATCTGCCCAAATTTCACGTTTCTACCATCAGCGGTTACGGCTCTGCGTGCGTCTTACCTCAGTCAGTTAGCACAAGTCCTTTTATATATACAGTCAACCCTCCTATAACGCGGTGAGTGCGTACCGCGTTATACGGAAACCGCGCTATGAGAAACTCGGATTTAACCATACAATCCAGGCTAATTCTATCGTTCTATGGAAACCGGTTAGGTTGAACGTGTTAATCTCAAAAATATATATAAGATAAGTAAAATAATCACGTTTGTTGGGAGCCCCCTTGAATATTTGTTTTTTTTTTAAATTTAATTATTTATTTTAAAAGTGACTATATATTTAAATATTCTATGTATATTTTAAGCGTCTACCTACCTGTTGTCGTTATCAATGGAGCACAAAAAAACATAGTCGTTTAAATCACGAAGATTTTTTATAATTTTTTTTTAATATATTACGATCAAAAGGACGGAACTCTACAAAATCTATTGTCATAAAAAAATAAAAACATAAGAAATAAACAAAATGATTATTGTATAGTAAATTAATCATGTAATTATACCAAAATATATTTATTGATACTTCCCACGTTCGAGTATATTTGTTTTTGCGTAATTTAAACTATCCTGCCATTAATTACAGTGGATAAATAAATAGCTGAGATGCCTCTCTAACAAAACGAATACGCAAATTATCTGCTGTTAACCCGGCGGGGTTGTGGTGAAAAACATTACATCGGATATGTGGTGGGGTATGATATACCTCAAAGCCAAAAATGCTTATATATTATTGTTGTTATTAAAATTATATCAAGTTGCTATTTCAATTTCAATTTTTTCTTGTTACTATTTGTACAGAATACCTTCGTATTGAGAGTAAATTCTGAGTTATGTTAGTTTAGGATTTCTGATATCTAAACGGTTATCGGTTTCGCAGATTTCATTTAATATTGTTTTAAATTATTATGTGGTTTAAAGCGCTTTTACAGGTACTATAGTAAATTGAAGTACGTCGAGGCCGCCGATGACGTTGTATGGCAGGCGTATCGTGGGTTCGATTTCAATTTCAAGTAATTAAATATTATATATTTTAATTTCCTGGCGATGAGTTTTACCACTTAAAACGCTATGCCTGCAGAATTCGGCGGAAAGTGAGAAACGGAAATGTCTTAATGTGAACGGATTGTCTTAACACGTATAAGAATATTTGCTAAAATTGTATTTTACTTTAGTTACAGATTTTGATGAACCTTTTCGTAGATTTCGAGAAAATGTGACTTATTTCTCATAATAAAGAGAAAAAAAATGTAGGAAAAATTATATTAACATTTGTAAGCTAAGCTCGAAAAATAAATTGTTTTAATGTCAATTAATTTGTTAGACATTTTCTAAACATGTCAGATTGTCACACAGTTGTTATTTTGTATGAAATGTTCAACCAGCGTTTTGGTATTAAAAATACCTTTCGATACTATTACTAAATAAAAAGTAGAAAAAAAGTATTAGTAGTAGCAGTATTATTAAGTAGGTCTGTCGTGCCGCAGGCGCAGCGTCGTGCGACTGTGAACGCGACAGATTGTAGGTTCAATTCTCACTTAATGAAATATTTAATACTTTAATTTTTATCGCTCTGGTAAAGAGGCGAAGTGCGGCGGCGAGTTCCGCTCCGGGACTGTATTCAGTGATGCTAAGCGAAAAAAATTGAGGCAGTAAATACATACTAAAAATGCTCTTAATTCTTATGAATGTTAACTGGAACTTGATTATAAAGAAAAAAATATATATCACTACAAGAATTGTTTTTCAAAGTTTCGCAACAAACAACAAACAGCGTCAATATATTAACCGACACTAATAAATTATCTAAGAAATATATTGAATTAAAAAAAATAAGGCGACTGAAGTAGAAGAAGAAAATACATTATAAAGTCGATACAGCCTTAAGTTATAAGCTTTAGCTATATTTTAAGATAGTTTTTGTAAGTTTTGTCCCACATAGAAAATTAGGCAGCAAAAATCTAATGTAAACATATTCCGTTCTCCATTTGCTACATGATCGATATATTGCGTGTGAAGTGGCAGAGTATAACGCTGCACTTTTATATTGTACTAGTTATGCCCCGAGGTTTCACCCACGTTAATTACAAAACAATATATTAAAAAACTATTTTTAAAACAATACGCTATGATCGCTAATAGTAAATATAATATAAAATTACATGGGAAACGGAAAAAAAAGAACCAAATGAAAATATATTAGTGAGACCCGCGGTCCTATAAAATAAGGATATACCTATATAATATTATGGAAGGGGTTATGGGGGGATATGCTGTTGAGAATTTTTCTAGACAATTTAAAGGGGAACAATTTCGTAAACTTTCACTGTGTACGCAGCACAGGGAAGGAGAGCTCTCAAAAAATATATATTTCCCCATTTTTGCAACATTTTTTTTTTGCTGCTCTATTCCCATTAGTCATAGTGTAATGTTATATATGTAATGTGGCCTTCCTCGATAAATGGGCTATCCAATACAAAAAATTTTTTTCAGATCGAACCAGTAGTTTACGATTAGCTTTATATTATTGGTATAGATTTTAAAATATTTACTCCGTTCCGTTTCTCAACATAAAATGCCTCATGAATTCGGTGGAAAGTTTGCAAAGGAAATGTCTTAGTGAGATCGAAGTATCTTAACACTAGGTTCCATCTGCCTACCCTGCTCTTTAGGATACAGCGTGAAGTTAAAAATATTCAGAATTTTAAGCTTAATTTTTATCTACAAATTGCTGCTATTTTATTATTTTGGACATTGAACATCATTTTCGTTGCGATTTTGATTGATTGTTCTCTTCCGGCAACCGAAAACCAATAGTTTCCTCTTTTATACTGCTTCAACAAGTTTATTAACTGTGTTTTATATCATTTAGTGGCCAGTCGTGGCGCAGACTCCACCACTCAACACACATTGCCAAAAATTGAGAAACAGAAATATAGTAATGAGAACAGTGTCTTAACACTAAGTTCCCATGTTCCCTCTGCCTACTCCATTTTGTGTCTTTTACCTGTTAAACTATACAAGTAAAGTTATAATTCACCTCTATAAAGTAGCTTAAGACACTAATGAACTTACCCATCCTTTTTGGGAATGTTTTAAGGATATTATACTCGGTACTTCACTCATATTACGCGCGATTAAGATATAAGAGTAACGTTAACTTCGTAGCGCAGTAGATTATCTTTTACGTAGTAAAAATTTTATAATTTTTAAGCTTGTATCCTTAAATTATAATTGTAAGTGAGGCTAGTAGTGGCTCAGGAGCACAAAAGTAGGTTAAAAACGCGAGAGGTTGTGGGTTTGACTCCCACTTGAGGAATTGAAATATGTAATATTTACTTTCCTCGCTCTGATAACGAAGCAAGGCGCGGCTCTAGGTGCCACACACTACACGCAATGCCTCGAAAATATAGCGGAAAGTGGGAAAGAGGTTGTCTTAACACGTTCCCTCGGTTCCCTCTGCCTACCTTGATATGTGCGGGATTAAATATGATTTAATTTAGTACAAAATACAGTTTAGTCAACACTCTATCAACAAAAATAAGCTTAAACACTTAACGATTTCAAAGCGTTCGAATAGGCGATTTATGTTTGAATAGAAACTAGAATGGCTAGAAATATTACAATGAACAGCTTTCAGCGCAAAGCACGGTCGATGTATCGCTGAGCTTTGGCGCTTAAAATTATATAGTGATCTAGTTGAAAATTGATAGTTTATTCCTGGTGAATATGGGGTTGGAATCCATTTACAATTACTATATTTTAAGAGTAATGCTTGAATATAGGAATTATTAAGGTTCACATTTTTAGGGTTCTTTATTTGATGTTAGGACATCGCTAGTAAATATAGCTAGGTAGGCAGAGTGAACATAGTGCTAAGACATTACTTTCTCCGAGCAACACCGGATTTTTATTTTGAAGACATTAAATATTGACTGGCGCAATTCATGCCATGCTTTGTCATTTTACCATAGCCAAATACAAATAATCCATTCTCTGATTGGAAATCGAACCCACAACCGTCTCGTTTACAGTTAACCTGTAACACCGTGCCACAAAGGCAGAAAATGTCTTCATAATAATTATATAAAAGCATGGTCTTGTACAACGTCAGTTTCAAACAATGTTTTATGAAGTAAAAACTAAAACTACCCTCACTACACTAGAAGATGCACACATAATCATATTTCAAAGTAAATACTTTTAAAGAAAAAATGTGACAAGTTGTCGGTCTAACGAGTATTTACGACGCATTCGCACTGCGGTGTATGAAGCAAAGATGAATTATTGCTATTGCGTTTTCTTATATTAATATAAGTCGAGGCCAGTGTAGCGCAAGACGTCTGTTTGTAAAGGCGATGGTTATAGGTTCAATTCTCACTTGAAGAATCGCTCTGGAAAGACGAGAGAGAGAAGTTGAGCTAGTGCTAAGATTGTACGATAGAGCGCGAAACTGAAAAAAATGCAATTCCTTGTCCAAGACTAGCGCGGCGTTGAATTCCACTTAACACACAATACTTTAAGAATTAGGTGGAAAGTATCTTAATGGAAATTAAGTGTCGTAACACTAGGTTCCCAGTGTCTCAAATCTATCTAAAGACAATAGCTTAGAACGACTCTTTTGCATTAGTTATCTCTTACCAATGTAGCTCATTAAACAGTTTTCTTTCCTAAACGTTAAAACCTAACCTGAGCGACAATCGAACCCACAACCACTCAATTTACAATCACACACTGTGCCATAAGTTAAACAATTAAATAATTAATTTTTCATCCACCAAACAATATAATACCACATTCATTAATAACTCGCACTACCGTATAGCGGTGAACATTTGTCAAACATTTGGGGCAATCCATCTTGTAACCTTCGAGTACGTAAAGCTTTCGAATAACCTAAGGAAAGCTTCTTATTAACATGTTATTATTAAAACGGTAACAAAAAGGGTGATATTTTTATAAAAAATATTCTTACATAAGGACAAAGTATTCTGTTTCTAGCGTTCTACTCTAAAGCTGAGAGACATCACTCTTTTAGTACATAACTAATCAATATCATAGCGCAGTTGAAAAAGATATAACTGTAAGCGCAATAGTTGTGGGCTCGATATCCACTTGGGGGAAAGAATTATTTTAAGCTATATCTCTGAAAGACATAAAGCTGAAGAGTATGTTTGATTGAATGTGATTAAAAATATATTTTGTGGTTTATTTATTTATTTATTAGGCAAGCCAACATAACATACAAATAATACAAGAACTTCAAAAAAGTACAAAAATATAAAAAATATTTTACATTGTACATCACACTTACAGGCTAGCTCAACATGATTATGAATAAAAACAAGTGTTCTAAAACCAAATATCCTACACCTCCTATCCTACAAATAAAAAAAAAAAAAACAATAAAAACAAACTAATAATCTCTATATATAATAAGACAGTAAAAATATTTTGTCTGTACATTTAGTAATTTTGACTGAAATGGATAGAGGGACACTTAAAAAGAATAATAGAAAGCAAAAAGATTTTTTTTGAATTTCTTGTCTGTCTGTCTGTCTGTATGTCGACATATTTTTATCCGCATTTTTCTCTGAAAGTACTGAACCGATTTATTTAAAAATTTCACCAATTGCTTTGTTTTAACTCAACTTAAGTACTACAGTTTGGTTCATCAAAGTCGGTTTATTAAAAAAAAGTTATCGTCATTTGAATGAACTCAAGGCCTTAGCTTGCCTGCGAATATTATATAGCAATCGCGCTGGAATGACCTGGCTAAAAAATGACATTCGAAACGTCTGGTTTATATGATTGTTGATAAATATATATTTTTGAAGCACTATTATATAATATTTTATACAATAAAGTAAGCAAAGTTGAATTGTTAGTGGAGATTACCTTCATAAATCATAACAGTTAAGTTTAAGTCGTAATTAATTCAACCGGCCGGTCGTGGCGCAGCGGCACGAGGTGTGACTGCAAAACCGACTGGTTGTGGGTTCGATCCCCACTCGAGGAGATGAAATTTTTACTTAAATTTATATTTCCATTTCTTCGCTCTGGTGTCGAGGTTAAGCGCGGCGTTGAGTTCTGCCACTCAACACGCAATGCCTCCAGAATTCGGCAGAAAGTGGGGAACGGAGTGTCTTAACACTAGGTTCCCTCTGCCTACCCTGCTATGTGCGGGATACAGCGTGAAGCTAATTTTAATTTATTTTAATTCAACACAGAGATAAAGAACGATCTTGAAAGAAATATCAAGTAAATACAAAGATATTTTGGTTGGTTCGTTCATCTAATATATGTAACTAATTTAAAAACTGTACAGGAGTTAATATGCAATAAATACAGTTATTTTACAAAGAATATTATTAATCCTACAACCTAAATTAAATTATAAACTGACATCAGCACATTTAACAGAGTTTTAGAATTATGATGAGACGTATATTATATAGGTAAAAAGAACATTGTAACTGATATCTCAAACACCTTTTAAAATATTATTTAATAAATAATGCCTTGGCTCGTGATGTGTCTAGTGGTTAGAACTCTTTATTGTTGTGATCGTGAAGAACCCAAAATCTTTTAGAGATTCAGAGGAAACAGTGTTAAGAATTCCATATTATGCCATTAGAAGGTATCGCTTTAATAAGATATTTGCCATCAGTTGTTCTTGTGTCAGTTATTTAGATAACTGTAGACTCGACAATATAACATTGTCATGACTCGAAGCTCGTCCGAAGATAAGCCAAGAGCGCGTCCTATCTTCCTCTCCACTATAACTGTTATAATAAAAGGAAAAAAGAGTATGGGCACCTCCCCGCCCTACACCGTGAATTCCTACCAGACTGCGGCTGCAACAGTCTTATAGAACTCTCCGGGACGTTTGTGTGTGATCTTTCCGAAGGTAGTTGTTACGCTTGTTTATATTAAGATTATATTAGAATGGTTATTCGTGATGTTTATTGATTTGTGAGATCAATATAAGTCGTTGGAACGAACGCACTACCGCAAGGCGGCCGATATGTTAAATAAACGCACGGCACGCACCCTACAGTCGTGTCTCGAACCGTAGGCGGACACTACTACATACACCAGAGTTCCAGGACATAAAATAGCACCACACACCCGTATGAGACAGGCGGAAACTACTACATACATCGGACCTGGGACATAACAGCACCACACACCTACTAGTCGTATACCAAGTCGTAGAAGTGGTATATAAAATGTCAATGGCTAACGCCATACAAGCATAGCTTACGTACCGCGAGCGTACTGCGAGACGGCGTCAGCCACGACATAGTTAATGTCGCTATAACAGTTCGCATAAGCCCATCACGTCAGCTTCCGCGACGTCAAGCAACATTCAATATTATAATATTGGTCAAAGATCACTTGGATCCACAATATGTGTCGCTCCTACACATATATTGCCTTTATAAGAATTTCGATCCTAAAAGATCGTGCCATCATAGACTTCGAATTATCACATTATATTTATTATACATTTGGTACGAGTTTTTATGTGCATCATATTTATTAGTACCGTAGTACTTAAGAGTTCGACTCGACCGCTGCCTTCCGAGCATCACCACCACCTATATATACGGAACGACGGTCGCGACACTCGGGACGACAATACACGAACGCGTCTCGATTAATATGATATTTAAAATATATAGTTTTTATTATTCATATTTAACTATGTTATTTATGTATATTGCCATGCATATTTTATTTTATTTATTTTTAAATTATACCATAGGTACGTACTGTTACAACATAAAGTTACAAAAATATATACGTGTAATAAATAATTAGCTTTATGTATATTTTATAAATATCAAATATCAACAATGGTCGTATTTTTTTATTTAAAACAATCAAAAATTCTTTGACGATAATGTCGTAAAAAAAATCATATTAGAAGTCATTATAGTTGTCAATCGATTGTGCTTATTAAATCAGTAATCATGTATTTTAAGCGGGCGAAGCCGTGGGCGAGCCGCTAGTAAACAATAAAATTATTTTTTTAAAAACTTAATTAATTTTTTAAAAATCATTTATCAAGAAAGATATAACCTAATTAAAATTATATTAATTATAGTTTCAATACACTTGCGGTCAGAGCCACTTAGAGCACTTACGAAGTTTCTTGTAGGTATCATAAGCAGTTCTAAGTTTTTTTTTAAATTTTACAATTTGGGCGAAACCACAGATAAATATTTGAATATAAAATAATAATATAACATACTTTTTTTAACTTCATGCTCTATTCCCTATTTAGCAGAGTAGCCAGAGGGAGCCTGGAAACCTAGTACCTATTAAGACACTCCGTTCTTCACTTTTCGCCGAATTCTGAAGGCATTGCGTGTTGAGTGGCGGACCTGAACATTGCATTCTGCCTTTTTACTAAAACCGAGGAAATGAAAATATTAAATATTTAATTTCCCCGAATGGAAATCGAACCGAAAACCTGTCGTGCTTACACGCATGTACCGCGTGTACCGTCGCGCCACAACTGGCCCCAATTATTACATACATTTTAAATAAATGATCTGTGTGTAAAATATTCCACTCTGAAATAACTGCGCTTGATTTATAAACGCTTTCCGGTTAGTTCGTATCTGAAAAGTCAATTAGCGTTACTTCCAATTAACTATTGATAAATTAATTTCATATTATAAATAGCTTTTTCTTTTTCATTTTATATTAAATATGCTAAATTTCATATGGTGAAGCGGTCGTGGTCGTAGGCTCGACTGTGTTTGTGTTTGTAATCGCGGCAGGTGTGGGTTCGATAACCACTCAATGAATTATAATCAATTTCTTGCTCTGTTAACAAAATTGATGAGTTAAGTTTCGCTAATCAATACGCATTTGCTTAAAAAAACTACTATGTTATATTAAATGAATGCACAAGTCGGAATCACGTAGAAAAGATCCTGTACGGTCTAGAAAGACAGCAAAAAAATAATGTCTGTTGAATGGGAGCCCCTGTTGTCACGTTTAGGTTTGGTTTAGTTTGGTTCTTCGATTATGGCGCTCTGAGCGTGCCAGAGGAGCACATATCACTTCGACAATGTCACGTTGTATGGAGAAAACACGAAGGAGGAGAATGCATGTAATTGTCACGTTTAATCAGATAATGTCTAGTGACAGACGGACTGACTGACAGACAGACGGATTGATGAACAGCGAAGCTTATAATAAGGTCCCGTTTTATCTTTTAATCTGAGTGACTATTATTTATTGCAATTTCCTTTACCTTTATAAATACAAGATAGATCAATATATAAAATAAGAAACAAATTCGATGAGGAGGAGTGTCTTTACACTAGATCCTTCAACCTAACATATTAGATGCGAGATTAAGCGCGTCGCTGAAACCAACATTATAATTATATTGACATTAAAACTAACACAAAATTAACTTTTAAACTCAATTATTCAACATTTTACAAAACACCGAGGGCTAGTCGCTCAAATACCTCCGATGTTCAAACAATGTAAACACTTACTTGTTTCAGCGCTCCGCACCGAGTCGCAGACCACAAGCCGTACTGAACACAACATACTCTGTGAAGCTTTGCGGTCGAACTTGTATTGGAATGCGTATCTCAGTATTGGCTACTCTATTGTTACGTCATAATATGGTAGGCGTGTTTTTCCTTGTTTGTTTTTGTAGGTATTTCTAAGTGTAGTATTTCCGAGATAATATTTGAATGAAATGTCAGCTGATGTGTACACGTTTATTGTCCGATCACAACTGACTATCCCAAGTAAGTATATTTAAACTTACCTACAATCTATAATCATCTCTACACTCAGGTACCTGTGGTCTTGTCGTGTGATCGTTAATACTGGATACTGGCTAATATAGATTACTAGAGGGCGCGCGCGGCTTCGCCCGCTTATATGCACCCTTAGGGGTGAATTTTAAAACAACCACGAAACACGTGTTCAATAAAATATTTTTAACAGTTAAAATTTAATTTTTTATAAAAATCGGTGGCGATTTAAAGACTTTTCCATACAAAATTTCAACTCCTTATTTGAACCCTTAAGAAGTGAATTCTAAAAAACGGTGAAACACGTGTTCAATGAAATATTTTTAAGAGTCTGAATTTCAAATTTTATAAAAATCTGTGCCGATTTAAAAAAAAATCCATACAAACTTTCAACCCCTATTTCATCCCTTTAGGGTTAAAATTTTTCAAATTCCCTTCTTAGTGGATGTCCAGAATATGAAAATAAACGTCTGCCCAAATTTCACGTTTCTACCATCAGCGGTTACGGCTCTGCGTGCGTCTTACCTCAGTCAGTCAGCACAAATCCTTTTATATATATAGATAAAAGGTCTTTTTATTTTTTTTAGTTTCACTTATTTTTCGTATTATCAGGGCAGATAAATTTTTAAGACACTTCATTTTGTGCTTTTAGCCAGAATTGTGCAAGACATTTTATATCAAGTAGTTGAACATTCAATGATGCCTTTTATGTAACTACAGCAAACGGAAACATGAAAATATATGATTTCTTCGAGCGAGAATTGAACCTATAATCATCACGTATAGGTACAGATCATATAAATAAAAAATAAAATTAAATTAGCTTCACGCTATATCCCGCACACAGCAGGGTAGGCAGAGGGAACCTAGTGTTAAGACACTCAGTTCCCCACTTTCTGCCGAATCACATACAGATCATATGTTGTGCCATTATACCACAAGGATGATGATTGAGGTTCACAAAGCTACATGAGTGCTTGTATAATATAATTAAAGACACTGTCATAGCATAAATCGAATACTTGTGATTATATTATAAAATAAGTTTTATACATAGCTTTTCGTTGTATCACGCATATATATATCAGGATAGACATAGGTAACCTTAGTGTTCAACACTGTTCCGCACTCTTCGCCTAATTTTGAGATATAGCGTGTTAAGCTCAATACTGCGCTTTGTCTTATTTCCAGATCATGGTATCTTTCCGCCTCTGAACAATTAATTATTTCGCAACAAAGATACGACAGTAATTGTAGAATTGAGTGTCTTGACACTATTTCCTTCTGCGTATCGTGCTATATGTGGGATATAGCGTGAAGGGAAAAATAAAATAAATATTCTACTATATAAAACATTTTAAACTCATTTGAAGTTCAGTGAACGATTGTGCAAATACTTAGAGTGTAATTAATTTGTATTTTATTTGCAAAAGGAAAATAAGACATACGGCAAAACTGTGGTTCCCAAATGTTAATATAGACATAATGTAATTATGTTTTTGTGAGGGGGGAAACTCAGCGCCGCGGTTTGTCTTGTTTCTCAGTCGTAGCTCTTCTCGGGCATAGGGGCGCAAGCGACTGTAAGCGCTACAGGTTATAGGTTTAATTCCTACTTGAGGAAATGAAATAAATAATTAATTTTTATTTCCTCGCTCTGATAATGGAGCCTAGTCTAGCGTTGAACGTCGAAACGGAGTAACTTACCATTAGATTCCCAGGTTCCCATCTGTCTACCTTACTATGTGTATAACAGCGTGAGTTACAAAATGCCTTATTTTGAAATCATATTTCATGTGTTATAGACAAAAAGGGAAGGGAAAACAAAGTATGTTATGTGATATATTTTGTTCTACGTTCCGCCCATTTTAGATATATTATGTTTTTAGGACCGAGGCAGAGACAGAGGTAGGTTTACATCACTTATTCTCTGTAACATTACGTGTTGATTGTCGGAACTCACCGCACTTTCTCTTAGTACCTGAGCGAGTAAATGAAATTCACTCATTTCCTCGATTGGGAATCAAACGCAGAGCCATTGCTTTGTTAAAACCATTAAATATTTTTTATTTGTTACAATTAATGTGTTTTTCATAATTAGAATAATTATGAAAATTAGAATAATAAATTTATTAAATAAATCTCTATATATAATAAGACAGTAAAAATATTTTGTCTGTACATTTAGTAATTTTGACTGAAATGGATAGAGGGACACTTAAAAAGACTAATAGAAAGCAAAAAGATTTTTTTTGAATTTCTTGTCTGTCTGTCTGTCTGTCTGTCTGTCTGTCTGTCTGTCTGTCTGTCGACATATTGTTGTCCGCATTTTTCTCTGAAACTACTGAACCGATTTACTTGAAAATTTCACCAATTGCTTTGTTTTAACTCAATTTAGGTTCTAAAGTTTGGTTCATCAAAATCGGTTCATTAAAAAAAAAGTTATCGTCATTTGAATGAACTCAAGGCATTACCTTGCCAGCGAATGTTATATAGAAATCGCGCTGGTATGACCCTGGCTAAAGAATGACATTCGAAACGTCTTGATTATATGACTGTTGATAAAAATATATATTTTTGAAGCACTATTATACAATATTTTATACAATAAAGTAAACAAGGCCAGTCGTGGCGCAGCGGCAAGAAGTGTGACTGTAAAACCAACTGGTTGTGGGTTCGATCCCCACTCGAGGAGATGAAATATTAACTTAAATTTATATTTCCATTTCTTCGTTCTGGTGGCGAGGTTAAGCGCGGCGTTGAGTTCTGCCACTCAACAAGCAATGCCTCCAGAATTCGGCAGAAAGTGGGGAACGGAGTGTCTTAACACTAGGTTCCCTCTGCCTACCCTGCTATGTGCGGGATACAGCGTGAAGCTGATTTATTTATTTTAAGTAAACAAAATTGAATTGTTAGTAGAGATTACCTTCATAAATCGTAACAGTAAAGTTTAAATCGTAATTAATTCAACACAGAGATAAAGAACGATTTGATCTTCAAAGAAATATCAAGTAAATACATCGATTTTTTGGTTCGTTCGTTCGTTTGAAATAAATCTATATAAAAATGCCAAAAAACATCCTTTCTACGTGTACTCTGTAATAACTACATATTTACCAATTATTCATTTATCTAATAATATGCAAACAGGAGTTAATATGAAAACATTACAGTTATTTTACAAAGAATATTATGAATCCTTAACCAAATTAATAATTTTACATTTAAGACTGTTTCTGAAGCAGTACAATTATTAAGTGACATCAGCACATTTAACAGAGCTTTAATGTTACAAAATATATATATATATATATATATATATATATATATATATATATATATATATATATATATATATATATATATATATATATATATATATATATATATATATATATATATATGTATTTATATATATATATATGTATATATATATATATAATAAATAATTAGCTTTATGTATATTTTATGAATATCAAATATCGACATTGGTCATATTTTTTAGTTCGAAACAATCAAAAATTCTTACAGAAGTTACGATAATGTCGTAAAAAAATCATAATAGAATATTACAGATTAAAGTAACAAAAAATCATATTAGAAGTCATTATAGTTGTCTTTATATTATATATGTTGTTGTATGTTGTCTTTATATTTGTTTGTCATTATATTATAGGGTGTGAGGCCAGTCGTGGCGCAGCGGCACGAGGTGTGACTGCAAAACCGACTGGTTGTGGGTTCGATCCCCACTCGAGGAGATGAAATATTTACTTAAATTTATATTTCCATTTCTTCGCTCTGATGTCGAGGTTAAGCGCGGCGTTGAGTTCTGCCACTCAACACGCAATGCCTCCAGAATTCGGCAGAAAGAGGGGAACGGAGTGTCTTAACACTAGGTTCCCTCTGCCTACCCTGCTGTGTGCGGGATACAGCGTGAAGCTGATTTATTTATTTATTTTATTTTATTATAGTTGTCAATCAATTCTGCTTAAATCAATAATCATGTATTTTAAGCGGGCGAAGCCGTGGGCGGGCCGCTAGTAATAAATAATTTAATTCAATACTCATTTATGGTAGAAAAATAAGTCCGGGATTTATTTGAGAAACGCTGCCGTTGCAACGATGAAGCAGACTCACAACACTGTGCTGAAATTTAATTTATTTACCTTTCAAATGTAGTGCTTGAACAGATTTTTTTTTGATTTTATTGTATTTCTAAATGTTACTGATCTGTCGTGATATGTTTGACAGAAACTTTTTAACGTCGGTAAAAATTTCACGAAATATATAATTTTTGCTTTTTCAGAAAATGTCAAGGCTGTGATGACGCTTTTGTTACAAGTGTGCGACTGTAAGCGCGAAAGTTGTGGGTTCGATTTCCACTCGGGGGAATATTTAATATTAAAATTTTCTCGTTAAGATACCGATGCGCGGTGTTAAATTTTTCCTTAACTGAAAGTTCCCAGATTCCATCTCCTCCTGCATTTCAACTCAGTGGAATTCGAAGATTAAACAGTATCATAGAAAATGTTTTGACGCTAAACTATCTCTGCCTAACATGTATGTGGAATAAGCTAAATAAACTACAAACAAACTACAAACTACAAACTTGATATGAAAAAATGATTTTATGCATTTTTTAGCTTCACGATGTGGATGGAGTTAAGACACTGTCCATCACAACATTTCATGTTGACAGCCGCTTTTGTCTTGATATCAGCTTTACGCTGTATCCCGCACACAGCAGGGTAGGCAGAGGAAACCTAGTGTTAAGACACTCTGTTCCCCACTTTCTGCCGAATTCTGGAGGCATTGCGTGCTGAGTGGCAGATCTCAACGCCACGCTTAGCCTCGACACCAGAGCGAAAAAATGGAAATATAAATTTAAGTAAATATTTCATCTCCTCGAGTGGGGATCGAACCTACAACCAGTCGGTTTTGCAGTCACACTTCGTGCCGCTGTGATACTTCTGGCCTCATATTGATATCAGCTCTCGGAAATAAATAACTATAGAGTATATATAGTATAATATAATAGTTAGGGAGCTAAAAAGGAGATTTTGCATTATTACTCGAGCGCGTCAGAAAATCATATGGGGAGAAACCTTGTATCATAAATGAACCCTTTATATAGGGGAGTGCGTTGAGGACAGCACGTAAACGCAGAGATTAGTAAAAAAATTTAAATCAGAGGGTGATTCTAAAAAAAAACGCACCATCCCTATATTTGACAGTACTGTATCGTGCCTCGTGTTAACTTCACAGCTGATCACATATCATGTCACTAGTTTATTTTTCGTAGATTTACAACGTTTTGATTTGTATATTGCGTGTTTAATCAATTTATTTAATTTGATGCGATAAGTTTTATATTTATTACAACAATGAGTATAATGATGTAAATTTGACTTAGTTCGTTGCACCTGAGATTTTAGGAGATACTTTAGATTCAGGTACATTTTTAATTAAATAAAATACGTTTTAAATGTAAATAAATAAAATCAAAATTATAACCATTCTTGTTACGTTACAACCTAGTGTTACGACACTCCGTTCCCCATTTTCTGCCGAATTCTGGAGTCATTGAGTATTGAGTGGCAGAACTCAACACCGCGCTTAGCCTCGACACCAGAGCGAAGAAAATGAAAATATAAATTTAAGTCAATATTTCATGACCTCGACTGGGGATCGAACCCACAACCAGTCGGTTCACAGTCATACTTCGTGCCGCTGTGTCACGATTTTAATTATTTTTGTATCAATTAATAGTAAACCAAAATAAATAATAATCAGATTAAAAACAAATGTCAGATTATCATTTGGGACGACTACGGGGTCAAGTTTAACCGCCTCTACAAAAACCTGAAGCGCTCACGTCACGTTTTTTTATATTTTTCAAAAATCGGTCATGACCTTAGATCCCATGCATATCGTCAGTTACTTCAATAGGACACTTTTTGAGTTTACTTAACTTAACAATAAATGGCTGACGCGGTCAAGTATTTCCACATGATTTTTTTTTACATTTTTGAACATTTGTACACACTCGCTAAAATGGAAAACTTAACATAAGCTCTTATTTGTTTTAGGACCTGACTTCACGATCCAATAAATACCCATGACGCTTCTGTAACCACCTCCATTACTATAATTATTTCCTCCGAGTGAGAGTTGAACCTACGACCGTCGCATTAAAAATAAAACGTTGCTCATAAGTATATGAAATAAAAGGTATTATTAATAAAATTTAAAACATATTTTACTTAAAATGGCTTTAAGCATCCCTAAAGGCAAACGAGGTTTGAGCGCAATTTTATGCAAATGAATACGTTACTTAACCGCCTTATTATTATATTATAACTAAGATGACTCCTTTTGAATATGAAATAATCTTGCTGTATTATAATCATTTTGTCAAGTAAATGTATTATTTTAGTAAAAATGTTACATTGTGCGTCATTATGTTGTATTAGTGGGAGCGGTTCAGTTCAAGTGTTTACTGTTTAAACAAGAGTACGTTTGTAAACTCAACGTTGGTAGGTTCGATTCCCAATTCACTCACTTTCTTGTCATACAAAAAACCAAATTATTGTTGAAGTCTCCACACAGCAGTAAAAATTGTTCCATGTCTGATATCTATATAAGGATTGTCCTTGTTTGTTCGACCTGCATCAAACGTCAGACCTTGAGGGTATATTGATAAATAATAGTTACAGGGCAACAAGCTGAAATATTTTTTTACTCATACATAAACATATGTATGTATATATCCTTTTAATATATGACCGGCGGGATTTTATGTCTAACTCTGAAATTTAAATATTATTTTTTCAAGTTTACGCTTTATTCCGCACTTACCAGAGGGAACCCAGTGTTAAAACACTCCTAACTAAATATTCGTCATAATCAAAAAACCTCGTTTAAGCATCATTTAGCCGTAAGCTTAGAATTAATGTTTTAAAAACATTAAAATGTTATAAAATAGAATGATATAAAATAATATGAAAAATATTACTAAAAATAATAAAAAAAAAACAACCGTATAAAGCTAAAAGAAAGAAGTGTCTTAACAATAGGTTCCCACTGCTGTGAGCAGGATACAGCGTGAATCTGATTTAATTTTGATTTTTTATAAAACTAAAATTTAAAAAAGACAAGCCCAATAGTTCATTCAGATAAACATTCGGGACCCATTTAAATTTTATGGTGCTAAGAAATATAGGTCCCGAATTACGGTAATGATAATCATGGTACACCTTTTGAATAATTATATTAGAGGCCGGTCGTGGCGCAGCGGCACGAGGTGTGACTGCAAAACCGACTGGTTGTGGGTTCGATCCCCACTCGAGGAGATGAAATATTTACTTAAATTTATATTTCCATTTCTTCGCTCTGGTGTCGAGGTTAAGCGCGGCGTTGAGTTCTGGAACTCAACACGCAATGCCTCCAGAATCCGGCAGAAAGTGGGGAACGGAGTGTCTTAACACTAGGTTCCCTCTGCCTACCCTGCTGTGTGCGGGATACAGCGTGAAGCTGATTTATTTTGATTTATTTATTTATTAACACCTTACATTTGGTATCATATTGTATTCCAAAAAAAAAAAACACTAAATCGAATGGCGCCGCCATGTTTTTTTTATTTTATCGTCACCTATCTAAGACTGCTGCTAAGATACCTAACGATACCTTAATTATATATCGGATTAGCGGTTCAGGAGATATGAAATAATAAATAATAATACATACATATACACAAAATACGAAAAACATAATCCTTTGCAGTAGGGTAAAAAGGGTACTTTAATTTAAATATTCTCTATCAAAAATGTTTGTATATTTACCACTTGTTATTACAGTAAATCAAATTTATTATTTGTATTGCAATAACATTGATTTAGGATCTAATAACAATACGATATTGACTTTGCTGTCAGTTGCAATAAAATTTGAGAAATAGCTAGAACAACGATCTAATATTTAGGTCAACTATATATTATGTATATACATATACAGGGTGGAAATGTCAGCACCACATTAAATGAAACCACAGTTTTAAGTACTCTATAAAAGCCTAATATAATTCAGAAAAAAATAAATTCCCAAAAATGAAAAAGTTTTTTTTTCAAACAAAATAAATAATAAAATTGTCATTTTAAAACAAAACGCCATTTGTAAGGATGACGCACGCACACATAAACCTATAAAAGGAACACCGCCGCTCACGCCTCATTTCGAAATCGAGTCGTATATATTGGCGATAAAGTTCAAAGTTGTTTAACCTTTAGTAGTATTTTTGTAGTAGTAAGTGTTTATGTTATTGGGATCTATACGTAATCGCGTCACACGAAATACAGGTATGGATAAAAATCGTAAAATGAAAAAAAAAATCCTACGTCCAAACTGTTGAGGCATCTTGATTAATTTCTTTAGGTATAGGTTTGAAATATTTTACCCTACATGCTGTTTCCGTAAATGGAGCGCTGCCTCTTCCACCCTGTATATAGTTTTATGTACTTTCGGAAAGATTGGCAGAACTTAACGCCACAATTATTTATCGAATTGGTTAGTCTAGAAATCAAATAAATCAGCTTAAGCTTCATCCCGCAAGCAGCGGGGTGGGTAGAGGGAATTTAGTGTTAGGATACTGCGTTCCCTACTTTCCGCCGAACTGTCACTGCGCCACGACTGATCTCAATTTATCGTTTTACAGTTCTAGCAAATAAAATTACGGGCGGCCACTAGTTATATATAAGAAAGATAGGTAAACGGTATTAATCTCACAAATATCGTATTCAATTAAAGACTTGTCAACTGCATTCCATCAGCATTATCATCTCAAGGTAAAAAAGAATAATATTGTACTTACGACTATTATATAAAGAAATCTCTTTGAAAAAGTTCATTGCGAAAAAAAAAACAGACTGCGTTTGACTGAAAACGCTACAGTTTTGGTTTCGATTCCCACTCGGGGCAATGAGATATTTTTATATTTTCGTTACAGTAACAAGACAAAGCGGGGTGTTGAGTTCCACCACTTAACACACAATGTCTAAAAAAAAATAGTTTAGGTTCCCTCTGCCTACCTACCCTGCTGAAAGGATAGAGTAACATATCACTAAAACAAATTAAGACTATCACTATCTTTACCTTATAACAACAACTTCCAAAATAAATTCTTCCAAATAAAACAAACAAAGTCAAATGACAAACCTAGTGTCCCCTAAAGATATTCATTCATTCACGCAGTACATTAAAGTTTACGGTTACTTTTATCCCATAGTAACCCTTTTAAATTCAATAGATGAGATGTAAATAGGAGTTGGTCCGCGGTCTTATAAGCGACCGTTGTATGGTAATGTTTATATTGCTCGGTTTTGCTTGCATTTATACTTATTTATTTGAATAGTAATAATTCCTTTTTTGCTCACGCTTCACAAAATATGTGGAGTCGGTAAATAAAATTTAGTGTAAGAACACTCCGTTCTCCACTTTTCTACAACATTGAGTATTTAATAAATAAAACCCAACGTTGTTTTCCCAATACAAAGGGTAATCAAATTGATTGGCTGGAACCTTTAGGAGGTATGAATTATGTTAAGGTATTTTTTCTGTTCTAACAAGACAAGTCGTGGCGCATCTGCAGTGTCTCAATGTAACTGCAACGGTTGTGAGTTTGATTCCCACTTCGGAAAATTATTATAATTTCCCCGTTCTGCTAGAAAACGCGACGTTGAGTTCCGCAACTCAACTAGGAATGTCTTGAAAATCGTGCGGGGCGCGAGGAATAAAGTTTTTAACACTAGATGCAGGGTTGAGTACCACAACTTTTCTCATCTCGACACTAGGTCATCTCTTCCTAACCGAAATAATGTTTAATAATATAGTTGTTCAGCCTATGTGCTTCGCTTATTCGCTACTGAATCTCTTCATATCCCTCCACAGACCTATTAATATATTTCATCCTAAAATCACTCGCGGGAAGCTGTTCATGTGATTCCGATATTAGAAACATAACATAACAACGTTATGTTGTGAAACATTTTATGTTCAGTTAACGATTTTATTTCAGATACAATTTTAAATTGCGAAATGAAAATAATAAATATTTCTTTGCTTCGAATGGGAATTAAACTCAGAACCTGTCGCTTTCACAACAGTCGCATACTTGTGCATCTTTGCCACGACTGGCCTTGTAATTAGATACTAACCGATTTCTGACCCGACCTTCCTTTGTACCAAAATTATTAAAAACATTTATAATTAATCTTCAAATATAAATCTATGCCAAAATAGTCTATTCTTCACTTAGTGCCCAATTTTTGAAACACTGCGTGTTGAGTGACGGTACTTAGCGCTGTGCTTTATCTTTTAATCAAAGCGAGAAAATGAAAATAATAAATTTCTGCGACTGTGAATCGAACCCTCAACAGTCACATTTCCGGCCACTGTGCCATGACGGCCCCATACATATGTTATCAACAAAAAAAACCTTATTAATCCATAATTTTCTCAAAACGTTAAGCCTTCTCACGCATCAAGTATTCTAATTCAGGGCAACTCAGCTTTGAAGTTGGATATAAGCTTCATTAGGACGAATGTATGACGTAGCAGTCGTTCGAGCATGGCCTATATGTCCACTGACTCTGTCAACCGCAGGCTTATTTGTGACCAGTAGTGGGTTCGAGTGATATATGTTGTATGTAAGTATAGGTTTTTTTGATAATTTATATGTTTTATTACATAAGTACCTATTGAAGTCCACGACGGACTCATGAAGTGAAAATATACAAATAAAAAAAAATTTGAGTGACTCATCTCTATTCTCTATACTCTATTTTAATAGCAAAACATGTAAAAATCATCCTACAAATATAAAACGATCAATATTTTACTTAGGGTTATAACCTAAATAAATACATTTTTATGGATTTAGGTACATTTTTGAAATGGTTTTATAGGCCATTGAGGGATCACCCTATATTATACCGCGGTTATTAATTCCATGTACTCGGAAGCCTCTTACTGTGTAAATAAACACTTGTGTTTAACAAGATTTAGAGTATTCAAAAAATGTGGGTATTTTTCAGGTTGTTATGGTTTTACAGGTTTTAGGAGTGATTATTTTTAATTTGGTTGGAAGTAGTAGGAATGAGGAAATGAGGCCAATCGTGGCGCACGCACATGTAACGCATCAGATTGTGCATTCGATTTCCACTTGGGAATAAAATATTTACAATATTTAATTTTTTCGTTTTGGTAACAAGGCAAAGCGCGGCGTTGGTACCACCACTCACCACGCAATGCCTCCTGAATTCAGCTGAAAATAGAGAAAAATCTTCACTGCCATATGAAGCTAAAAAAAAAATTGTAAAACTATAACAAACTCTGTCTGATCTGTACTTTCTGCTTATCTACTAAATTTATATAACATAGCTTAACCCTGTATCATGTATGCAGCAGGTTATCTAAAAGAACCTAGTGTTGAGACACTCCGTTTCCCAGGTAACGCAAAATTTTTGCCACGTCTTGTATAGTACAAAAGCAGAAAAATGAAAATAGTCGTTTTTTCGATTATGAATTAAAATTATAAACGTCGTCGTTTCGTGGCCGCCGTGGCGCAGACGCTGTGCCACTGTGCCACAACGGCCACAAAATATATTACATATAACTGTGTATATGTTACAGTAACGGAAAAAAATACAATATAGGCAATATTTCATCAAATAAGTACTGAACTCACTACCACCACGTACATAATCCACCGTTATACCATTGCGCTATGATTGTGATGATATAATAATGATGATGATAGCATTATTATTATTCCATTTCGATTCTAATATATAAAGCCAAAGCAAAACCTCTATTTTGTAACGTACAAATGAATAATATAAACCACTGGAAACAACAGAAATCATAGAAAATTCAATTTTGAAATCCAATTTATATAATAAAGTTTCCATTTCCAGTTTCAACAATTTACAATTCTATTCTAAACAAATTGACACGTTGGCGACGTTCCAGATAGTTTACGGCCTAGCCTTAGTTGTTGAAATTAACTATTCGATAGTTGTTATCGAGTGTTCCTTGATATGGACAATAATATCTTATTCAATTTTAGTTTTATTTGACAGCGATCTGGTAGATTGTTTTGAATATTGCTTGAATTTATTCATGTAGGGGGGTAGGTGTTAAGGCACTCCGCTCTTCACTTTACGCCGAATTCTGGTGGAATTACGTGTTGAGTAGCGGTACTTACCGCAGTATTTTGCCTAGACTCTAACGTGTAGAAATAAAAATGTTAAACAAATATTTTTTTCGATAGGAAATTGAACCCACAACCTGATCAGTGTACAGGCACACCCTTGTGCCACATTATATTTACTATGTGGAAGTAAATATCCATTATTATAAATTATACACATACACAAATAATAGAAACAGCAGATAATTAAGTTACATATATTTATTAATAACAAAACACTTAACTTCTTTATAGATTTGTTATTTTAACAAACATTCATATTTTCTTCATAAAATAGTAGTTTTGTACTATAAAAAGATATTAGAACATTAGAGATGTTCTAATATCTTTTTACCTGCCAGCTACCCTGAAAGCTACTCTTCACGTTGATTTAACAAAATCATTAATAAAGGTAAAGGCAATCCCTTTTGCACTTTCTGCCCAATTTTTGCGATATTGTAGTCTAGTCTCTCTGTGGAAACGAACCCGACCGTCACGTTTCATCCAGATGAAAAGATGTAATTTTTTTGAATATAGAATTTATTACAGCACCAGACAGCGTTTTTCGAATATATATTTGTTAAATATATTTTTTATTAAAATAAAAAAAATATATAATATTTTTTATCAATTTTATATTACGTACTATTTATAAATTACGATGTAGACGGAACTACTCACGAGGGACCCATAAGTCAGAATTTAAAGTTGCTGAATAAGAAATATCGATTTTAGATTTATCATAAAACTTATATTTTAGTTGCGATATTTATTGATTTTTTTTTCAGCTACACGCTATATCCTGCTCATAGCATGGTAAGCAGAGGAAATCTGAGAACCTAGTAATAAGATACTCCGTTCCCATTAAGACATTTTTGTTCCCCACTTACCGCCAAATTTTGGAGGTATTGCGCGTTGAATGATTAATTTCTTTTTTCCTCGAGTGGGAATCGAACATACAATGTTTGCAGTCACACGCATGCGCCACGACTGCCTAAATATTAATCTATATTTTATACGATTTGAGATATAGGGAAGCAATGGGACAATTTTTTAATAAAATCACGATATTTGTAGGTTTGATTTCCACTCGAGGACAAAGCGCGGCGTTGAGTTCCACCAATCAACACGCAACGTACCAAAAATAAAAGTGCTCCTTACTTTGAAGTTGGTATTAAAGGGAGTTTTGATCTATTTTCTACGAATATCTAATGTAAGCAGTACAATAGTATCAATCTCAGTGACATGTATAATTCGTATCACATCCGCGTGACATCGCCCTCGCGGGAAATCAGTCTTTGTCATTTATCAAAGCGGCAGTAAGTGTAGCTGTAGATTTTGAATATATTAATATTAAATATAAGAAATGTTGGCGAAATCGATACTTAAGAGATATAGCCAATTTGGTAAGCGAGACCTTTACTTTAAAAAAAAACTTGTATTTACCTTTTACTGTCCATCTGTTTGTCAGTCTGTTAAGACTTTTTTCTCAAGACCTAACTCAAAGCATAAGACGTGCTAATTAATGAGAGTCATTTCAATTAATATAATTTAAAATGTTTGATTAAGCTTTATCTAATTTTTACCGTAGCAAATGTAAATATTTTAGTTTTTATTTTAGTAGAAAATTCACGAAGCGAAGTCTTCCTTAATATATTCTTATTTATTACATTAACAATTTGGAAAATTTAAAAAAACATTTCCGGTTTCCATTTTTCTGAACCCTGCGTAATATTGCGTGATAACAGGTGGAACTAAACGCCGCGTTTTCTATTTAAATATAGCCATATGTTTATACATACAATATATGAAATATATACATATCGAGATACAGCAACTTAGGCTAAAGCTAAACCCTAAAGCTTTACAGCACAAGAGAATCTCTACACATTTCAAGGAAAAATGCCTTTCAACTATCGCTATCGAACGTAACGCATGAGTAAATTTGAAATGGAGAGAATGCTTAGCGTTCTGTAAATAAATAAATTCCGCTTTTTCATTCTAATGAACATCATCATTCTCTATTTTGTATGAAGGAAACATTTATATAAATCTTCACGCTGTATCCCGCACACAGCAGGGTAGGCAGAGGGAACCTAGTGTTAAAACACTCCATTCTCCACTTTCCGCCAAAATCTGGAGGCATTGTGTGTTGAGTGGATTTCTTTAGTGGATTTCTATTCCTCGAGTGGGGATCGAACCCACAACCAGTCGATTTTGCAGTCACACTTTGTGCCTCTGCGCAACGACTGGCCTCAATAAATACATTAATTATTTAATTTCCTCAAGTAATTGAACCCACAACCTGTCGCGTTTACAGTCGTGCGCTTATGTCCCTGCACCACGACGGCCTCGTACAAACAAGTTCTTCAAATATGTTGACACTATAGTAAGTAAAAAGCCATTAAAATCTAAACACGAACAGCAAAGAGCGTAAAACGTTGAATTTACGAGAATCAAAGCGCTATTTGTGTAAGTAATGACTATAATTATGTATTTTAATGTTAGGTGTGAGCGTTATGGGCTATTGTGTACAGGTGGCGGTGTGACGAATAATATTATATTAGTTTAGTTATAAAGTATTAAAAAAAGTTACCTGAGATGTAGGTTTGATTTTTCCTCGTGGGAATAATGTAGTTTCACTTCCTCGTTCTAGTAACAAGACAATTCACGGCGTTGCGCTCCGCCACTCAGCACGCAACGCGTCCAGAGTTCGGCGGTAGGTATGTGGCGAAAAGAAGTATTTTAATGGGAACGGATTGTCTTAACTCTAGGTTCCCTGGTTCCCATGCAGCGTAAAATAAACAAAAAAACCTTATCAAATCTAAAAGATGAAATCGGTTCCAGGAACATAAAAAAGATAAATGAGTGAATTATTTTAATGTGTATGTGAAAATACACTTCACTTTATATCAGAAACGTTGCCCCTGTCATATCAGACAGGTGATTTTAGACATGTGACATTTATGTTAGACAGTTATATCAAAGTTTATTATATTATTATTAGGGAACTTCGCCCTTCTTTCTCGTGCAAGTTCCTGCTAGATTTTTAATCTATATTTTTGTTATAGCCCGAAAAGAACTTTATGGTATATTAGAGGTATCCGCGAACAAATGCGCAGAATTAAGGTAGATTTAGATACCTACATAGGCGAGCCCAGCGAGCCTGACCACAACACTAGTGTAAAGTAGAGCACGACGCTAAGTGTACCTTAATACGCAAGCTTGTATACGACACTCAGTTTCTCCGTAACTGAGGAAGGAACTCCGTTTCGATATTAAATGTTATACACATTAATGTCAACTGGTTAACATATTGTCAGGCTTTTTTCTCTATAAGTTCAAACATTTTCTCTTAAGTAACTGTAACGTTTACTTATAATAAGTACTTTATGTAAAAGGAAAAAAAAACGCGTCGTCGATGCGGCGTCGATTTCTGCCATCACGCAATGCCTCCAGACGCTTATATAAATACTTATTCTATAAATATATTGAACTTACTCTAGACGCGATTAGTTACTTCATACTGTTTACAATAAACAATTAGTTTACTTAAGCTTCAAGTCGAAGTGTCGAATCACTTGACTCTTTAGTTGTCGCCCAAATTCGAGTTATTGCGTATAGAGTTATACTTTAAATAATAATAAATCAAATCCCCTAGTGTTAAGACACTCCGTTCCCCACTTTCCGCCGAGTTCTGGAGGCATTGCCTTTTGAGTGGCAGAAATCAACGCTGCGCTTTGCCTCGACACCAGAGCCAAGAAATGAAAATATAATTGTAAATAAATATTTCATTTCCTCGAGTGGGGATCGAAGCTACAACTAGTCGATTTTATAGTAACACTGTCATCACCTCTGCGCCACGACTGGTCTCAGACTTTATTTCGACTTTATTTTTATTTTAAATAAAATCACTTAAAAAAATATACCAGTACATTATAAGTTCAACCTAACAGAATATGACGTTGTTAGTTCTGGTTTCTCTTTTATCTTCCTGTTTCGTGTCCATTCGTGTCTATGATATTACTGACTCAGCCATTTTATTATATTGATAGTGACATTTTTCTGTAATATGTTTACTATTTATGATTTGTAAAGTGAATTGAAGATAAAATCGACGTTTTTTAGTTAAAAAGCTTAGTTATTTAGATTAAAATAGTAACTTCAAGTATTTTCCCGTATAGAGATAAGGCACTTCCTTTCCCACATTCCGACTAATTCAAGAGACGTTGCGTGCTGAGTTGCGAAACTCAACGCCGCGCTTTATTTCGTCACTAGAACGAAGAAATTAAAATAATTCATTCTCTCGAGCAGTAATTGAACCCACAACCGTTGCGTTTATAATAAAATGTATAACTGTGCCAAGATAGCGATAGGTGTTCTATAAATTAATATCTACATATGTATGTATGTATATCTATTGAATCTAAACTTAGTTTTCTTGACAATGTGATGATCAAAGCAGCAGATCAAATTATGCGTGTTCTAAATTTGTGTTATTAAGCTTACTTTACAAATATTCACTAAATATATTATTTCTAAATATATTATTTCCTGAAACGTATATTATTAGAAGTTTAATTTGGTATAGTAAGTTAAACGAGGGTTGTAAGTTCTATTGGGGAAGTACATTTATAATACATACTGATATTGTAAAGTTACTAAAAATAAATTAGCTTCACGCTGTATCCCTCACACTGCAGGATAAGCAGAGGGAACCTAATGTTAAGACTCTCCTTTCCCCACTTTTTATCGAATTCTGGAGACATTACGTGTTGAGTGACAGAACTCAACGCCGCGCTTGTCCTCGACACCAGAGCTATGCATTTACGTAAATATTTCATCTCCTCGAGTGGGGATCGAACCTACAACCAGTCGGTTTTACAGTCACACTTGTAGTCTCTGCGCTGCGACTGGCCTCAAAATGTAAAGTTACTCAACTTAAAAAAAAAACTACTGAAGCTCAGCGGCAGAGCATCTGACTGTCAACGTCTCAAAAGAAGTCGAAAACTTGTTAAACGAAGAATATAACTTTGCTGAAAGTTATATTCTTCGATTTTCAACCTCGAAATATATTAGCTCGGCTTGTATAAATATCATCGCCTAAGACGTCATCTGCATAGCATGTACATTCAGAGGATACAACTGTGAATAGTATATATGTCTATGCATATTTTTTTATCAGCTTCACGTTGTATCCCGCACGCAGTGGGGTAGGCAGAGGGAACCTAGTGTTAAGAAACTCCGTTCTCCACTTTCTGCCAAATTCTGGAGGTATTGCATGTTGAGTGGCAGAACTCAACACCGCACTTTGCCTCGACACCAGAGAGAAAAAATTGAAATATAAATTTAAGTAAATATTTCATCTCCTCGAGTGGGAATCGAACCCACGACCAGTCGGTTTTACAGTAACACTTATTATATATATGCATATACTAATATGATATAAGAATTGATATTATGTTAAAGTGCTTTCGAGGCAAATTTTATTTGGTAGAACACAATTTGTTAGAACGAGCTCACGTACCGCTGACATCGCTCCACATATAGCAATATGAATAACGTATCTATTGTACTATGCGCGGTGTTCTTACACAGCTTTGTTGGAGGGAATTAGAGTGAAATATATCGTATAATAGAGGAGACACACGCCAGGGGATATTTATATACAGTAAACGCTGCCTGTCGCGCTATGCAGGTGTATAACCGCGATGGCAGAGTATACAGGAATGTAAGAGTAAAAGGCGAACCTACGACCGTCGCGTTTACTACATTCAGACGCTGTTCACATTTTGAAAATAAATATTTTTATAACTTCGTACTTAATGTCTGATAGAGTAGGGTCGGCATAGGAAATGGAATATTAAAACGCCCTATCCCCACGCTTTGTCTAAATTTTCGAAACATTCATTGTTTGTTTATTGGTGAGTTTCAACGCCACATTTCATCTCTCCAGAAAAGAAATTTGAAAAAAAATTAATCACTCGTGTATCAATTGAACCCACAACCAACACGTTTACAGGCATACGCCTTTTCCATAATATCATTTACTGTAACTTAGTTTTACGCTGTATCCCGTTGAGTGGCGGATCTCAACGCCACGCTTTGCCTCATTACCAAACAAGTGAACATCATAATATTTGTCCAACAACAATTGCTTGTCTTTAAAAAAGCTAAAGATCGATACACTGTGTATTTTCTTGCACTGGACCCTATCAGGCTGTAGGTCAATCTAATTAATTTCTGAGTTAAGAGGGCCACGACGCGCGACGGACGTTTAATTTCGGAGGACTTTGCTCATCTTTAAATACAAGGCACGATATTCTATCGTCATAAATAATGAACTTGAAAGATAGATTAAGTAAAAGTGTTATTTCTTATATCTTATTCATATTAAAAGTATTAAAAAGGAGATATTTTGGTCTTTATATAATATTTTATGTTTCGTTAAAAGATAAGAATTAAATAAATAATTAAAATTATACGAGTAAATTACATAAACACGCAACACGTAATGCAGATTTCGGTGGAAAATGGGAAACGCAGTTTTAAATGCAATTATTTTAACCGGATTAATTGCGTATATTTTGTATTATACATTTTTGGAAACCCAACGTTTCGAACACTTTGCCGAAGTCCGTGGCCACGAGTAAACTGAGGTGGTATTCGTCTGTCAGTTGACATAATTATTATATCAAACTACCGCCAACAATTTCCTAATTTCGTCGCGTACTGCTTTGGATTCCTGCAGAATGAGCTAACTGTATCTTGCCCTCTGGTATGCTTAGGTTAGTAGGTTAGGAGGGTTTGAGACTACGAAGATTTTATGAGTGGGTCCCAGGTGTTAGAAGGCTTCCAGCTGTCCAGCTCTACTGAAATTAGGATGTTTTTGTATTTCAATAGCCTCGCAGATCATTCTAGGAATGTATATATTATCCTTAGCGAGGATTTGGGACTTATCAAACCTTATGTAATGGCTAGGTTTATCCACAGTGTGCTCACACACAGCTAACTTTGATACATGCCCATTCTCGGAGATGTGTTCTTTCACCCTAACACCGATGCTGCTCTTTGCTTGACCGATGTATGATAAACCGCAATCACAATCTAGTTTGTATACACCTGCACACTGTAAGGGAATGTTACTTTTCACTGGTCTCAAGAATTGGCTCACTTTCTTGTTAGGCTTGAATATAGTTTTTATGGAAGCTCTTCTTAAGATATTGCCAATCCTGTCTGTAACCCTCTTCACATATAGTAGAAGTGCCGGCTGTCTCTCTACTGTGGGTGGCTTGTTGGTCTTCTGACAAAGCTGGCGGGGAACTGGCTGCTTGTTCTGATGGAGGGCAATCTTCACCTGGCGCATCTCGTCCCTTAGATATTCAGCGTCGCTGAAGTGGTGGGCTCTCTGAAACAAAGATTTGCCAACGGTAGATAACTGTGTTAGGTGGTGGTGCGAGAGTCAGGTAGGTTAGCCAGATTAAAATACTTTCTTTTAAAATGTGTAATAATCGTGAAAATCAAAGAACTTGTAGGGGTATTGCACATTTATTAATATTTTTCATAAGCAACATTTATAAATACGCTAAATCAGTGTCCTAAATTTATTTGCTACAAATACAATTGTGTAATTATTTCCCGCTATTGTTTTGTAGCGTATAAATAACCAAATAAAATATATAATAAAAGAGCTGAACATAAGGTCTCGTCTCATTAGCACCGTCACGCTGCTCTACCCCACAACCTTATAATGACGAACGCAGTGTCTTAACTCTAGGTTTAATCTACCTTTCCTGCTCTATATGAAAATAAAAAGCTATAAAAACTAAATTGTTGTGTCATTTAGACTTTCTTTACAGACACACTGCTTTTGTTGTTTAGTTTGATAACGTTTAAGACAATGTGTGTTAAGTGGCGGAATTCAAAACCGATCTTTGCCTCCTTATTAGAGCGAGGAAATAAAAATATTAAACATTTCATATTGTCGAGTGTGAATCGAACCTACAACATATCACAACATACCACCACACACTTGTGTCCTTTCGCCACGACTGGTCTCAAAAATATATTTAAATATATATAAATAAATTAGTTCAACAACCTAACTTCGCATCTAATAGTAAAGATAGGTGACATTTTGGCTCACTTCCAAATGTTTCAGTACTCTCAGCTTCAGATTAACGCAACTGTTCCCACAAACAACACTAGTGAACAATATTTATGTGAGTGCGTTTGTGAGATAGTTTTATTCCATTACCTAACTAGACTGAAGAAAGTAAATGCTATAAATGTAATGTATGTATGTCTTTCTTTCCTTTTTTAGCTTCACGCTGAATCCCGCATTTAACAGTATAGGCAAAGAAAGCCTGGGAACCTAGTTGTTATTAGGATACTTTCGTTTCCCACTTTGCTCTGGATTCTGGAGGCATTGCGTGTTGAGCAGCGGATCTTAACGCTGCGCCTTACCTCGTTACCAGAGCGTTGAATTGAAAATATTTTATTCCTCGAATGGGCAAGGAACTCACAACCGGCCTTTAGACGCTCCACGACTGGTCTTTTTTCTTTTACTTTTCACGTTATGTCTAACACATTGCGTGAATATTTTTTTGTAATCATTGTCAAATCAATTACAAAAACTACAACTAATATTCATTTTAAATTTGTTGTCTCACAACTTAATTTTACATTAAACTTTCTTTGCTAAACTCAACTTAAAAATAAAAAAAAATACTGATCATAAAAAAACTGTTACAGCATAATTTATTGCTTTCAATATATTTTTAAAATAAAATTATCTTAAAAACACTTCAAACGTAAATAACTTTATCTAACTTTTACGTCTGCTCCAAAGAAATGGTGAAAAAAAGTTTCTCTGACGATAATTTGAACAACTTTCCCCTCGCCTGTTATAAGTTTCGACAAGTTATTAGGGTTAGTTATTAAGTTATCTATAAAACATATCATTTTATGGATTGTAATTTTTTATATGAAAATTAATTTTAGTCTACATGAATTAAGCGAATAGTGGAAATTCATCATTGGAAGTCTTAACTGGAGTGTCTTATCACTTATCAGGTTTCTAGTTTGATGTTGATATATTGCTATGGTGAAGATAAAATTACATAAAGAAACTTACGTTGTAATTTTAAATATCTCATCAAAGACGTAAATGTGAAATGTGAGCCAAGTTAAATGTTAAGTAATGCATTTTTTACGACTTCACTGGCAAAAAAATATTTTTTTGCTCGAAATAATATTTAAGCTCTAAACGTCACTCTGCAACGACAGCGTTTTTTTACGTATATATTTTATTATATTTGCAAGTTAGTGTACTTGTAGCTTGTGCTGGAGTTTGAAGTTGATATTTAGTTTGGTGCCTGGTTGTAAAAAAATAAGCAAGTTCTCCATTTGTACATTGTTGGACAAATTAAACTCTTATATTAGGAAAACCGGGTCCAAAAGTAACAAACTAATGGCCTTAAGGTTTATATAGTAGATAAAAAATGCCCGCCACGCGTTGCTAACTAAGGCACTATATGATTTTATACATGAAATGTAATTAAATATAACTTTTTAATATAAAATATAAATCATTAATATAATTACTTACTATTATTTTTTACTATTATATTCTCATAAATATAGCTAGGACGTAAATAGGCACTTAGGGTAGGCAGAGGGAACCTGGTGTTAAGATACTCTGTTCCCTATTTTCTGCTGATCCTGGCGACATTGCGTGTTGAGTGGCAGAACTTAACGCCGCCTTTGCATACAAGAGCGAAGAAATGAAAATATTAAATATTTCATTTCCAGGCAGGAATCGAATCCACAATCTATCTTGATGCTCCTGCGACACGACTCACTTTTTATAATGAAATAGAGTAAGCAATACTAACAATTGCTGATCACTCATTATGATATACTACATATATATAATATATGTATGTACATTTAAACATTTATACCTATATAAATGTAATTTAAAACATTTGTTTGTTTTCAAAGAACTTTAATTTCCTTGGTCGCAGGATTCTTAAAGAGGATGTTTTTAAAGGGCTAATTACGGTCCCCACAATGCTTTACGTTTGTAAGCCACGTTCATAATTACCTTTTGTAATATTTTATTTTAACAGAATACACTATGTTTTTTTTTTCAGTTTCACACTGTATCCCGCGTATAGCAGGGTAGGCAGAGGGAACCTTACATTGAGCTATGACGGCTTGGCACCAGGGCGAAGATATTAAAAGATTAAAGGTTTTATTTCCTCGAGTGAGAATCGAACTCATAACTTGCCGCATGTACAGTGACAGTAGGTGGAGGTTCCAGTGCCAAGATACTCACATTTTTTTAAAATTGTATTGAGTGACGGAACTAAGCGCTGTTCTTTGTCTTGTTACAAAAGTTAAAAGTGAAAATAATTTAGTCCCCAAAGTAGGATTCGAGCCCACAACAACCGCGTTAACTTAATTTTAAATTAAAACATGCCCTTATACCTACTGACTTAACATACGTTAACAGCTAGTTAGCGTTTCTGTTCGAATAATTCCAAGTTATTTTCATATAAATCAAAATTAATCGGTTGGTATTCAGCGTGGAAAGTAAAATTGTTGAACGCATTTATTACTTCCATAATTTATATTGTATGAATTTGGATGGCCTATAGAGATGTTAAGTTTTAAAGATATCTGACATAATAATATTTACTTATATTTTTATGGTTCCGTACCAAAAAAGTTAACACCTAATTACCACGACTACGCTGTCTGTCCATTCATTTATCTGTCTGACCGTCTGTAACCAGGCATCATCATCGTCTCATGAATCATGATCGTAAAATAATTAAATTTTACAGATAATGTATTTGTGTTGCCACTATAACAAAAAATACAATAAAAGTAAATGGAGCTTCCATGCAAGAAATGGTACTGAACCCTTTGTGCGCGAGCCCGACTTGCACTTGACCGGTTTTTTATCTGTAGATAATAATAAGAGTATAAAACTGGGGAGCTCATTTGGTAGAACGCTCTAATCTAAAGAAATATTCGTTTAAATACAATTTTATCTTGAATTGTCCATTTATCTACAAGGAAAGCGTTTATAACAACAATTTATTTTGATATTGCAAGACAAGAAGTAAAAATAAATATGTCTGGATTTCACTTGTTACAGCTGTTACCACGCTTTACTCTATAAAATTTAAAAAAAAAGATAACCTTAAAAAGAAAGATAACCATTTTTAAGCTTTTTTGTGAATAATAAGCATATTGCATTTAAAATCTCAGAGTACCGTTTCTCTCTATCCTAATATTTTTTTTATCTTCACGTTGTATCCCGAACATAGCAGGGTAGGCAGAGGGAACCTGAGAACCTATTTTTAAGACGCGCCGTTCCAATTAAGTACATGTAAGCAAATTAAAATCCACAACTGTCGTATACATTCAAAATACTGACAACTAACTGAGCAACGATAGTATCAAGTAAGTTAATATTTAAATTTTTATAGCACGCGGGAAGTGCTTTCACCGAGTTAAATGAACGTGCCATTCATTTTAATTAAGAACACTTTAATCCACTCAATAAAATACCTTTTACAAAAATAAAAGGAATTAATATAGAAGCGAACGATGTTTTCAGGAATATTATGTATTTGTTAGGGTTCCATATCGAAAGGGTAAACTAGAATCCTATTATTGAGACTACAGTGTCTATCTGTCCCTCTCTTACCAGGCTATATTTTATAAACTATTATAGTAAGGCAGTTGAAATTTCACTGAAGATGAATTTTTGTTGCCGCTATAACAAAAAAATAAAAAAAATATATTAAATAAATATTTTAGTAGGCTCTTAAACAACAAACGCAATTTTGTGCCGTTTTTATAGATACTGCTACAAAATCCTTCATACGCGAGTCTGACTCGCACATGGCCAATTTTTTTTATAATACAAGCTTTTATTAGCGTCTTAGATATGCGAGGCTTAGATATACCATCGGGAACACTGTACTTCATGACATCGATGGAACTGAGAGCACGTCACACGTCAGCGGTTTGAAGAATATAAACGCCACGCACAGTATGCTCGCATCCAGTTATGGTTGGTGGTGCTTCATCATCAGATCCATGCGATAGAAATGAAGACTTACAGAAAGTACCATGAACAAACTTGGCAAGAGACCAAACTGCATGAGTCCGGATTGATAGTTCAAATAATTTCTTGCCGAGCATTCTGTTTCTTGAAAGATCTGGAGGCAGTATTTATATTTTCTTTAATTTAATGGCTTGTATATTCGCAAATAATGCCGCAACCCAGAGTCCATAAGATTCACGTATAGAGTTCCATCTAAAAATATTGTGCGAGATTCATTGAAGCAGGGATGTAACATTCCCATCTTTGCAAAATAGTATCCACCGCAGCATCTGCACAGTTCGATGGATCTCCAGTAAATGAAATGCAATATCTCAAATGTATGGATTCTAGTTTTTCATTCAATTCAATATTTTAATTCTAAATTAAAAGTTTTCATTTCTATCGGAAGACCCTATGACTGCCTATTTGCTTATTTTTCACAATCTGCATAAGATTTTTGACATTGATGTGGAGGAACTCGGCAAAAACGATAAATAAAAATAATTTATTTTAAAATGCTTTAAAACGTATTAAGATTTTACTGATGATGATTTTTTACTAATGATATGGATATTTTCATCAAGAAAAGGATACAATCTTAAATTTATAGGTCACCTTTAAATATGCAAGTAACGAAATTGATTGCATATACGTCAACTTCAGGCAACCATTTGCTTACTTAAGCCAGGAATTTTCTCATTTTGCAGACCATTTACTTGTAATTTCAAAAATAATGTTTTTCAATAGTCTGAATTCGAGAGGTAGTTGGTTGTCAAATTAGTTAATTTTATTAGGGGGAGTGATTTGTACGTGTAGTAGCTTACTACTACAACTTTGTCGTTTGTCGTTTTAGGTAAGCACAAAACAATCTATGAATACTATTGAAGTAGCAACAAAAATAAATTTCGATTATTTATTTATTCTATTGTTATTTTATTCAGCTTCACGCTGTATCCCGCACACAGCAGAGTAGGCAGAGGGAACCTAGTGTTTAGACACTCCGTTCCCCACGTTCTGCCGAATTCTTGAGACATTGCGTGTTGAGTGGCAGAAATCAATGCCGCGCTTTGCCTCGACACCAGAGCGAAGAAATGGAAATACAAATTTAAGTAAATATTTCATCTCCTCGAGTGGGGATCGAACCCACAACCAGTCCTCGTCCAAGTCAGTCGAACCACGACTGACTTGTTTAGGCAGAGGATATCCTCCTATAGGTATGCGAAATACCACGTCTAGCAGAGAGAACCAGTATCGAGTCGTGTTTTCCATTTTCTCACTCAATATTTCGAAAAATTCGAAAACCTAAGTGTCTTAACACTAGGTTCCCTCTGCCTAGATTGGATGTGCGGGAAAAAGCATGGAGCTATTATTTTTATTCTATATCTACAAAATAATACAAAACGATCATATAACGTATAATTTAAGGTACACTTAAGCCACGTGGCTTTCTTATAAAGGAAATAATGTTATGTCATCTCAGATTTTGTTCCCCATGTATAAGACTAGTTCTGACGTGTCGCCTTATCTACATTAGGGTTAGAAATAGCTGTACTTCTTAAAAATATACATATGTATGTATTATGTTGAAATTACGCATATAATAATAAAAAAAGGAAAAATAAATCATTTTGAACTTAGTTCTTAATCAGAGCGATGGCTTTTTTGCATTTTCTTGCTCTAATAACATTTTTTTTTTGTTATGGGTAGCTGCGTTGAGTTCCGCCCGTCAACACTCAATGTATCAAAATTAAACGGGAAGGGATACAATGTGATGCTAAATAAAAAGAGTAAAATCACTTACTTTATTTTAGTCAAGCTAAACATATTTTAGACTAACGTAAACAACTATTAAAGACATAATGAAGGCAATTTCTATTCATTTTATACATTTTATATATATATATTCTATATATATATCAAGTACATAAATACATAGCTAATCATATAGATAATTAATTAAAAAAATTATAAACCTTTTTCATTATGTTTTGCCCGTCGCTAACGGTTACGTTAGTTACATTAAGTGTAATTAAGGTATAAAACGTGTTGTACAATATTATTGTTATTAGAATGAAGAATATTTTTTATAGTCAGTTTTTAGGGTTCCGTATCTTATAAGAAATCACGGAACCCTTATAAGAAATGAGTTTTTGCCTTCCGTCTGCCTGTCTGTCTATCAAAAAAAATCCTAACGATTGCATCAAAGTTTTAAGGTAAAATTTATATCATCAAATAACCAATACTGCACTTTATATAAAAATTGCTGCGTAATCCAAATCTAGAGGATATTTTCCGTGGACTTACAATTATGAAATTAGACAAGAAGTAAAAGTTTTCAATATTTATTTAGAATAATACTTAAAAAAAATATTGAAAATTTCCAGTATGCAAAATGATAAAAATGCAGTAAATCGAAACTTATAGAAATGTAGCAGGAACAGATCCATCTGGATACGTAGTACTCCACTACTGTGTGTTTCATAGGAACTTCCTTCCACGCGCTGTAGTATGGCCTACCTGGAGCCCTTTCTAGGTTAATACGACCTTGGATACCTTCAAAAAGCGCACTTATCTCCACCTCAAAGGTCGGCACCTGTAGCTGCTCAGGGCACAAAGTCGTGGGCGGCAGTGACCACTTACAATCAAGAGACCCGTATGTTCGTCTGTCTTGTCTTTTTCTGTAAAAAAGACATTGCAAACATATATGGAGGCATTGCGAGTTGAGTGGCGAAACTCAACGCCGCGCATTGCCTCAACATCAGAACGAAGAAATGAAAATGTAAATGTAAATAAATATTTTATTTCCTCGAGTGGGGAACCCATAACCAGTCGATATTACAGTCACACTTTGTGCCCCTGCGCCACGACTGGCCTCTATATTATATTTGATTAAAAAATTGAAAACATATATTAAAAAGATAATGAATAACAAAGTAGAATCCCAATAACAATACGCATATATCTTATTTTAAATAGAATAAATATAAATTTGATTACTGAAGTTCAATAACCCTTAGATAAATTTATTCAAATTTCTTATTTCTTTTCTAAAAGTATGAGTAAACTGTAATTTTTTAACTTTACTCTGTATTTCGCACATAGCAGAGTTGACAAAGGGAACTTGGGAACCTAAATCAACACTCCTTTCTTCACTTTCCCCACGCCGAATTCAGGAGGCATTGTGTCTTGAGTGGGGAAACTCAACACCGCGCTATGTCTCTTTACTAGAGCGAGGAAATAAGAATTTCCTCGCTCTAGTAAAGAGACAAAGCCCAAATTTCATCCCAATTCTCTCCTCTCCGCGCTTTGTTTTGTTACGAGATCGATAAAATGCATATAATTCTTATTTTACAACTTCCCAAACGGATGGAAATTGAACCCACAACTGACATACTTACGGTCAGACTCTGTCCCACTACGCCATGACTGCCTCTATAACTACAAATAATTGATAGATTATAACATTTGGGCTATCGAAGTCACTCACTTATTAGTTTGTATTAGTTTGCAACTTACAACAACATCTATCTGTACCGGTGTCGAGTTACTCGAAGCAAGTGGAACATCAAGATAATACGGCCGCTTGATATTTCTAATATAACTAACTCTGTATTGAATTCTGTAAGCCTGTCTAAGTTGATTTAGCTGTTTTTTTTTTACTCCGATCATAAATAAACTTCAAACTTAAACTAAAACATCGACTGGTTGTGGGTTCGATCCCCACTCGAGGAAATGAAATATTTATTTACATTTATATTTTCATTTCTTCGCTTTGGTGTCGAGGCAAAGAGCAGCGTTGAGTTCCGCCACTCAACACGCAATGCCTCCAGAAATCGGTGAAGAATCGGGGATGGAGTGTGTTAACACTAGGTCTCTTCAGATATTTCAGTGGTAAGGAAATGTAAAATGTTTTGGTGACCGTTTTGTAAGGAAATTAGATGTATATTGTACTTTCTTCTTGGGAAACTTTGTTTAGAATGGCAATAATGATAAATTTGTTTTTATTATGCTTAAAATGTTTATAGGATTCCCTTTTCAAAGAAAAAAAAGAGAAACACTTAAAGGATAACTTTTTAGTTTGTCTTTTCGTCTATCCATGTTGACTTAAAACCTGTCTTTTTTTCCTTCTTTCTTTTTCTTTGCATTTTTGAGAGAGAGAGTTCTAAAACAAATAATTTACAAACGCGTTGGTTGTGGGCCCTACTTCGGGAATGGTTGAATTATCATAGAAATATTTTCATTATATATTTTTATAATATTTAGCGTCGTAGCTAGTCGTAACAAAGGGACCCAAACGTGCGACTGTAAGCGTGACAGGTTGTGGGTTTGATGGGAGTGTCTTAGATTTAGCTTCCCAGGTTCCCTCTGTCTACCGTGCTATGTGCAAGATATAACGTAAAGCTAAACCAATATGACAATATTTTAGCTGCACATCTTACAGAATATGCAGTATCGTCAACACACTCAGCATAAGCAGATTTCGTTTCGCTTCGTTTCGTTTCGCTTTTATATGTATGTATGAATATATATGTATTACATACATATGTATTCATGTGGAATATGTATGAATATATATGTATTACATACATATGTATTCATACATGCTCATGAGCATATTTTATTTGTTGTATATACATATACAAAACTAGCTTGTACCTGTAGTATCGTGCCCGTAGTTGGACATAACTAAGAGTTGTGTATGACACATGGAAATTGCCCGAGGTACAGTTTGCTATGTCGAAATGATTGATGTGACGTAATATATCCTATTATCCCCTTTTTTTATACAGGGTGTCATAATTCTTACCACATTTAATAAAACAGTAAGTTTTATCTATTCTTTACAAATAAAGCAAAAAGAAGAAATGAAAATATTAATTATTTCATTTCTTCGGGTGGGAATCGAACTTACTCGAGTCTCATGCTTATATAGATGCAAACGTTAGATTATTCTACATAATTTGAAGTACTTGTCGCCTAAAACTTTGTTTGCTTGGACTTTTAAGAAGGTAAAGCAAGGAAAAGAAATGATTCTATCTAATAAGTTCTTTGATTTTCACGATTATTACACATTTTAAATGAAACTATTTTAACCGGATTAATCGCGTATATTTTGTACTTTTATACATTTTTGGAAACCCGACGTTTCGAACACTTTGCAGTAGTCCGTGGTCACGGGTAGACTGAGGTGGCATTCGTCTGTCAGTTGACATAATTACTATATCAAACTACCGCCAACGATTTCTTAATTGCCTCACGTACTGCCCTGGATTTCTGCAGAATGAGCTGATAGTATCTATCTACTAATCACATTACTATGTAAAACGAAAAATCCTACTTTGTTTGTTCCTTAGGAATTTCGAGAAATCCTCTTTTAGTGCACCTACATTCTCTAACATCACCTACAAACATACCCAATTTCAACATTCTTTATCTAATAGTTTCGTCTGAGCGTTGTTCGTCCGTAACAGAAGAATAAAAAGCTGTAGCTATATGCGCAAGTTATATTAAAATTATTATGGGCAAATTTTATCAAACATTTAAATTATTTACAACACTAGCCACAGTATTAGCAAGTTACGTGCGCACTACAACAATTACCCAAGACGACGCTATATAATGACGTTAAACGTACATTCGTAATACACTTGCTAATTCACTTTAATCTCGCGTTCTAGAGTTGGTTATTGGATTTGATATCTTACATGGAAATGTTTTATTGTTTAATGTTCTGTTCGAAATGGTAAACAGTTAAGGGATTTGGTTCGGTGGTAAGTGAGACTTCTAGAGGAGTACAGGTTCAATTTTTTTGGTTTAATTTCAATATCTATAATTTTGCATATTAATGATTAAAGGTGGTAGCACAGGGACACATGTTAAATACGACGGTTGTGAGTTTGATTTCCACTCAATGGAATAAAATGTTTTATATTATCTGTTAATGAATAGTTTTAGCCATTTGAACTTAAAAAGTAAAGATTCAAAGTAAGAGGACTTACGGAGCACAGAGTGTCAATCTTTTTTTAGCCTTACACTGCTACCCTAAGCAAGATAGGTAGAGGAAACGTAGTGATGAAATACTCTGCTGTCCGAATCGCCCCATTTTATATCGAGCGGAAGGTGTCACTCCAAATGGGAATCGAATTAAAATCTGTCGTGTTGACAGTCGGAAATTATGATGCTGCGTTACGAATATTTAATGAAAATCACATAATAAATAACAAGCATGTGGTAGATTACAATAGATGAAAAAAATAGCTACCATAAGTAAATATCTTAAAAAATATATTATATTAAGATCACCAAGATTCATACAGAATTTTGTATGTAAATTGCTACTATCCATTGTAGTTATATGGGGTTCCTCTAGGACATTTATATTTCCTCACTTTGGTCAAAAGGCAAAGCACAGAGTTGCGTCATACAAAACATAATATCTCAAAAACTTAAGCGCAAAATGGAGAAAAGAGTGCCTTGACAATAGGTGCCGGTACGCTTTAGCATACTTAGCTATATTTGCAAGAAAGCGTGAAGTTGCTTATATTTTTTTAAAAGACGTCACTTTTTTTTTCATATATTCATATTTTTTTGTTTACGCTATATTGGGCACATGGCGGGATAGGTAGGGAATAAGTAGTGTTTTCTACTCAAGGTATTGCGTGTTGAGTGGCAGAAATGAATGTCTTCTTACCAGAGAGTGCTAATGAAAATTTCTTCGAGTGGTAATCGAACCAAAAAGCGTCGCGTTTACACTCAGACACTCTAATAGATTGAATCATAAAAATAATATTTACAAGAGCTTTTATAAAGCAAAACTCGCCACACATTCAGAGATAGAAATTTTAAATAATATCTAGATATTTTTCAAAAAAATCTAAATAATTTTATTTCACGGCATACAAAGTTCCTTTTCACACGAATGGCACCAACTTTTCGCTTCGTTACTCTGTACGCATCAGAAATAATATTTTTTTCATTTTTTTGTACTTCTATATGTATGTATATAGGTTTTAGAAATTTGCTTTTGAAATATCTATTATTTATTTCAAACGTATTTTTGATAAATGTATGTATTTTTGTGTTAAATCGGTATGATATTTCTAGTGATGATTCATTGTAACTAACGAGCCATCTTGGCGCAATAGAATAGCGTTTGATGGTAAACACGACGGCTGTGGATTCGATATTCGCAAGTCTCTTGTAACAAGACAAAGCGCAGCGTGGATTTCTGCCACAAATTACGTAACATGTCTTAAATATGGGACGGTGCGTTGGAATAAAATGTGTTAACGTTAAGTTCTCCTTGCCTGCCCAATCTAATAAGATTCGCTTATTAGAAACGACCCAGGTTTCAAATTTTGGCGGAAAATACAGAATATAGTGTCTTGATACTAAGTAAGAGTACTTGGTAATAAGCTACTGGTATACCTGCCACTTAACATGCAATGCCTCCAGAATTCGGTGGAAAGTGGGAATGGAAGTGTCACAAGAACAGAATACTTAACACCACGTTCCCGGGTTCCCTCTGCCATGCTATGTGCGAGATACAGCGTAGATATAACAAAGATCTAATGTAAATATATTTATGTGTTTCATTACTTTTAGTACAAACATTGACATTCTTCCTTGTTCACACCACATTTTTCTAACGAATGAATGAATGTATGATTGACGTGTCAAAATTGAAAGCAATTTGTTTCCACACCGCTTAAATCGAACTAGCTGTGTTTTTTTCTTTTTATAGAACACATGCAAGTCGTAGAGATAGAGGCTGTCATGGCGCAGGGTCGCAGGGCGCAAGCTCGACTGTTGTAAGTTCGATTCCCGAGTCACAAAAATAATATTTTATTATTTTTATTTACTCACTCTAATAAGGAAGGGTGACGCTAGGTTCCGCTACGCAGCAAGAAAGTGGCTTATGGAGAACGGAGAATATTAACCCTAGGGTCCCAGGTTTCCATGTTTCTCTTCCATTAGGCGTGGGAATCTAGGACACACCGTGATAAGGCAGAGAAACGATGGCACAACGGCACAAAGTGTGACTGTAAAACCGACTGGTTGTGGGTTCGATCCCCACTCGAGGAGATGAAATATTTACTTAAATTTATATTTCCATTTCTTCGCTCTGGTGTCGAGGACAAGCGCGGCGTTGAGCTCTGCCACTCAACACGCAATGCCTCCGGAATTCGGCAGAAAGTGGGGAACGAAGTGTCTTAACACTGGGTTTCCTCTGCCTACCCTGCAGTGTGCGGGATACAGCGTAATACAGCGAAGCTGATTTTTTTTATTTTATATATTAATGTTATAGAACCTAAAACAATGACTTTCAAAATTTTTGACTTTTTGGCTGTTTGTCTAAGGTGAATGGCTTAACCGGTTCAAATGTAGTTTCGACTTCTTCCTTTGTATTTTGTTGTATGCTTTTTTAACTTTGGCTATCAATATATGTATATTGTCTTTTAAATGATAATATATATGATTATCAATTTCACAAAAGTAATTCAGATGAGCAAATAAATAATTATGTAGTACAAACCGAAGCCTTACGGCTACGTTAGATTATATATATTAGAATATAGGCTAATGACCTCAAAATTTTAATCATCTTAAACACATCTAACCTTTTAGAACATAAAGCTAGACGTTTCTTAAAGCCACAGTATCTGTTAATAAGATTCTAATCTCTAAGGACATTCGGTCTTAATACCATGAATTCTATCTCTAAAGAAATGGAGATCAATCAGAATTCAAAAAGTAATCCTTAGGCTTATCCTCCGTAAACTTATTCATGGTTTATTTGGCTGTAATTTTGTTGAATGTAATATTTTATATAATTTTAAGATATTTGAGGTGAGGAGAGTATTTGACTATAAACGCCTTGATTGTGAGTTCGAATCTAAAGATATTTATAATATTTTAAATATTTTCATTTACCCGGTCTGGTAGAAAAAAACGGAGCGTTGAGTGCCAAGACATAATGCCTCGTATTGGGCAAAAGGTGGGAAGTATCGGAGTATTTTAACAACTCATGCAAGGAGTGAAATTGAAAAAAAATACTAATACTGATGTTTGGTATATAATATTGTCTAAGAATACATGCCTCTAATAAAATTCCACAATCTATTCCGAGATTACCGCTACACACATTCAATTTTTTTTTAGCTTAGTTAAGACAATCCCTTTCCATTAAGATACTTCCGTTCTCCATTTTCCACCGAATTTTGGAGGCAATGCGTGTTGAATGGCAGATCACAACGCCGTACTTTGCCTCGTACAAAATTTCACTGACAAGTAAAGTTTGTGCTACGTATCTACGGAATGCAGCGTAAAGTTAAAAGAAAATGAAATCTATTAATTCTGGAATTTTATTATTGTCAATTGAATCAGCAAAATAGTTATCAATATATGTTATAATAAAATAATGACATTTATATTAATTATTCGTAGCTTCGTCCGCACAGTATTAAATATACTGGAGGAAGGTTACGTAAAAACCATAAGAACTCTCGGAGGGCATGCATGAAGAGTTTGATAACAGTGACCGTAGCTCTTGGCACTCCGTTCTCTCCGGCTACCCCGCTAGGGATACAATACAGAGTGCCTAAAAAAGGAGGACATATTAATTATAAGATTTAGATCAGTTTATTTAGATTTTAAATATTGTATTTTGTAGAAAATTCTATATTTATACTATTAATCTATTTAATACATCAAACTCCAATAGACTAATACTACTACAATAGACTACTTAGTAAATAACAGTCGCTTATCTTGAGCCTCGGTATCATTCGTTACATTTACCACTATTTATTTTGTCAGTGAAATATAAGGAAGAATTATCTCTATAATTCTTCCTTATATTTCTCCTTATAGACACTCTTGTCTACTGAAAAACAATTCTTGAACGAAGCCTTGACTTCAAAATATCAGATTATCAGTAAAACATAATATATGTACTAATATGTAATAGTAATGTGTGATTGTAAGCGCGACTAACTTTGGGTTCGATCCCTGCTCGAGGAATAGTAATATTTAACATTTTTATTTCTTCACTAAGATCACGAGGCGAAACGCGGCGTTGAGTTTTAGAACTCATTACGTAATGCCTTCACAACTCAGCAGTAAATGGGGATCAACAAAAAAAAATACACTAGGTTCTCTCTGGCTACGTGTATTGTATGTTCCAAATTAGAAAAAACCTTAAATTAAAATGAGCATATAGTCCCGTAAATTTAACTTTAACAGCTTTTATAAGTTGTACTTGCCGTTGATTTACAGTAATGTAATTGGTTACGGAACCCTCGATATGCAAGTCCGACTCGCACTTTATTTTAAGTAGTTTAAGTATTCACTTAGTTAATAAACATGCTTAAATTTAAATTTATATAATTAGTGAGCCATTTTTTGTATAAAATTCTATATGAATAACAATTATTTTGTATTGACATTAATAACACCAAAAACAGAACAATATAATTTAATATCTTAAAAATTATAAATAAAATGGCTCTACCAAGTAGCGGCCACGTTTAATTAGATGCGAAAGCACAGTTAAGTGTACTTTGTTACGACGTTCAGGAACATAATGTGTGCTTGAGGTCGCGTTGTTATAAGTTACTTACTTTATTTAGCTTCTACACAAAAGCCTTCTTAATTAAGTTATTGTACTGTAAGCACGATGGTCGTTGGTTCGATACCTGCTCGGGGAAACTATTTATTTTTATTTCCCTGCGCTGGTAATCTAAAGTGCGGCGAAGTTCCGCTACACGATACACAATATTTTGAAGTCGGACGTAACGCTGAGAACAGAGTGCTTAAAATTAATACAGGATAAAATGTACAGCTGGAAAAAAATACCAAAATACATAATACTTGACAGATAAAAAATATAGAGAAAGTGAAAAATCGGTGAATTCTGAATAAAACCTATCCATCAAATCAAACGGAATCCGTACCCATTTCAAGATTGTAGGTCGACGGGAAGTAAAACTAATAAAAGTTGACAAACCTGAGTTTGCGGGCGTACGTACTCATTTTGTCGTAAATGTAAGTAAAGTAGACAAATATAAGCTTGTAACGATATTTTTCAATAAAATACCTTTCCACTTTTTGGACTTGTCTCTTAATTTATTTTGTTAGTTTTTATTCTGTGCCAAATTTTATTAGTGTACTGTATGTCCGCGGAAAGTACCTATGGGTGCTGATTACTTCGTCATCTTTCTGGCATTCATCCTTTTACCAGGGTCTGCCTTCCAGCTTTATCTACTCCACTTTACACGGTTTTTAGCGTCCTCGGTGGTAAGACCATGGGTATTGATTACGTGAATAAAATAACTCTACCTACTCTACTGTTTATTTATTTTTTCACATTGTATCCTGAAGGATACAATGTGAAAAAATAAATTTACTTAGCTCTACCAAAAACCAAAGGCGCAAATGATACTTCTACAGAAAGTCTATAGACGCAGTTTGATAACGAATACGTACATTGTGATCGTAAATCAACAAGTAAGGACAGTTTTACGCTCCGATTTTATGGCTGCATAAATTTACTCCGCATTGTTGTATAGATTGTAGATATTGTTAGATTCTTTGGAACTGTAATAAATAATTAGATTTCTAAAATATTGTCTAAATTTGTATTTTAAGTAGTCTTTCCGTTCGTTCTTAGCGTGGACTTTAGGACCTAAAATATAAAATTTATTTTTTTACGTTTTTGTAGTAATTACAAGAAAAACAATTTACCCTAATTTAGTAGATAGTTCTAGAACTAGAACTATAACATCAGACTTGACGAACCCCGCAACCTTGTTAGGAAAAATAAAAATATAATATATTCCGAGAATAATCTGCGAGGCTTTTGAAATATCTAAACATTTTTTTAAATATATATTGTCCGTTTATGCTTGGCTCTATTGAAGCCAGCCGCGGCGCAACAGCATGTAAAAAACTAACAATTTAAGCGAGACGTCTTAATATCAGCTCACTCGATCAAAAACAAATTGAACAAGCGAAACGATAGCATTAAACGTTTTCAATTTCTATCCATTTGACAAATGCGGGGATCGGGGAATGGCTAATCGTCGGTGATCCATCACTGGTTGCCGTTTTTATATGGAATAACATATATATATATATATATATATATATATATATATATATATATATATATATATATATATATATATATATATATATATATATATATATATATATATATATATATATATATATATATGTATGTAAGTAGGAGTGCTTTTAGTAGTGGGTTTTAAATGAATTAACTTGGAGCTTCACCCTGAATCCTGCATGCAGCAGTAGAGGCAAAGGGATCCCAGTGTTAAGATACGCCGCTCCCCTCTTTCCGCCGAATTCTGGAAATATTGCGTACTAAGCGGCTGAGTTCAACGCCGCGCTTTGCTTCGACTTCAGAGTTAAATATGAAACATTTTATGTCATCGAGTAGGGATCGGACCCAAAACCTGTGGCATTTACAGTCTCTTACTTGTGTTTCTTCGCCACGACTGGTTTCAATGAGGCAGACAGACAGTGAGCTTTGAATGTTAAAGACCTGTCCAGTGTAGCACCTAGGTATCGTGGGTATGGACAGTGTTTATTATGAACGCCGCGCCAAGATATTTGAAGAGGCCTGTTTGCTTCACGGTTCCTCGGTGGAACGCCCACGACTGAGTTTTAGACGGGTTAGTGTCGTAGTATGAATCGAGTGCATTTAGGGCTGTCGTCAGCAAACTTTCCACTTTCTCAAAACCTGGTGCCTGAGCGGCCAAGGCAAGATTATCTGTATAGAGGAAGCTATATTATAGATATATTGCAGAACAGTCGGAATACAAACAGAAAACTAAATTATTTTCAATTTCCCTCGTCATTAGAAAAGTACGGCGTTGAGTTTTGTCACTATGGCGTTTACCATAATTGAGTAGAAAGCGGAAGCGTATGTAAATGTTACGATTGTAGGTTAAATTCCCACTCGCAACTGTAATTTATTTGAATCACCTTGTTCTGGTTATAGTGTCATAAACAGTTAGGCTAGGTTCCATTTGAATACCGTGCTGAATATGCGGGATACAGCGTGAAGCTAAAATAATGTGGAAAGACATAAATCTATCGAGTTAGCCATGTATAATAAATAGAACGCAAGTTTTCTCTTTGATTCTCGATATTAAAAAGATTTTGATCCACACCGCTCCCCACATAGCAAGAGGGATAAATGGAACCAAATGTAAAGACATTTCGTTCTCTACTTTCCTTCACATTTTATATACACTGCAATCGAACGATGGAACATCAACTCGCGCCGCACCTTCAAAATAACAGTTTTAACTACTCTAAAAAAGCCTAATACAATTGTAAAAAAATCCCAAAAATGAAAAAGTTATTTTTTCAAAAAAAGTAAATGAAAAAATTATTGTTGTTGTTGTAATATAAAACGCCATTTGTCAAGAACGACGTACGCATACATAAACCTATAAACAGGAATCCGCCGCATACGCTTTATTCCGAAATCGAGTCGTAGGTATTGGCGGCAAAGTTCAAACTTGCTTAACCTTTAGTAGTATTTTGTAGTAGTTGTGTTTACGTTATCGGTATCTGCATAGATAACTGCGTCACACAAAATACAGATATGGATAAACATCGTAAAATGAAAAAAAAATCCTACGTCAAAACTGTTGAAGTATCTTGATTAATTTCTTAAGGTATGAAAAATTTATTTTTTCACATTGTATCCTTCAGGATACAATGTGAAAAAATAAATTTACTTAGCTCTACCAAAAACCAAAGGCGCAAATGATACTTCTACAGAAAGTCTATAGACGCAGTTTGATAACGAATACGTACATTGTGATCGTAAATCAACAAGTAAGGACAGTTTTACGCTCCGATTTTATGGCTGCATAAATTTACTCCGCATTGTTGTATAGATTGTAGATATTGTTAGATTCTTTGGAACTGTAATAAATAATTAGATTTCTAAAATATTGTCTAAATTTGTATTTTAAGTAGTCTTTCCGTTCGTTCTTAGCGTGGACTTTAGGACCTAAAATATAAAATTTATTTTTTTACGTTTTTGTAGTAATTACAAGAAATCCTCACTTAATTCTCCCCTATAAGCGTATGCGGCGGATTCCTGTTTATAGGTTTATGTATGCGTACGTCGTTCTTGACAAATGGCGTTTTATATTACAACAACAACAATATTTTTTTCATTTACTTTTTTTGAAAAAAAAATAACTTTTTCATTTTTGGGATTTTTTACAATTGTATTAGGCTTTTTTAGAGTAGTTAAAACTGTTATTTTGAAGGTGCGGCGCGAGTTGATGTTCCATCGTTCGATTGCAGTGTATATAAAATGTGAAGGAAAGTAGAGAACGAAATGTCTTTACATTTGGTTCCATTTATCCCTCTTGCTATGTGGGGAGCGGTGTGGATCAAAAATCTTTTTAATATCGAGAATCAAAGAGAAAACTTGCGTTCTATTTATTATACATGGCTAACTCGATAGATTTATGTCTTTCCACATTATTTTAGCTTCACGCTGTATCCCGCATATTCAGCACGGTATTCAAATGGAACCTAGCCTAACTTTTTATGACACTATAACCAGAGCAAGGTGATTCAAATAAATTACAGTTGCGAGTGGGAATTTAACCTACAATCGTAACATTTACATACGCTTCCGCTTTCTACTCAATTATGGTAAACGCCATAGTGACAAAACTCAACGCCGTACTTTTCTAATGACGAGGGAAATTGAAAATAATTTAGTTTTCTGTTTGTATTCCGACTGTTCTGCAATATATCTATAATATAGCTTCCTCTATACAGATAATCTTGCCTTGGCCGCTCAGGCACCAGGTTTTGAGAAAGTGGAAAGTTTGCTGACGACAGCCCTAAATGCACTCGATTCATACTACGACACTAACCCGTCTAAAACTCAGTCGTGGGCGTTCCACCGAGGAACCGTGAAGCAAACAGGCCTCTTCAAATATCTTGGCGCGGCGTTCATAATAAACACTGTCCATACCCACGATACCTAGGTGCTACACTGGACAGGTCTTTAACATTCAAAGCTCACTGTCTGTCTGCCTCATTGAAACCAGTCGTGGCGAAGAAACACAAGTAAGAGACTGTAAATGCCACAGGTTTTGGGTCCGATCCCTACTCGATGACATAAAATGTTTCATATTTAACTCTGAAGTCGAAGCAAAGCGCGGCGTTGAACTCAGCCGCTTAGTACGCAATATTTCCAGAATTCGGCGGAAAGAGGGGAGCGGCGTATCTTAACACTGGGATCCCTTTGCCTCTACTGCTGCATGCAGGATTCAGGGTGAAGCTCCAAGTTAATTCATTTAAAACCCACTACTAAAAGCACTCCTACTTACATACATATATATATATATATATATATATATATATATATATATATATATATATGTTATTCCATATAAAAACGGCAACCAGTGATGGATCACCGACGATTAGCCATTCCCCGATCCCCGCATTTGTCAAATGGATAGAAATTGAAAACGTTTAATGCTATCGTTTCGCTTGTTCAATTTGTTTTGATCGAGTGAGCTGATATTAAGACGTCTCGCTTAAATTGTTAGTTTTTTACATGCTGTTGCGCCGCGGCTGGCTTCAATAGAGCCAAGCATAAACGGACAATATATATTTAAAAAATGTTTAGATATTTCAAAAGCCTCGCAGATTATTCTCGGAATATATTATATTTTTATTTTTCCTAACAAGGTTGCGGGGTTCGTCAAGTCTGATGTTATAGTTCTAGTTCTAGAACTATCTACTAAATTAGGGTAAATTGTTTTTCTTGTAATTACTACAAAAACGTAAAAAAAATAAATTTTATATTTTAGGTCCTAAAGTCCACGCTAAGAACGAACGGAAAGACTACTTAAAATACAAATTTAGACAATATTTTAGAAATCTAATTATTTATTACAGTTCCAAAGAATCTAACAATATCTACAATCTATAGAACAATGCGGAGTAAATTTATGCAGCCATAAAATCGGAGCGTAAAACTGTCCTTACTTGTTGATTTACGATCACAATGTACGTATTCGTTATCAAACTGCGTCTATAGACTTTCTGTAGAAGTATCATTTGCGCCTTTGGTTTTTGGTAGAGCTAAGTAAATTTATTTTTTCACATTGTATCCTGAAGGATACAATGTGAAAAAATAAATAAACAGTAGAGTAGGTAGAGTTATTTTTATTCACGTAATCAATACCCATGGTCTTACCACCGAGGACGCTAAAAACCGTGTAAAGTGGAGTAGGTTAAGCTGGAAGGCAGACCCTGGTAAAAGGATGAATGCCAGAAAGATGACGAAGTAATCAGCACCCATAGGTACTTTCCGCGGACATACAGTACACTAATAAAATTTGGCACAGAATAAAAACTAACAAAATAAATTAAGAGACAAGTCCAAAAAGTGGAAAGGTATTTTATTGAAAAATATCGTTACAAGCTTATATTTGTCTACTTTACTTACATTTACGACAAAATGAGTACGTACGCCCGCAAACTCAGGTTTGTCAACTTTTATTAGTTTTACTTCCCGTCGACCTACAATCTTGAAATGGGTACGGATTCCGTTTGATTTGATGGATAGGTTTTATTCAGAATTCACCGATTTTTCACTTTCTCTATATTTTTTATCTGTCAAGTATTATGTATTTTGGTATTTTTTTCCAGCTGTACATTTTATCCTGTATTAATTTTAAGCACTCTGTTCTCAGCGTTACGTCCGACTTCAAAATATTGTGTATCGTGTAGCGGAACTTATCGCTGCACTTTATATTGCCAGTGCAGGGAAATAAAAATAAATTGTTTCCCCGAGCAGATATCGAACCTTCGACCATCGTGCTTACAGTACGATAACTTAATTAAGAAGGCTTTTGTGTAGAAGCTAAATAAAGTAAGTAACTCATAACAACGCGACCTCAAGCACACATTATGTTCCTGAACGTCGTAACAAAGTACACTTAACTGTGCTTTCGCATCTAATTAAACGTGGCCGCTACTTGGTAGAGCCATTTTATTTATAATTTTTAAGATATTAAATTATATTGTTCTGTTTTTGGTGTTATTAATGTCAATACAAAATAATTGTTATTCATATAGAATTTTATACAAAAAATGGCTCACTAATTATATAAATTTAAATTTAAGCATGTTTATTAACTAAGTGAATACTTAAACTACTTAAAATAAAGTGCGAGTCGGACTTGCATATCGAGGGTTCCGTAACCAATTACATTACTGTAAATCAACGGCAAGTACAACAAAATACAGATATGGATAAACATCGTAAAATGAAAAAAAAATCCTACGTCAAAACTGTTGAAGTATCTTGATTAATTTCTTAAGGTATGAAAAATTTATTTTTTCACATTGTATCCTTCAGGATACAATGTGAAAAAATAAATTTACTTAGCTCTACCAAAAACCAAAGGCGCAAATGATACTTCTACAGAAAGTCTATAGACGCAGTTTGATAACGAATACATACATTGTGATCGTAAATCAACAAGTAAGGACAGTTTTACGCTCCGATTTTATGGCTGCATAAATTTACTCCGCATTGTTGTATAGATTGTAGATATTGTTAGATTCTTTGGAACTGTAATAAATAATTCGATTTCTAAAATATTGTCTAAATTTGTATTTTAAGTAGTCTTTCCGTTCGTTCTTAGCGTGGACTTTAGGACCTAAAATATAAAAATTATTTTTTTACGTTTTTGTAGTAATTACAAGAAATCCTCACTTAATTCTCCCCTATACTAATTAACTTACATAAATGCCAAGTTTTGTCAGTCACTGTGTATTGAGTTTGAGGGCTGCTTGTTAAGTCGCTAACGGAAGTGTATATATATATATATATATATATATATATATATATATATATATATATATATATATATATATATATATATATATATATATATATATATATATATAAAGGGTGGAAGTGTCAGCGCTCCTTTTACGGGAGCAGCATGTAGGGTAAAATATTTTAAACCCATACCTTAAGAAATTAATCAAGATACTTCAACAGTTTTGACGTAGGATTTTTTTTTCATTTTACGATGTTTATCCATATCTGTATTTTGTGTGACGCAGTTATCTATGCAGATACCGATAACGTAAACACAACTACTACAAAATACTACTAAAGGTTAAGCAAGTTTGAACTTTGCCGCCAATACCTACGACTCGATTTCGGAATAAAGCGTATGCGGCGGATTCCTGTTTATAGGTTTATGTATGCGTACGTCGTTCTTGACAAATGGCGTTTTATATTACAACAACAACAATAATTTTTTCATTTACTTTTTTTGAAAAAATAACTTTTTCATTTTTGGGATTTTTTACAATTGTATTAGGCTTTTTTAGAGTAGTTAAAACTGTTATTTTGAAGGTGCGGCGCGAGTTGATGTTCCATCGTTCGATTGCAGTGTATATAAAATGTGAAGGAAAGTAGAGAACGAAATGTCTTTACATTTGGTTCCATTTATCCCTCTTGCTATGTGGGGAGCGGTGTGGATCAAAAATCTTTTTAATATCGAGAATCAAAGAGAAAACTTGCGTTCTATTTATTATACATGGCTAACTCGATAGATTTATGTCTTTCCACATTATTTTAGCTTCACGCTGTATCCCGCATATTCAGCACGGTATTCAAATGGAACCTAGCCTAACTGTTTATGACACTATAACCAGAGCAAGGTGATTCAAATAAATTACAGTTGCGAGTGGGAATTTAACCTACAATCGTAACATTTACATACGCTTCCGCTTTCTACTCAATTATGGTAAACGCCATAGTGACAAAACTCAACGCCGTACTTTTCTAATGACGAGGGAAATTGAAAATAATTTAGTTTTCTGTTTGTATTCCGACTGTTCTGCAATATATCTATAATATAGCTTCCTCTATACAGATAATCTTGCCTTGGCCGCTCAGGCACCAGGTTTTGAGAAAGTGGAAAGTTTGCTGACGACAGCCCTAAATGCACTCGATTCATACTACGACACTAACCCGTCTAAAACTCAGTCGTGGGCGTTCCACCGAGGAACCGTGAAGCAAACAGGCCTCTTCAAATATCTTGGCGCGGCGTTCATAATAAACACTGTCCATACCCACGATACCTAGGTGCTACACTGGACAGGTCTTTAACATTCAAAGCTCACTGTCTGTCTGCCTCATTGAAACCAGTCGTGGCGAAGAAACACAAGTAAGAGACTGTAAATGCCACAGGTTTTGGGTCCGATCCCTACTCGATGACATAAAATGTTTCATATTTAACTCTGAAGTCGAAGCAAAGCGCGGCGTTGAACTCAGCCGCTTAGTACGCAATATTTCCAGAATTCGGCGGAAAGAGGGGAGCGGCGTATCTTAACACTGGGATCCCTTTGCCTCTACTGCTGCATGCAGGATTCAGGGTGAAGCTCCAAGTTAATTCATTTAAAACCCACTACTAAAAGCACTCCTACTTACATACATATATATATATATATATATATATATATATATATATATGTTATTCCATATAAAAACGGCAACCAGTGATGGATCACCGACGATTAGCCATTCCCCGATCCCCGCATTTGTCAAATGGATAGAAATTGAAAACGTTTAATGCTATCGTTTCGCTTGTTCAATTTGTTTTTGATCGAGTGAGCTGATATTAAGACGTCTCGCTTAAATTGTTAGTTTTTTACATGCTGTTGCGCCGCGGCTGGCTTCAATAGAGCCAAGCATAAACGGACAATATATATTTAAAAAAATGTTTAGATATTTCAAAAGCCTCGCAGATTATTCTCGGAATATATTATATTTTTATTTTTCCTAACAAGGTTGCGGGGTTCGTCAAGTCTGATGTTATAGTTCTAGTTCTAGAACTATCTACTAAATTAGGGTAAATTGTTTTTCTTGTAATTACTACAAAAACGTAAAAAAATAAATTTTATATTTTAGGTCCTAAAGTCCACGCTAAGAACGAACGGAAAGACTACTTAAAATACAAATTTAGACAATATTTTAGAAATCTAATTATTTATTACAGTTCCAAAGAATCTAACAATATCTACAATCTATAGAACAATGCGGAGTAAATTTATGCAGCCATAAAATCGGAGCGTAAAACTGTCCTTACTTGTTGATTTACGATCACAATGTACGTATTCGTTATCAAACTGCGTCTATAGACTTTCTGTAGAAGTATCATTTGCGCCTTTGGTTTTTGGTAGAGCTAAGTAAATTTATTTTTTCACATTGTATCCTGAAGGATACAATGTGAAAAAATAAATAAACAGTAGAGTAGGTAGAGTTATTTTTATTCACGTAATCAATACCCATGGTCTTACCACCGAGGACGCTAAAAACCGTGTAAAGTGGAGTAGGTTAAGCTGGAAGGCAGACCCTGGTAAAAGGATGAATGCCAGAAAGATGACGAAGTAATCAGCACCCATAGGTACTTTCCGCGGACATACAGTACACTAATAAAATTTGGCACAGAATAAAAACTAACAAAATAAATTAAGAGACAAGTCCAAAAAGTGGAAAGGTATTTTATTGAAAAATATCGTTACAAGCTTATATTTGTCTACTTTACTTACATTTACGACAAAATGAGTACGTACGCCCGCAAACTCAGGTTTGTCAACTTTTATTAGTTTTACTTCCCGTCGACCTACAATCTTGAAATGGGTACGGATTCCGTTTGATTTGATGGATAGGTTTTATTCAGAATTCACCGATTTTTCACTTTCTCTATATTTTTTATCTGTCAAGTATTATGTATTTTGGTATTTTTTTCCAGCTGTACATTTTATCCTGTATTAATTTTAAGCACTCTGTTCTCAGCGTTACGTCCGACTTCAAAATATTGTGTATCGTGTAGCGGAACTTATCGCTGCACTTTATATTGCCAGTGCAGGGAAATAAAAATAAATTGTTTCCCCGAGCAGATATCGAACCTTCGACCATCGTGCTTACAGTACGATAACTTAATTAAGAAGGCTTTTGTGTAGAAGCTAAATAAAGTAAGTAACTCATAACAACGCGACCTCAAGCACACATTATGTTCCTGAACGTCGTAACAAAGTACACTTAACTGTGCTTTCGCATCTAATTAAACGTGGCCGCTACTTGGTAGAGCCATTTTATTTATAATTTTTAAGATATTAAATTATATTGTTCTGTTTTTGGTGTTATTAATGTCAATACAAAATAATTGTTATTCATATAGAATTTTATACAAAAAATGGCTCACTAATTATATAAATTTAAATTTAAGCATGTTTATTAACTAAGTGAATACTTAAACTACTTAAAATAAAGTGCGAGTCGGACTTGCATATCGAGGGTTCCGTAACCAATTACATTACTGTAAATCAACGGCAAGTACAACAAAATACAGATATGGATAAACATCGTAAAATGAAAAAAAAATCCTACGTCAAAACTGTTGAAGTATCTTGATTAATTTCTTAAGGTATGAAAAATTTATTTTTTCACATTGTATCCTTCAGGATACAATGTGAAAAAATAAATTTACTTAGCTCTACCAAAAACCAAAGGCGCAAATGATACTTCTACAGAAAGTCTATAGACGCAGTTTGATAACGAATACGTACATTGTGATCGTAAATCAACAAGTAAGGACAGTTTTACGCTCCGATTTTATGGCTGCATAAATTTACTCCGCATTGTTGTATAGATTGTAGATATTGTTAGATTCTTTGGAACTGTAATAAATAATTCGATTTCTAAAATATTGTCTAAATTTGTATTTTAAGTAGTCTTTCCGTTCGTTCTTAGCGTGGACTTTAGGACCTAAAATATAAAAATTATTTTTTTACGTTTTTGTAGTAATTACAAGAAATCCTCACTTAATTCTCCCCTATACTAATTAACTTACATAAATGCCAAGTTTTGTCAGTCACTGTGTATTGAGTTTGAGGGCTGCTTGTTAAGTCGCTAACGGAAGTGTATATATATATATATATATATATATATATATATATATATATATATATATATATATATATATATATATATATATAAAGGGTGGAAGTGTCAGCGCTCCTTTTACGGGAGCAGCATGTAGGGTAAAATATTTTAAACCCATACCTTAAGAAATTAATCAAGATACTTCAACAGTTTTGACGTAGGATTTTTTTTTCATTTTACGATGTTTATCCATATCTGTATTTTGTGTGACGCAGTTATCTATGCAGATACCGATAACGTAAACACAACTACTACAAAATACTACTAAAGGTTAAGCAAGTTTGAACTTTGCCGCCAATACCTACGACTCGATTTCGGAATAAAGCGTATGCGGCGGATTCCTGTTTATAGGTTTATGTATGCGTACGTCGTTCTTGACAAATGGCGTTTTATATTACAACAACAACAATAATTTTTTCATTTACTTTTTTTGAAAAAATAACTTTTTCATTTTTGGGATTTTTTACAATTGTATTAGGCTTTTTTAGAGTAGTTAAAACTGTTATTTTGAAGGTGCGGCGCGAGTTGATGTTCCATCGTTCGATTGCAGTGTATATAAAATGTGAAGGAAAGTAGAGAACGAAATGTCTTTACATTTGGTTCCATTTATCCCTCTTGCTATGTGGGGAGCGGTGTGGATCAAAAATCTTTTTAATATCGAGAATCAAAGAGAAAACTTGCGTTCTATTTATTATACATGGCTAACTCGATAGATTTATGTCTTTCCACATTATTTTAGCTTCACGCTGTATCCCGCATATTCAGCACGGTATTCAAATGGAACCTAGCCTAACTGTTTATGACACTATAACCAGAGCAAGGTGATTCAAATAAATTACAGTTGCGAGTGGGAATTTAACCTACAATCGTAACATTTACATACGCTTCCGCTTTCTACTCAATTATGGTAAACGCCATAGTGACAAAACTCAACGCCGTACTTTTCTAATGACGAGGGAAATTGAAAATAATTTAGTTTTCTGTTTGTATTCCGACTGTTCTGCAATATATCTATAATATAGCTTCCTCTATACAGATAATCTTGCCTTGGCCGCTCAGGCACCAGGTTTTGAGAAAGTGGAAAGTTTGCTGACGACAGCCCTAAATGCACTCGATTCATACTACGACACTAACCCGTCTAAAACTCAGTCGTGGGCGTTCCACCGAGGAACCGTGAAGCAAACAGGCCTCTTCAAATATCTTGGCGCGGCGTTCATAATAAACACTGTCCATACCCACGATACCTAGGTGCTACACTGGACAGGTCTTTAACATTCAAAGCTCACTGTCTGTCTGCCTCATTGAAACCAGTCGTGGCGAAGAAACACAAGTAAGAGACTGTAAATGCCACAGGTTTTGGGTCCGATCCCTACTCGATGACATAAAATGTTTCATATTTAACTCTGAAGTCGAAGCAAAGCGCGGCGTTGAACTCAGCCGCTTAGTACGCAATATTTCCAGAATTCGGCGGAAAGAGGGGAGCGGCGTATCTTAACACTGGGATCCCTTTGCCTCTACTGCTGCATGCAGGATTCAGGGTGAAGCTCCAAGTTAATTCATTTAAAACCCATATATATGTTATTCCATATAAAAACGGCAACCAGTGATGGATCACCGACGATTAGCCATTCCCCGATCCCCGCATTTGTCAAATGGATAGAAATTGAAAACGTTTAATGCTATCGTTTCGCTTGTTCAATTTGTTTTTGATCGAGTGAGCTGATATTAAGACGTCTCGCTTAAATTGTTAGTTTTTTACATGCTGTTGCGCCGCGGCTGGCTTCAATTGAGCCAAGCATAAACGGACAATATATATTTAAAAAAATGTTTAGATATTTCAAAAGCCTCGCAGATTATTCTCGGAATATATTATATTTTTATTTTTCCTAACAAGGTTGCGGGGTTCGTCAAGTCTGATGTTATAGTTCTAGTTCTAGAACTATCTACTAAATTAGGGTAAATTGTTTTATTTAAAGAATGTAATAATTTCTTATTCATGTAAAAATATTGATTTTACGTACGTACACTAAAGAGATCGGTTAAACTCATTCTTGTGGAGCCATATTTAATAGTAAACATAATTAACATAAACTAAAAATATTTGAAGTCAGTATAATTTTTTTGAGTTCACACGCACTATATCTCTATCTCTATATCTTATAAAATAAGAACGCATTTCGTCTCTGTCTGGCCTTTCTAAGCGATCTTCTTCTAAACCAACGGATTTTGATGTGGTTTTCACCATTAGGTAGAGTATTTCTCAGGGAAGGTTTATATATAGCTTATTATATGTATATTTTAATGTAATTTGACATAAATATGATAAATGTGCATAAAGTCCTACCCGTTGAGACACTTTCACGCATGCGCTGCTTTAATGGTAAGTCCTACATGAAAATAATGTACTAGAGTATTATTCCTCTTAATAAGATCTACAAAAAAGTCAGCGACAGCATATTTGTATCTTCTAAGGATAACATACAGTGAGCATATTTCTGTCTAAAAATAGTAATTTGAATATATTTTTTATTGTGAGGGATGTTTGCCCATAATGGTATCAATCCTTATCCTTTTAAATACTTTATTAAATTTCTACGTTAAACGAAGATAAAATTTGTCCTTTACACTAATTGGAAATTACGAATAGTTTCAGAGAAAAACGCATTTAATAGTTGACACATCGCGCCGACTATAAACCGCAGATTTGGCTCATGTTTCGTTTATCCCTTACTCATAAAGCATATAAATAAGTATATTAGTTACGTTGGCCATTTAATGTAGATTATAACTGTCTTTTACTGTTTTTCATTTTAATAAGCACTTTAGAAGTTGTTACAATATCAAAAAATCCTTGCTGCGAAACGGCTCGCCACGCGCCTTACGACGCGTCCGCCGCGCTCGTCTCCCCGCCTGCCTCTGTAGCGAAGTAGATTTAGATGCGATTGTACGTATTAGATAACTAGCGGCTGGCCCACGGCTTCGCCCGTTTAAAATACATGATTATTGATTTAATATGCACAATTGATTGACAATTATAATGACTTCTAATATGATTTTTTTACGACATTATCGTCAAAGATTTTTTGATTGTTTTAAATAAAAAAATACGACCATTGTTGATATTTGATATTTATAAAATATACATAAAGCTAATTATTTATTACACGTATATATTTTTGTAACTTTATGTTCTTTTTACCTATGTAATATACTCTGTTAAATGTGCTGATGTCAGTGAATAATTTAATTTACTCATTCAGAAACAGCCTTAAATGTTAAATTATTGATTTGAAGGATTCATAATATTCTTTATAAAATAACTGTAATAATTGCATATTAACTCCTGTACAGTTTTTAAATTAGTTACATATATTATATGTAAGAACCAACCAAAAAATCTTTGTATTTACTTGATATTTCTTTCAAGATCGTTCTTTATCTCTGTGTTGAATTAATTACGACTTAAACTTAACTGTTATGATTTATGAAGGTAATCTCCACTAACAATTCAATTTTGTTTACTTTATTCTATAAAATATTATATAATAGTGCTTCAAAAATATATATTTTTATCAACAGTCATATAACCCAGACGTTTCGAACGTCATTCTTTAGTCAGGGTCATACCAGCGCGATTGCTATATAATATTCGCAGGCAAAGTAATGCCTTGAGTTCATTCAAATGACGATAACTTATTTTTTAATGAACCGATTTTGATGAACTAAACTTATTACTCAAGTTGACTTAAAACAAAGCAATTGGTGAAATTTTCAAGTAAATCGGTTCAGTACTTTCAGAGAAAAATGCGGACAGAAATATGTCGACAGACAGACAGACAGACCGACAAGAAATTAAAAAAAAATCTTTTTGCTTTCTATTATTCTTTTTAAGTGTCCCTCTATCCATTTCAGTCAAAATTACTAAATTATTATATATAGAGATTAGAGTTTAATGTATTATTTCAGCGCGATATATTTAGTTTCATCTTTTTTCATTAATAGAATAGTAGGTTGTCTTTTGTTTATCATTTATTTCGTTTAAGAATCCTGTTTACTCTAATTTTGTTTACTCTTCTTCTGTTCTTTTATTATTATTTTTTATTTTTTTAAACATTTCCTTTTTTAATTTAATTATGCCACGAAAAAGTCGTTCATAGGTCGTAGAACAAGATATGCAAATAAAAATCGTTTAAGTCTTACTAATGAAAGCGTAGAGGAGACGGAAATTAGACGGTAATTTAAATATATTTTCTTATTGTAAGGGATGTGTGTCCATAATGATATTAATCTTTATCCTTTTAAATAAGTTATTAATTTTCTACGTTAAACAAAGATAAACTTTGCTCTTTACAATATTTCGAAATTACTAATAGTTTTAGAGAAAAGCTATATCGACTCATGTTTAACCCTTACTTTCAGTATATATATAAGTATATTAGTTACCTTTTGGCCATTTAATATAGATTAAAATGTTGTTTACTGTTTTTCATTTCAATAAGTACTTTAGAAGATTAGTAGCACAGATTTAAAATTACGGAACTAAAAAATTCTTGCTGTGTAACGGCTCGCCGCCCACCACGCGTCCCCCCGCGCCCCGCAACCTTTTGCTTATAAAAATGGATCCACCGCACCCGCCTGGCTTCTTTCCCCAGGGCATGGGAGGAAGGCCTGGTCATCATGTTGCCCAAGGCTGGGAAGAGCCCGCAGCCTGAGGGATACCGATCTATAACACTCCTTATCGCGGTCGCCAAGCTGTTCGAGAAGTTATTCCTCTCACTTCTCCAGTCGCACATCCACCCACGAAGCGAGCAGTTTGGCAAGCGGTTATACCACTCTGGTTATACTACGCCGCAACAGCGATCAACCGAAAGGAGAGTGCAATAGTAATCTTCTTCGACGTAGTACGCGTATTTGACCGCGTCTGGCACCCGGACCTACTTCATTAAGTGCTCAGAGCCGACACCCCCCAGCACGTCGCGCATGTCTTTGCCTCCCTGCCTCAGTGACAGGACATTTTGCGTGAGAGTTGAGAGTTCGAGGTCTAGCAGCGACTCAATCGCTGCCGTTGTTCCCCAGGGCAGCATTTTATCACCTGCTCTCTACGCACTATACACTGATGACATCACAACGCCCTAGCGAGTATCATTCAACGCGAAATCCTGCAGGTGGTCCAGAACCTCATCCTCCGTCGAGTGACGCAGGCGCCATACTAAGTGAGGAACACCACGCATCATCGCAACATAAAAATAGAAAGCCTGGAGGTACACATTGGTCGTCTCGCGTCCAACGCATTCCGCTGCGCCAATGTATCGGGTCACCTGCACCTAAGGAGCAGCACTCTGTGGCATACCCGGCTGCCCGAGGTCAGACGTAAGACTACTTCCGAGGGATTTTCTATTCTCCTCCAAATCCGACTCATGAGCCTTGCATTGAACCTTGGTCGTTTAGGATGGGCCTCCCTCAGGAAACCGAGGGTCTCTCCTGACTGAGTTGACCGCCTAGATGGCATTTGATAATCTTTCCAATTTCATACTGTGTCACGCCCAGATGTCGTTCGGAGCTACTACGGAGATGGACGAGAGAATGCTTCAATTCTGCGCCTGGCTCTATAACAAAGTTAATTTAGAAGCGATTGCACGTATTTTGGAGTTATCCAATAATTATAATGTATTTCAACGCGACATAGTTGGTTACATCTTTCGTTTAAGTATTTTCTGGTAAGAGAATAGTAGGTAGTCTGTTGTATATAATTTCTTACGTTAAAGTTTTCTGTTGTTTGTGTCATTTGTTTAAGAGTGTTTTTTTAAACAATTGGAATATCCTTATTGGAACTACGAAAATGCGGGTTGCATTAAGGTTTAAATAATTTTCACATTAGTAATCTTAAGTGTTTTGCAAACATAGGTACATTACATGAATAATTCAGTAGTTAAAGCGGGCGAAGCCGCGAGCGGGTCGCTAGTTAGTATATAAATGTTAATTGTTCAACTTAATAAATGGTTTAATCGTGACATCTTATCGTTTATAATACTTACGACCCTGTAATTTTGTAATGGTCTTGTAATATCAAGATTTGTTAAGGATAAAACGTTTAAATATCTTGTAAGATTTATATATGTTTAACGAAAAATGGTTTTTTTTGTTATATAAATTACTATAACTTGAGTTTTAAACTCAAGTCAAGTAGTTATAGTAGTTAAGATACTAAGAGAGAACTTTACATTGGATGACCCGCACCAGACCGAAACCGAAAAAAACCTGGGAACGTAGTGTTGAGACACTTTCGTTCTTGACTTTATATACATAAAAAAGAAATATGTTTTACTAAAGAAATATATATTTAGAAAAGTAGAGATCTTTCAGCGTTTCGCATCTATTCCTCTCCCATAGCACAATGGTTATGATTTTTCAAAGACCTGCCAGTTTGCAGTTCACATCGCAATCTGGGCTAACATCACTTGCTTTGGTTAATAGTACTGTATACAAGTCCAACATAGGTTTATTACTTGTAAATCAAATAATTAATGTACCTAGGTGATAAATTAGTAATTTTATATATGTATTTTATATTATATAGTTTGTATCATTTTGGTTTCTTGTTAGGTGTCAAATTTACTTCGGTTAGGCTATAAACATAGCACTCTATGTTTTTTAGTTTCTGTTTTTTTTTAATGAAAAATAGACTGTAAATATGACTGAACTGTGGGGTCGATTCTAAATTCGGTGAATGAATTATACTAATACCGGGTATCACTACAAAGTCCGATGTTGACTTCTGCGACTAAACACAGAACGTCTGGATAATTTGCACGCAAAAAAATATTGTGATAAATTCTCTTCACTTATAATATATATAAAAGTAGTGAAGAGTACATATATATATATATATATATATATATATATATATATATATATATATATATCTTATAAAATAAGAACGATTTTTTTCTCTGTCTGGCCTTTCTACGTTTTTTTTTTTTTTTTTTAATTTATTATTACAATAGAAGATACATAGAAAATTATGCTATGTCCTACAAAACTATTTATGAGTTTGACTGTAGGATCTCGAGTCTCTTATATAAGAATAATAATAATAAAAAATAGAAATTACAATGCTACTAACAATTTAGCTGTTACAATTACGTTACGTTATCTTCTTCTAAACCACCCAACGGATTTTGATGCGGTTTTCACCATTATGTAGAGTATTTCTCAGGGAAGGATGATATATGGTTTATTATATGTATATTTTATTGTAATTTGACATAAATATGATAAATGTGTATAAAGTCCTACCCGTTCAGACACTTTCACGCATGCGCTGCTTTAATGGTAAGTCCTACATGAAAACAATGTACTAGAGTATTATTCCTCTTAATAAGATCTACAAAAAAGTCAGCGACAGCATATTCGTATCTTCTAAGGATAACATACAGTGAGCATATTTCTGTCTAAAAATAGTAATTTGAATATATTATTTATTTTGAGGGATGTTTGTCCATAATGGTATCAATCCTTATCCTTTTAAATACTTTATTAATTTTCTACGTTAAACGAAGATAAAATTTACTCTTTACACTAATTTGAAATTACGAATAGTTTTAGAAAAAAACGCATTTAATTGTTGACACATCACGCCGGCTATAAACCGCAGTTTTGGCGCAAGTTTTATTTATTACCTTACTCTCAGCATATAAATAAGTATATTAGTTACGTTGGCCATTTAATGTTGATCAAAACTGTCTTTTACTGTTTTTCATTTTAATAGGTACTTTAGAAGTTGTTACAATATCAAAAAATCCTTGCTTTGAAACGGCTCACCACACGCCATGCGTCCCCCCGCGCCCCGCGACGTTTTGCTTATAGAAGCGCGTCCGCCGCGCCCGCCTGCCTCTGTACTGTAGGAAAGTAGATGTAGATGCGATTGTACGTATTGGATAATTGGAGTTTAATATATTTAGTTTCGTCTATTTTGATTAATAGAATAGTAGGTAGTCTTTTGTTCATAATTTCTTCCGTATAAGTATTTTAGTTTAAGAGAACAATAGGTAGGCTTTTGTTTATCATTTCTTGCGTTTAAGTAGTTTATACTAAGTACGTTGTACTAAGTAAGTTGTTTATTTTGTTTACTCTTCTTCTGTTCTTTTATTATTTTCTTTACCTTTTAAACATAGGAAATGTTTTTAATTTAATTATACCACGACAAAGTCGTCCAAATATAGGTCGTAGAACAAGAAATGCAAATAAAAATCGTTTAAATCTTAGTAATGAAAGCGTATATGAGACGGAAATTAGATAGTAATTTAAATATATTTACTTATTGAGAGGGATGTGTGTCAATAATGATATTAATCTTTACCCTTTTAAATAAGTTATTAATTTTCTACGTTAAACAAAGATAAATTTTGCTTTTTACAATATTTCGAAATTACAAATAGTTTTAGAGAAAAGCTATATCGACTCATGTTATCCCTTACTCTCAGTGTATAAATAAGTATATTAGTTATCTTGGCCATTTAATGTAGATCAAAATGTTGATTAGTAGCACAGATTTGAAATTACGATACTAAAAAAATCTTGCTGTGTAACGGCTCACCGACCTCCACGCTTCCCCCCGCGCCCTCGACATTTTGCTTATAAAAATGGATCTGCCGCACCCGCCTAGCTTCCCCCGGGCATGGAAGGAGGGCCTGCTCATCATGTTGCCCAAGGCTGGGAAGAGCCCATAGCAGCCTGAGGGGTACCGATCTATAACCCTCCTTTGCGCGGTCTCCAAGCTGTCCGAGAAGTTATTCCTCTCAGTTTGGCGAGCGGGTATACTACTCTGGTTACACTACGCCGTAACAGCGATCAACCGAAACCCCGCCCCGAAACCACGTCTGGCACCCGGACCTACTTCATTAAGTGCTCAGAGCCGGCACCCCCCAGAACGTCGCGCATGTATTTGCCTCCCTGCCACAGGACACAGGACCTGTGACAGGACATTTTGCTTGAGAGTTAAGAGTTCGAGGTATAGCAGCGACTCGATCGCTGCCGTTGTTCCCCAGGGCAGCATTTTGTCACCTGCTCTCTACGCACTATACACTGATGACATCACATCGCCCTAGCGAGTATCACTCAAAGAGAAATCCTGCAGGTGGTCCAGAACCTCATCCTCCGTCGAGTGACGCAGGCGCCATACTACGTGAGAAACACCACGCATCACCGCAACCTAAAAATAGGAAGCCTGGAGGTACACATTGGTCGTCTCGCGTCCAGCGCATTCCGCTGCGCCAATGTATCGGGTCACCTGTACCTAAGGAGCAGCACTCCGTGGCATATCCGGCCGCCCGAGGTCAGACGTCAGATGACTTCCGAGGGACTTTCTATCCTCCTCCAAATGCGACTCATGAGCCTTGCATTGATCCTTGGTCGTTTAAGCTGGGCCTCCCTCAGGAAACCGAGGGTCTCACCTGACTGAGTTGACCGCCTAGATGGCATTTGATAATCTTTTCAATCCCGTCCCTCACGCCTCTCTCTGTGTCTGCTCTAGAGCAGCTTATCGCTTGAGACCACGGCCATGGAACCAACGCCCAGATGTCGTTCGGAACTACTACGGAGATGGACGAGAGAATGCTTCAATTCTGCGCCTGGCTCTATAGCAAAGTAAATTTAGAAGCGATTGCACGTATTTTGGAGTTACCCAATAATTATAATGTATTTCGTCGCGGCATTGTTGGTTACATCTTTCGTTTAAGTATTTTTGGGTAAGAGAATAGTAGGTAGTCTGTTGTTTATAATTTCTTTCGTTTAAGTTTTCTGTTGTTTGTGTCATTTGTTCAGGTGTGTGTTTTTTTAAACAATTGGAACATCCTTTTTGGAGCTACGAAAATGTGGGTTGCATTAAGGTTTCAATAATTTTCACATTAGTAATCTTAAGTGCTTTGCAAACATAGGTACATTATATGAATAATTCAGTAGTTAAAGCGGGCGAAGCCGCGAGCGGGTCGCTAGTATATATATATATATATATATATATATATATATATATATATATATATATATATATATATATATATATATATATATATATATATATTTTCGAACTTGAGGTAATTGCTGTTAGCCCTATAGCCCTATTGGCCTTTACAGCGACAACCGGGTGGATAGGGAAGAGGGTACTCTGTCCCAGAAGAAAAGCAAGCACTACCTGGCTGCTTGAGAGGAGTCGACGACTGTAAAGGCGCCCCCACTGCGGGGTATATATATATATATATATATATATATATATATATATATATATATATATATACATATATACAACAATTAAATACGGTTTCCAGTGTTCACCCAAGCGTCAACCCACGAACAATGTGTAGTAGTCATAGAAACAATGTTGACTTCGAAATTCAAAGAATGAATATATAAAACTCAAATATGAAACAATAAAATCGAAATACAATAAAATTATACGTACTTTGGCATACAAAAAATAATTTGGTAAACGTGGACCGTAGGTACATTTGATTACATAGAAATGATAATTGTGATATGATATGTCTTATAGCCTTCTCCGATAAATTGACTATTTAACATATTTTATATCTATATTTACTCGCACTGGTAACGACAGAAAATACAGTATTGCATTTCGCCACTGTACATGCGATGCCTCCAGAATTCGGTGGAAATTAAAGAACAGAAGTGTCTTAATGGGACTGGAGTGTCCTAACTCTGCTAACTCTTCTACCTGCGGGATACAGCGTGAAGCTATTAAAAAAAACTATAATTATTCTAATTTGCCATGACAATGAGTAGCGATAGGTTCCGCAACTTAATACATAATGTTTAATTTATACGAAACGAAAAGTGAGGCTTAAATAAAAAATATATGTTACAATTGCCTGGTCTTTTTAAACGAAACACTGTGTTGGGTTCCATCACTCCAACCACCATTTTTTTTACTTTACGTTATATGCCGCATGTAGCAGGGTAAGCAGAGGGAACCAGCTGGAACCTGGAAATTTAGATTACGACTTCGGTTTTAATAGAAATGAAATTACATAATTATAATTGAGAAATACAAATTTTTGCACAGCCCACCTAATATGAGTATCAAATGAAAACAACTGATTTGCAAGATTACAATACACCATTGATAGATCGATTTTAAAAAGGTTTTTTAATTAACATTTTTATTGTTGTCTCTGACCTATATTTTTCGTCTATTAAAAAGTTAAAATATTATTTGAAGCCTTTGCGGCGCAGTGTTACAGCATCAGATAATAAACTCAATAGTTAGGGGTCTCTCACTCAGGTAAATGATTTTATTAAAAATACTTAAATTTTTCTGTTCTGGAAATCATATAGAAGAACGTGCTCAGCTGGTTTGGGCACGTCGAACAAATGAAATGATGAAAGAAATTTTATGATGAAGAAGAAGATTTATGATGGAAAAGTGAGTGGTAAGAGAGGTAGGGGGAGACCTCGGTTGACCTTCGCAAACACAGTATAAAAGATACTGGAGGAAGGTCACGTAAAGAGCATGAGGACCCCCGGAGGGCATGTGTGAAGAGGTTGGTGACGAAGCGAGTCGAAAGAGGTATGTAGAGACCATAGCGTTTGGCGCTCCGTTCTCAATGACTACCCCGCTAGGGATAAAGCGTGAAGCTAGTAGTAGTAGTAGTCGAAATCATAAATCGTGGCATTGAATTTCACAATATAACACGCATCGTCTCCAAATTTGGGCGGAAAATAGGAACCAAATATCTTAAGTCTAGGTTCCTCTGCCTCCTGTGCTATATAGGAAAAAAGTGAATCTTGGTGAAACATTTAAAAAATATATATTTTATTCAAAATATTTATATTTAGAAATAGTGTTTCGGTTATTCAACAAGTAAACCTAGTTATTTGAAAAAATTGCACCGTTGCCTGTTAAGTACATAATTTTGTTAGGGGCTTTCAAGCTCCCGCCTTCGAAATTGGATACTTCAAATGTTTAGTTTGTTTAATTTTTACGTATTTGCTCTATTTTTGTGACGTAAAAACATACATACATAGAGGGCACTTAGCGATCATTTGAGATGATGATACTCCGGTGACAAAATCCAAGGGTTTAGATTAATAGTTCTACGAGAACCCAAATCAAAGTTGGCACTTGTCAGAAATATCACTTGCGAACGATAAACTTAGATTTGTAGGACTCACTGATGTGAGAGTAATGACAGATTGAAATTACTGTGAAAAACTACTGGCTGAGTGTCCAAATTTATTTACTGTTTCATTTTTTTTGCAGTTTCACATTTTTTACCGTATAGCACGGTAAGTATAACGAACCGCATTTTACTTCCAATTTTCAAGACATTGCGTGTTGTGTGTCGGAAAAGTCAACGATGCACTTTATCTATCATAATGGGGGAAATGTAAATAATTTAAATTCAATCATTATTTCAAGCTAGCATACAACCCACGATCGTCGTTTCTAATGTTTAGGCGCTGTTCCACTGTTCCACGCTGATCTCTTTGGGTTTTTCGTATGCTAAATATTTTTGTTTTCTGTCTAATTGGACAGAGTGCTTTAGACCATGCCGCTTTA